>JAMPIV010022911.1:600000-984184 GCA_024509875.1 Oreohelix idahoensis
TTCTGATCTTTCGTTAAGTGTGTACTGATTTTCACCTGTGCAGCTGTCTCACAGGGGTGTAATAGATATTCAAATGATGAAAGTGGTTCCTTTTTCATCTCCATTGCGATAGACAAGGTCAACAAGTGTGTCTCTTCCTGATTTTCTCTTTCCAAATATTTCTTCAGGAGATTCACATGATAGATTTTTTCTTTCCCCTTCTTATCTATCTTATAATTGGTTCTAGACACCTTCTCTAGAACTGTATATGGACCTTGCCATCCAATTTGTAACTTATTCTGACTACCGGGTAGAAGAAGCAGTACCTTCTCTCCCACAGCCAAATCTTTGTCTTTAGCTTTCCTGTTGTAATAGGCAGCATGTTATTTCCT
Organism: Oreohelix idahoensis; assembly: GCA_024509875.1. NCBI lineage: Eukaryota > Metazoa > Mollusca > Gastropoda > Stylommatophora > Oreohelicidae > Oreohelix > Oreohelix idahoensis. Next base: position 600,372 of record JAMPIV010022911.1, read on the forward strand.
GGCTTGTCTCAAATTTTCATTGGCAAGTTTCCAGCCAGTTTTTAAACGAGTGGTCAGCTCATTCACATATTGGTATGAGGATGTAATATTTTCCTCTGCCTTTTCATCAGTCCACGTTCTTAACAGAGCTACATATGGACCTTTAATTTTGTGGAACTATTTGTCCATGCACCGGTATGGTCTCTTCCACTCGAAGCTCTATAGTGATGATTTTTCTTCCCAGAATTATCATGCACAAAACGACCGCTACCAATTCTTCTCTTGGGGCTCTCTCCCCACTTAGAATTCTTGATGAGAGATTTCCTCTCTACATCTTCTTCCTCCAGTTTACATAAGTCCGATTGAGGGATTTTCGACTTATTCTGGGGTAAGACATCTTTTTGCACTCGCCGCATAGTGGCCATTGTAAAACAGTCAATTGAAGCTTGTCCGTGAAAAGGGGCTTCCCATTCCACTTGGTCCACTTTATTAAATCTATTTTTCTTTTCAGTGTCAGGCCTACGTTTGCCCCGTGGCGTGTGGAGGTCCTGATCACTGTTCCCACTTGTGGGTGTTCCCTCATGTGCTATGCTACACCTTTCTACAAAATTTTCAATGTCCTACCTTGCCTTGCGCCAATAATAATTCTGAGCCACCTTTTGAATGATGGTACCTATTTTCTCATGGTCCCCATCTTTTCTCACATGTAAGCTCCTTATTAAGTCTGTCCTATACCTTTTAGGAAGTACCAGCTGTCCATGACCTTTGGATCTAGTTCCAGTCTTCCGGTATATCAGTTTGTTCTTCACATAGAAGTCTCCTTTTCCTGGAGGGGTATGGCAATTGGACAATTTCCTAAAACAAGGCTTGAGGGTCTTATCCCCAGCCTGCGCCTTCCTCAACTCTTCTGGAGTGGTATTTAACATAATATCTTCCTCCTTTCTTGAGGTTGACCTGACCTGAAGGGTGGCCATTACTATAGGGTTTCTTCTGCAACGGTCAGTATCATGATTGTCCATCCGACAACTCTTACACCACCTCCTTTTTTGGTTGAAAGATTTTCTTTCATCAAATTTCCTTTCATCGAATTGTGGGGTTTTATTTTTATTGTCATACCGTGGCCTATCAAACTGGTGCTTACCTTTGTTCTGGTCTCTAGGATCAAATTTATTAAAGTTCTGTGGTGCCTTAAAATTATCTACCTGTTTCTTTTTATTACTTGTTACCTCTGCCTGAGCTGCTTGATACCTTTCAGCAACATTTAGTAACTCACCCAGCCTCTCTGCACCTTGTTCCATGAGAAACTTTCTCAGGTCTGGAGCCATGGACTCTCTTAGTTGTTCTATAAGGATCATTTCCTTAAGATCTTGGGTTTTCCCCAGAGCCGTCCATTTCTCCAAGTAGGTCTCTAACCGTGCAGAGAACTGGTGATAGGTTTCACCTGACAGTAGTTTAGCATTCCTAAATTTTTTCCTATAAAATTCACCATTCTTTTCATATCTTAACAAAAGAGCCTGCTTTAGCATGTCATAATTGTCTTGATCATCTCTGCTCATTTTGGCAAAAACTTCATAAGCTGCACCACGAAGCCCTTGTGATAACTTTAAGCTCCACCTTTCTCTCTCTAACCCATACGTGGTAGCTAACAGTTCATATCTATTTAGATAGCTCTCAATATCATCTTCTTTCTCAACAAAATGATCTAAATGAAAATTCATAGCTGAGGTTGAGGCTCCCTGACTAGCAGTGGCATCAGAGGCAAAAGGACTGGCACCATTTTCAGGAGCATGGCCTTGAAACTCAAACTCCCTTAGTCGTAACTCATGTTCCCTTTGTAATCTCTTCTCCTCCTTTTCTGCTTCCCTCTCTGCAGTCTGTCTCTTTTCTTCTCTTTCTGCAGCTAATCTCTTTTCTTCTCTTTCTGCAGCTAATCTCTTTTCTTCTCTTTCTGTCTCCAGCTTCTTCTCTTCATATTGGAGCCTTTTAATCTCTTTATCTGCCTCCAATGCTTTAGCCTCTTTGTCAGAATCAATCTGCAACCTCTTAATTTCTTTTTCAGCCTCTAACTTTCTTTCTGCTTCAAATTTTCTTTCTTCACGTTCAATAAATTTGTCACATTCAGTAGTGACATAGGCAATCATAACTTGCCCGTCCATTCCTAACTCTTTAGCAGCCTGCACAGCAGCAGATCGAAATTTTGCTAGATCCGCCATTTTCTAACAGGCAAATGTATACAATGTCTAACTTAAACAAGTCAATCTATAAATAATTATCTAAGGACAACCACAGGCACTGAGAGCTCAACCTTATTTTTCCACCCAAGAATACCTTTTTAATTTTTATAATTTCCCGAAGTGAATTACTCCCAATATATATGCTAGGGGAAGGTTCAATATCCCGGGAGCGAGCCCCCAATATATGTGGTAAAGTGGGATGTTATAAATATTTATAGGGGACTTAGTGTACTGACTGAGATCAGCTGTGAAGGTATCTGTATCTAATAAGTGTGGTGTATGACAGATAACCTTACTTTGCTACCACATTATTACCTCAGTCAGACTTATTCTGGAATATTGTGATGACTACGTTGAATGTCTAGGGTTATGATAATGATGAATTGTATGTTCACAACAACCAACATACAGATAAACAATTCAATTTAATCCACAACACTTTACAACACTGTGACACTCACATACATATAACACTCTATAAGACTATCTTAAATGAGGCAAGTGTTAACGTTTAAAAATATATGTATTAATTCCTGTCAATAATAGATATCCTGATTCAACTACAAAGTGAACCAGGAATCACAATCAAATGTAATCACAAGTTGTATGTACACAATTTATAGATAGAATCTTTGTATTGACATATATTATTATTGCAATTTGTGTGTAAGTTGTGCTGTAGTACTATGAGGTAATACTGGCTTTTCAAGCTAAGTTGCTGTTTGTCATCATAACTTCAAGTGTCTGTTTCTGGTGGAACTAATATTGGAAATGTTCAAAGTTTCTTTTTATTTGAAACAAATAAATGTCAATCTTGATTTAAGGTAAAGTCACTTTTAGAGGGGAGTATACACAAGATTGAGCTGCTCTGGCCATGAACTCTTAACTTCTGTGTGGGCGGCAGGAAACAGTCTCCACTGCTCGCTTGCTTCACCGTTTCCTTGAGAACCAACACTGGTCGATAACTTGACCAAGGAGTATGCTACCAGCCTCTGGATTCAGCAAAACTCAGACCATGTGCTGCTTCAATACGTTATTACCACGGTCCCACAATTCATGAAATATTAAACAAATACGTTGACTGGCGATGAATTATGGCACAATTCCGATCTGCCTCTGTCCCAGGCTTTCATTAGAAAAATATGAGCTGGATCTCAATGCACTTGCTTCTCAGTAAGTTTATTTTCAAAATGTGGCATTGAACAGACGCTCCTAACTGACTATATCAACTGGTCTAGCCAATAAGACCATGTTTACAAAAGTATTTGAAAAAAAGGACCCTTCCTACCGTTTCCCGTAACAACTAAAAATAGTATTTGTAATCGACTAATCATGTTTCGCCTTACATATTCTTCTAGCCAATCAAATCGGATTTAACTTGTTGGCCTATTTCCCGTAAAAGAATGGTTTTAAAACATGCCACTGAGCAAATATGATCGGGGCTGTCAGACAACCTCACTATTTTATTTTGGCTATAATTTGTTAATTCCTAGACTATTTGCGTAACACTTAACATATTCTTTGTCAGCAAGTCCTAAGGCACCCAAATATATAAGTTTTAATGGAGCTAAGTGGCTGCGTTCAAAATATGTATTTTCTTCTAGGATAGTCGTGCTGTTACCACCTCCTCACTTCCATACTATGGGGTGTCTTCTGTACTGTCAGGCTAATGTCAGGATTTCAGACGTAAAACAGTATTGGGTCATGTATCCTGATAAGCATTAACCATGTTTTTAAAACCTAACTGTGTATTGGTAGTGTTTTTTGTCCCTGTTTATTTGAAATAAAAGTTAGTGCTTCATGCCTTACGCGTGGGATTGGCGTTACTATTAATCGCGAGACTGTGGTAGTATTGCATGCGTTCCTCCGTTCAGCCCTCTCTCTAAGTCCGTCTGTCGTTTAGGTTACACAGTGTATATAATGACATTAATGCTAGTATTAATCTAGGTCATTATGCAGTGTGTCTATCTCAAGGTTTTCTAAGAAATACAGTACACGTTTTATTTTTGAACCGCGTGTAGTTAATGCAGTAGACTTTACTAGCAAACGTGAAAGCGTTACAATTATGCAGACGGAGCATAAAAAGGGGTTTTTCTTGTTCAGCCATTACGGAGGTATACACGCTGGCGTATGCCATTTAGAAAGCACTGGTCTTTCACCATTCTTCTTTCCTTTTATTGAATTAATTCGTAGGCTTTACATTTACTTTTTAATTTAGATATGTGGATTTAGAATGTTTCACGACACTTGTCTCGACTAGTATTGCAGTTTTTCTACATCAATTACTTAACTCTTTAAGTCCCAATCGACTTTATAAAGGATCAGAGGTTAGACGCGCTTGGCCCAATCGACTTTAAAAAGACTTTAGTATATATGCCTCTGTTTGAGACTGTTTCTAATTATAACTACCCACAAACCACCCAAAACGTCATTTCCGACTGAAAGTACATTCTTTTAAATACCGCACGTGTTTAAGAGTGAATGTGTTTCTGTTTTGAGATACAACAATAAAAACGCACTGGGGTGGCCATTTTTGCTTGGGCCAAACTCACTTTTTTGCTTGGGACTGAAAGAGTTAACATATAAATGGTGTGGCTGTCCTCTGGGATTGTACACAGCATTGTTACTTGAAAGTATTTCACTAGACCACCAAACACTAATGGGCACTAATGGGGCCTAGGATGTGAATCTAGATCATACTATTCTTAAGCTCCTGTGTTTCTCCAAGACTGCACTTATTGATCTAGTATTCAAGACTACAGGTGTAGTATGACATGTATGAAACTGGGGACAAATAGTGACATGTGGCTAGCCTTTGGTAATAGGGTCTACAAGCCTATGAGTTCATGAATGAGAGTGTTCAGATGTTTGCATTTAAATGAATGTTACATGGTTCAGTTCTGATAAAGAATAGCGAGACAAGATAGGTGTCTAGCTGCAGAACATTTTCTAAAATAATATTTTACATGAAATAAATATAATACATGTATACATGATGATGATGTTACCGACGATATTCACATTATAGACAGCCGTCCATTATTCCTGTATAATAGTTTCAAATAAACCTCTTCTTGATAATTATGCTAAACGTTGGTAAGCATCGATTTCCTTTATACATCCATAGTTAAAATTCAGTTCAGTCCTCTGGCCTGATCCTGATGCAATTATAACACAATAATCTGCAATAAAACACGTTATTATTCATACATTTACCATACACTGGTAGGATAGATGAAAACACAGAAAAGACTCGATTTGGCGATGCAGAACTGCTAGGTCAACAGATGGTAAATGATAGCCTTAACGAGCGTCTCTCTTTCACTTCGTCTATCTGCTTCTACTGTGTGTGTGTGTGAAGTTTAAACTTTCCTGTGTTCGCCTTTTTATACATGCCCAGCGGGCGTCTCGGAGAACAATCTGGGTCATCGGTTTCATACTGTGTAATAGTTGCAGACTTCGAGCAAGGGTGTGTTAGTTAGGTCCAGAAATAATCGTTGTTCTGCTCAACCTCGGCATCTTGATTTATATATCCTTTTACCGGGCCGATATAGCTTCCTTTACATCTATGATTTTCCATAATACAGAAGTAAATAAATCTTTATTCCGAATAGAACACATGTTGTCTGAACACTTTATGGACTTGTGAAAAGTCTTATTTCTTCATTCTGTCTTCAAGAGTAGATACCACGCAATCGTAATTTTGTTCATGGTTCACCTTTAACTGCTGATGTGCGAGTGTCTTCATTATTTTTTTAAAAATGTCAATATAAGTTACTATTTACTCAGTCTGACTACACAACTGAATACAATTATGGAATGGTTAAAGTAACGTCCTACCAGCTTTATACTTTGAACGTTTTTTCCAGTTTATGTTATTATTTACATTTCTGGTTCTTATATACAAAAACAGTTGTATTTGAGATATTTATAAATACAAATAGTTATATTTGAGATATTTATATACAAAAACATGTGTGAGATATTCATATACAATAACAGTTGTATTTGAGGTATTTATAGACAAAAACAGTTATATCTGAGATATTTAAGACACAGATTACAGATATAACCAACAAGTTCATTGACCCTCCATACGGAGCAAGAAGCCACCATTGTATCTGGTCTCCCCTAGCTGTGCCTGTACCAAGTATTCACATGCTCTAGCAGCGCTGTTTTTCTATGGTAGCTTGTTGTTTTACACAATGTGGTTGTCAGCTCTACACACAAGCTCACAAAAATCGTCTTGTTCACAGATTACAGACACAGATTACAGACACAGATTACAGACTTAGATTACAGACACAGATTACAGATACAGATTACAGACACAGATTACAGACACAGAATACAGACACAGAATACAGACTTAGATTACAGACACAGATTACAGATACAGATTACAGGCACAGATTACAGGCACAGATTACAGACACAGATTACAGACACAGATTACAGACACAGATTACAGACACAAATTACAGGCACAGATTACAGATACAGAATACAGACATATATTACAGACACAGATTACAGAAAAATATTACAGAAACAGATTACAGACGCAGATTACAGACACAGATTACAGATACAGATTACCGACACAGATTACAGCCACAGATTACAGACACAGATTACAGACTTAGATTACAGACACAGATTACAGATACAGATTACAGACACAGATTACAGACACAGATTACAGACACAGATTACAGACACAGATTACAGACACAGATTACAGATACAGATTACAGACACAGATTACAGACACAGATTACAGACACAGATTACAGACACAGATTACAGACACAGATTACAGACACAGATTACAGACACTGATTACAGACATAGATTACAGACACATATTACAGACACATATTACTTATACATATTACAGACACAGATTACAGACACAGATTACAGACACAGATTACAGACATAGATTACAGACACAGATTACAGATACAGATTACAGACACTGATTACAGATACAGATTACAGACACAGATTACAAACACAGATTACAGATACAGAATACAGACATATATTACAGACACAGATTGCAGAAAATGATTACAGAAACAGATTACAGACGCAGATTACAGACACATATTATAGACAGATTACAGACACAGATTACAGACACAGATTACAGACACAGATTACAGACACAGATTACAGACACGGATTACAGATGCATATTACAGACACATATTACAGACACAGATTACAGACACAGATTACAGACACAGATTACAGACACAGATTACAGACACAGATTACAGACACAGATTACAGACACATATTATAGACACAGATTACAGACAAAGATTACAGACAAAGATTACAGACACAGATTACAGGGACATATCAGATATTTATAGTTACAACAACAGTTGTCCTCATTTTAAAGTATTGTATATTTGGTAAAGTCCTGTCCCATCTTTACAAGAGAACTTTCAATGTTTTCATTGAACATTTTTGTTATCACAATTTCTGGAATTTCTTCAATTTGAATTTCGGGGGCGCATGAATAATTTACTCCGTCTGTCATTTATATTTTACAGTATAAGATAATGAATGGAGTTCGGTTACATTTGAAGTATCCTGACCAATTTATGTTCCTTAAGTCGATAAGCACTTAAATAATTATTTAGAGACGATGTAATTAAAAGGTTCATTTTGATTCTGTTTTCAATAGCTTCTTAAGCCAGATTTCAAATGTTATCTGTAAATTGACAGAATATGTTGTGATAAAACATTGGTTAATTAATTAGACGAATTTCAATTCCATTGGCTTTATTTGTATTCCTGGCGATGTCGTTGCTGACGTGTTAGCTTTAAAACCACATAAGTGACCCCAGGAGGCTTAGTGTCGTCACAGAACATAGTTCTTTCCCGCCATCTATTGACGGGTGAATTACTCGTATTTAAAATAATCAAAAACGCATCCGATGTATAATTCACACATTTAGTTGCAACAACATGGATATTTTGAGACATTTAGATGCAACAACATGTACTATTGTAACTGTACTTTTTCTCTGATTGAGGTGATCACTGGCCCAAGACAGTATACATGTTGTTAGGTGTGTAGTGCGAGCGGATGATGAACTGAGTGTGGGTGCGAATGAAGGCGCGAATGTGTTTAGGCTCTTATGTATGTAGACCCTGCAACCCATACACTCACATGCAGTAGTCAAGGATGCTTGGACACTGCAGACACGTTTCAAAACATTTATTGACGAGAACACACATGGTATCAACAGGAACAGTCATTGTAAACAAGGTCATGCTGACCGGAAATCGATAGGTATACATTAGGCATTCAGCAAGCTGGTAAACATTTGAATATTCGTGCATGGTCAATACAATGTTCTTCAATAAGGACAGTTCGTGGCGTCGCCCTGGGATTACTGACTAAACGCGTCAGATACCTTAATCACTTTGACACATAGGTGCAACTTGGCATTCCCCGCCAATTGCACATTATCAGGCTGTAGTATAATAGCCGAAAACACAGGCCTCGTTCTGACGTCGGCTGTGTACTTCTGATAAGCAGGTTACCATCACCCCTACAGTAATGCTTATTGTAGACATAAATTCCGCCAATCTGCGGTTCCCACAATATATCTTCGTCACTGGATTTCTGGATGGTATGAAGACTAATAGTCTTGGATGGCTACCTTGAGCACAACATATATGTTCTGTAATGGAGGACCGGTGAGCTGCAGTTCACAGACTAGTCAATCTTCTAACATGTTCTGCTACCGAAAGCATAGTAATGGAAAAAGTCGGTATTACCTGTAACCGAGTCCACAGAACTTAACAAGGAACTCTGCTGTCATTCCAACGCACAGAGATTCACTGGGGAAAACTGCCAGTGCAGTCACTTCGAAGATTCTTCCCGAAAAACACAATGGACTCTCGTCCCTTCAGAAACCAGGACACTTCCCGGCTTGCCGGAAGTCTAACTCAACTCCCGCTTAAAAAAACCTGCCCATGGGCATACGCCCGAACTGTCTACCTTTGACCCTAAAGGTCAAACACAATGAATGAATAAACAAGGGAAGACAACCCCTAATCAACCTGACATCGCAGGTAAAGACACAATTATTCTTATGATAAAAACATAAGCAAATAACTTGACAGATGACTCCGTCAAAAATGACAGCAACATATTACTACCACCCCCCTGTAAAACAAAATGAAATTTTTTTTTTTTAATATGTCCATGAGCAAGATTGCACAAGTATCACTTATGTGCTCATGAAAAAATGAACCTAATATCAGGTACAATAGACGCATAAACAAAGCGTCTGAAGAGGATACAAATCATCTCCCAACATAGGAGAAAATATTTCCTTTAAGCCAAACAAACTAAGGGGGTACCATTAAAGAAACCTAAGTTGCTGGCAATACCAATCATATATCAATCATTACTAAATACTATAATTATAGCAATATACAAATGTCATGAATTACAATGCTATATTAGCAACATATCATTGATGGATGGACAAAATGAAATTTGTTAAATTATCTAAACATCATCCAAATACATTTGTATTACAACATATTAGGATATTAAGGACAGACCTAAGTCTGAAAGTGTATCAGGAAAAACTAGGACACAAGATTTAACTGGAATCATGTGGGCATCTGGACAATATGTCCGCCATCACATTATCCGAACCACGGATAGCTCGCACCGTGAAATGGAAAGGCTGAAGAGCAATAGCATAACGAGTAGATCTCGAGCTCTTCAAATCCTTACTTTGCATAGCCGTAAGAGCTTTTTGGTCGGTTTCCATAAAGAAATGCGCGCCCAGAAGGAACCTTTGTAGCTTAAGAATGGACCAAACCATAGCCAACAATTCACGGTCTAAAACCGAGTAATTCCTTTCTGCCGCATTTAGCTTCCTAGAAATATACATTACAGGATGCAGAGTTCCTGAATATTCCTGCATTAGTGCCGCTCCAATCCCAGTGGAAGAGGCATCACTACGAAGAACAAAAGTCTTATCAATCGTTGGTAGTCTTAAGATAGGATGAGATGAGAACAAATTCTTAACCTGATCTAATGAAGATTGGCATTCCTGGGACCAACGCACCATATTAGGAGAACCTTTTTTCAATAACGATGAAAGTGGTGCCATAATGGAGGACAGATTCTCAATGAATCTTCCATAGAATTGTATCAATCCCAAGAGACTACGCACTTGCTTTTTTGTCTTCGGAACCGAGATATTTAATATCTTCGAAATGTTTTGGTCCTCTGTCTTCAACAGACCATGACCAACTCGATGACCTAGGAAGGAAATTTCACTAAACCCAACAAAAGCTTTAGAGGGTTTTGCAGTCAAACTATGCTCACGTAGAGTAGATAGCAATTCCTTTAGACCCAAATAGTGTTCTTCCCAAGTATCGCTGAAAAGACAGATGTCGTCTAAATATGCGATGACATCTGCACGATCTGATAGAATTCGTCGCATCATGCGCACGAAAGTCGCTGGGGCGTTCATAAGCCCGAAAGGCATAAAATTCCATTGAAACAGACCCCTAGGTGTCGAAAAAGCAGTGAGAGGTTTGGCGTGTTCCGTCAGTGGGACTTGCCAATAACCTTTCGACAAGTCTAGTTTAGTAAAGAATTTAGCTTTAGAAAGTCTAATAAGTAGATCATCTAATAATGGCATAGGTTCAGCATCGAACTTCGTAACTTGATTTAATTTGCGATAGTCAACGCAAAGACGTATGTTATTGTCTTTCTTTCGAACAATAACTATCGACGAAGAATAAGCTGAAGTGGATGGTTCAATTATTTGCAGTTGAATCATTTCATCCAATTCTTTCTCGACTTGTGCTTGAAAATGAATAGGTATTGGGTATGGTCTTACTCTGATCGGATTACGATCAGTAAGTATGATGTCATGTTCTATGACATCTGTGTGTCCAGGAATGTCGGTAAGGACATCCTGATATGATTGTAGCGTAAGTTAACGTCAGAAAAAATAGTTTCCTCATCCTGTATGACGGACAGGGATGAGATGTGACCATGTTGGACTGGAGAGTCGTCCATCGCCTGGAAAATAGGCTGCAAATAGTCTGGACGTTCAATAAACTCTGTTAGCATATTTATATGGAAGGTTTTATGCCTTCCATCCACATCGACGATGTAGTCGACATCGGAAATTTTGGAGACTATAGTGTATGGACCTTTCCATGAAATGAGAAGTCTATTCTCTCTTGAGGGAAGTAAGACATATGCTTTGTCTCCAGGACAAAGTTGACGTAGGCGTCTTTTCTTGTTAGCAAATCGCCTAGCTTTTTCTTTCGCAAATTCGGAAGATGAAGTTGCTAACCTGCACGATTCGATAATCTTTTCTCTAAGAGCAATGACATATTCATATGACGATTGTGTATCATCGTCAATATTATCAGAAGTTATCAAATCGTGTAACAAGGACATCGGACCGCGCGGTTGCGCACCAAAGACAAGTTCGAAAGGAGAAAACCCTGTATGCTCGTTGGGAACTTCTCTATAGGCAAAGAGGACTGCAGGTAAAACCCTGTCCCAATCCTCTGGATGATCCTCCGTTATCTTGCCAAGTAAGTTCTTTAGTGTCCTGTTAAGACGTTCTACCAATCCATTGGACATTGGATGATAAATACTACTGAGAGACCTTTTAATGTCTAGCGTAGCCATTACCTGAGACATAACGTCCGAAATTAACTGAGTGCCGTGGTCCGACAGTATTTCTCCGGGGAATCCCAGACGAGAAAATATGAGCCAAAGAGCATCAGCGATATCGACAGTTGATATGCTCTTCAGAGGAATAGCCTCTGGCCAACGCGTGCACATGTCCACGCAAGTGAGGATAAATTGGTGTCCTCTGGCTGACTTAATCTTGAACGGACCAATGATGTCTATAGCCATTTTCTGAAACGGCCGAATCGGAATATCTGCAGCCTGAATAGGAGCAGCATGTCTCGGACCTCTAGACTTGACCTCTTGACAAATTTTGCAAGATCGGCAATAAATTCGGATGTCTTTATTCACGAATGGCCAAAAGAAGGACGCAAGGACTCTAGTTTTAGTTCTGGAAAACCCCATGTGTCCAGCACACTGAGAATCGTGTGCATGCTGAAGAATTAAGGCTCTCATACACTTAGGCACAAGAATTTGCGAGTGCATAGACTTGTCCGAGTGTTGTACCATCCGTACCAATATACCATTCTTCATAGTAATATACGATTTGTGATTAGTATTTTGATTGGGATCCCCTTTCTTTGCAAGAAGGAAGAATTTCTTCAAAGAAGGATCCTCTTCTTGACGTTTAACAAACGAGTCATGGGAAATCACCAAGTGCTCGTCTTGGCTATCAACTTCATTACTATTATCCGATGAAGTTGGGGGATTAAGAGCTTGAGCTCTTGTCACCACTGCATTGACCGTTTGAATGTTTTTTTTTCTCCCAACTAGAAATTTGTTGCGGGGTGCATTCCTTAACCCCATGAATACGACCGATTATAAGATCCGCAATAGGATTAGGAAGAAGACATGCATGGACATCTCCTGTGAAGAAGGGAGTGTCAATCCTAATAATAGCAGTAGGATAACTTTCCATAGTACCACCAAATGTAACACATTTGATTGTTTTTCCAGTGGCACAGCAAGGATCTATCAGAGACTCCCTAACCCCGACGGTAGTACATCCCGAATCGAAAAGTACTGAGACTAGCCTATCATTTATTAGACCTTTATGTAAGATGAGAGATCCTCTCCCATCATGCGCAACTGTAGCAGGTAGAGCAGGAAGAGGGTGACCACAACTTAGAGTAGATACAGTCGATGAGTCGAACAATGTTAAGCATTGGGGCATTCAGTTGCTCTCCCAAAATCGAAAGCACAACCAGTGATAGCCCTAGAGTTACCACTATCATTTACTGTATTACAGGCTCCATCAAACTCTTGTTGTGCAGAGTTTGCCTGTTGGAAAGGTCTTTTTTTGTTAAACCTAGGTCTGCCTCGATTATCATTTCCCCTGTAATTATTTCGACTATCATTTCCCCTGTAATTGTTATCATATTGCCTATTGTAATCATCATTCCGGTTTGAATCCCGGTTTCTAAATTCACCATCGTCATAATCTTGACGTCGAGAATGGTTATCTCGAAAGCTCGAATGGTTATTATTACGATAACCCTTGCGAAAGTGTCTAAGATTATTACCATTAAAATTACGAGAACTACCATCTTGTCTCCAATTCATAGACGAAGAACCATCATGTGTTGGATTACTCCGCTTCTGAGTGTAATTCTGATTACTTCCCCTATTCCAGTTTTGTTGAGCACCCTGAAATTTTTTTTTGAAATTAGGGCCATATGGTGTTGCCGAAGCAGCTGGCAACCCTTCTTTCACTTTAGAATTGCTAACTGTAGCATGGGGATGCGCGGTGGCATACTGACAACAGTATTCCTCCATATCTTTTAAGTTTTTAGGCTTACGCTCATGAAGGAATGCAAGAAAAGAATCATTAACAGATGACAAAACCTTATCTCGCAATAATAAGTCCATTAGACCTTCATATGTTTTCTCAGTCTGAGACAACTCAACCCATCGTGTAAATGTACGACGTATTTTTGTAACAAAATCAGAGAAATCTACTCCATTTTCTGGCAACATTGTCCTAAAACGAAGACGATAGTCTTCTTCTTTTAGTTGGTATTTTTTTAGCAATGCTGCTCTGACAACATCATAATTAGTCCTGTCATGTTCGTCTATTGTCATAAGAGTAGTCACTGTGTCACCTGTAAAAAATTCCATCAGTTGTTCAACATATTTTTCCTTTTTTATGTTATGCGTATCGCATAAAAATTGGAATCTATCTAGATAATCTGCTACGTCATCCTTTAAAGGATTGAAATGAGGTAGTTTGATCCTACTTACAAACTCCTTTGTCGTACTCGAAGTTGTTTGATGAGCACCTGGACTCGCCAATTTCAATTTCTCTAACTCCAAAGTTGCGAGTCTTTCATCAAGTTCCATTTTCTGTTTTCTTTCCTCATGTTCCATTTTTCTAATTTCAGCCTCAGCAGCAGCTTGAAGTTGGAGTTTTTTCTCCTCAGCAGCAGCTTGAGCTTTCCTCTCCTCAGCAGCAGCTTGAGCTTTCCTCTCCTCTGCAGCAGCTTGAGCTTGAAGTTTTTTGTCTTCCATTTCCATCTGGAATTTTCTTTCATCAGCAGCAGCTTGAAGTTTTCTCTCCTCTGCAGCAGCTTCTCTTTGATACCTTTTCTCTTCAAGTTCTAATCTTCTATTCTCAGCATCTAGCTTCTTTAGTTCAGCTTCTGCTTTCAATTTAATTTCCTCTTTTTGTTTCTTTTCATCTGACTTTAATGCAATGGCGAATTGAGCAGATGAATATTCTTCCAATTCTTTACCAGACTTACCAAGGGTCAACCCTTGCTGGATGAAGAAATCCAATGTAGACATTCTGTCTAATGAGATCAGAAACCTGAAAAAATTAACTAATTACCTTATCCCACTTCAATGGGAGACAAGTCTGAAATGCTAGACTTGTATACTCACTTCACTTTATTTCACTCTCTTAGTCTTAGACAAAGACCTTGTATGGTCCTCTTGTTTATAATGTAACAAAAAATCACTTGAGTACCTGTGGAAAATAATTCCTTTATATCACACTCACTATGGGCACAAGTCTTTTTTTTTTTTTAAAGAACTTGAATATGTATTTCACCTTGTCTCAATCTTTGAAGATAACAAGTCTTTTATCAAAGAACTTGTATAAATATCTTATATAATAATATTTTATTAACAATCTCTATATGAAGAGTGTACCTTATCAATAATAATAATAATACATGACCAAGTGTATGTATGTAGACTGTGTATGACAATAATGTAGTACAATCATAAATACAAAGACAAAGATACAGAACAATGACCGAAAACGTTCGCGGAAGTCAAATAAACAATACAGCAAAAAGTAAAGAAAATGTTACACAAATGTGTAATGATGACCGCGAAAAATAAACAAGACAAATGGCATCACTGTTATAAACGGAAATGTGTAAAGAAATAAACGGAAGGAATGAGAGAAGAACAGATACAAACAAAATTAATCGAAAATCAAAGAACGGAAAAATAACGAAAACAACACTAACTGATGTCGTCACAGCTAAAAAAAAAAAAATAGCAACAAAAGTCGCTAGCAAATTTCAATTAAGAAAATTGCAATCCCTACAGAACGCTTACAGTAACCCTCGATTAAGTGGCATATTTACTGTAAGACCCACCAACCGAAAACCCGCAGAAAAAAACACAAGAAAAATACACAAAAACAGTAGAAGGAACATAAATAGCAATCAATATTTCAATGTGTTGCAGAACATGTTCAGTCACAGCTGAAACTAAAGTAAATTTCTTGCTCCTTGCGAACACAAAAACAAAATTTCAAGCGCGCACTGAATGTCAAATCCACTGTAGCATAAAGTGGTATTCACGAACAAAAGTTACTATGACCTTCTCGACTTAGGACTTGCACATAGAATGTTTACAATTTCCACGTACTGTTTACAAACACTTGACCTCGAACAATATAGCTTGAATGCTCGGGCGTAGAAAAGTCTGTTGTTGACTGAAACGTGTAAACGACCAGCGGTACCGTTTACTGTAAGGGACTTGACTTGCAGTTGTGGTCCACGTAGCAAATGCCTAGATGTTAACTTCAGTACTTGTCCTGTTGTGGTTTATGTAGCATTATAACATAAATGCTAGCACTGTTTATCTGGGTCAACAGTTGATGACCTATTTCTGTCCTGTGTAGACAAAACTTGAAAGCATAGAGTATGTGTGTTATTCTCAGTTGTCCACTTTGTTCCTCATGACATGTAGCACATGTAGAAATGTAAATTTCTGGACAACACTGGAGGCATAATAAATGTAGCATAAGTCCACGGAAATGTTAATTTCTCGCTCTGTCCAGCTTAAAACCGCAAATGTAAGGTGTACTTGTCCTTCTCACGAAAATAGCCCCATGAAATGTAAATTTCTGGACCACATTAATGTCATCAATAATGTTAGGCGCTCGCTCTGTCCACCAGAAATGTATCAGAAGAGCCCACGTAACTGGCCACCAAAAATGTAACTGTACTTTTTCTCTGATTGAGGTGATCACTGGCCCAAGACAGTATACATGTTGTTAGGTGTGTAGTGCGAGCGGATGATGAACTGAGTGTGGGTGCGAATGAAGGCGCGAATGTGTTTAGGCTCTTATGTATGTAGACCCTGCAACCCATACACTCACATGCAGTAGTCAAGGATGCTTGGACACTGCAGACACGTTTCAAAACATTTATTGACGAGAACACACATGGTACCAACAGGAACATTCATTGTAAACAAGGTCATGCTGACCGGAAATCGATAGGTATACATTAGGCATTCAGCAAGCTGGTAAACATTTGAATATTCGTGCATGGTCAATACAATGTTCTTCAATCAGGACAGTTCGTGGCGTCGCCCTATGATTACTGACTAAACGCGTCAGATACCTTAATCACTTTGACACATAGGTGCAACTTGGCATTCCCCGCCAATTGCACATTATCAGGCTGTAGTATAATAGCCGAAAACACAGGCCTCGTTCTGACGTCGGCTGTGTACTTCTGATAAGCAGGTTACCATCAACCCTGCAGTAATGCTTATTGTAGACATAAATTCCGCCAATCTGCGGTTCCCACAATATATCTTCGTCACTGGATTTCT
Organism: Oreohelix idahoensis; assembly: GCA_024509875.1. Lineage (NCBI taxonomy): Eukaryota > Metazoa > Mollusca > Gastropoda > Stylommatophora > Oreohelicidae > Oreohelix > Oreohelix idahoensis. The sequence continues at coordinate 617,376 of JAMPIV010022911.1, forward strand.
GGATGGTATGAAGACTAATAGTCTTGGATGGCTACCTTGAGCACAACATATATGTTCTGTAATGGAGGACCGGTGAGCTGCAGTTCACAGACTAGGCAATCTTCTAACATGTTCTGCTACCGAAAGCATAGTAATGGAAAAAGTCGGTATTACCTGTAACCGAGTCCACAGAACTTAACAAGGAACTCTGCTGTCATTCCAACGCACAGAGATTCACTGGGGAAAACTGCCAGTGCAGTCACTTCGAAGATTCTTCCCGAAAAACACAATGGACTCTCGTCCCTTCAGAAACCAGGACACTTCCCGGCTTGCCGGAAGTCTAACTCAACTCCCGCTTAAAAAAACCTGCCCATGGGCATACGCCCGAACTGTCTACCTTTGACCCTAAAGGTCAAACACAATGAATGAATAAACAAGGGAAGACAACCCCTAATCAACCTGACATCGCAGGTAAAGACACAATTATTCTTATGATAAAAACATAAGCAAATAACTTGACAGATGACTCCGTCAAAAATGACAGCAACAACTATATTTTGAACATTTAGATGTAATAACAGGCATATTTTGAAAATGTCAATGCAAAAACAACATATATATTTTGAGACATTTACATACAACAACTTGTATATTTTGAAAACTTAAATGCAACAACACGTATATTTTGAGGCATCTACATGCAACTACCTGCCATCAGTGGTTCTTATACCTTGTAGCGGTATGTCAGCCAATGCCGGTCCCAAGCCCGGATGAAAAAGGAGGAGGGCGGCCTGCATGGAGGCCGTAAGGAGGCAGCCCCTCCACCATGCAAAGGCACAACAGGCCAATCACCTGTTTGCTTTAAATCATGATTACGCGAACTACAAGAGAGAAAACCGGACTGATTCTAAAGGCGACGAACTGGAACGGACTACGGACTACGACTTATGGAACTTGGAACACAAGAAGTATAAATGGGAAGGAAGAGGAGCTGGTGGAAGAGATGAGGAAAGCAAAACTAGAAATCCTGGCTATAACGGAAACGAAGAAAAAAGGACAAGGAGTCATGGATCTCGATGGCAACATGTTGCTCTACAGTGGTGTACCCATATCTGAAAGAGCTAAAGGGGGCGTGGGTTGCATTGTGGCCCAAAATCAAAAAGATAGTATCAAGGGATGGAACTTTGTCTCGGAGCGCATTATGGTTGTAAAACTAAAAGAAGGAGAAACCATAGTCAACCTGGTCATAGTGTATGGGCCAAATGAGGATGAGAGAGCAGAGGTCAAGGAGGAATTCTTCGAGCTGCTTCAAAGGACAGTGGATGACTGCCTAGATGAAGTTATTATGCTCGGAGATTTTAATGCCAGAGTTGGAAATGACCATGCTAGATGGGGTGGAGTTATCGGAAGATATGGAGAAGATACTCTCAATGACAATGGAAAGCGACTCCTTAGATTCTGCAGTGAGCAGAATCTGATCATTACAAACACAAAGTTCCCCCATAAGCGCATACATGCATACACTAGATGTGAACCAACCAAGAATGAGAAGTCAGTGATCGACTATGCCATTGTTCGGAGAAGCTCATTCAGATATGTCCGAGATGCAAGAGTCTGGAGGGGGCCAGAGATTGGAAGTGATCACTACCTGCTAACAATCAAACGAACAACTGAAAGAGTTGCTCAGCCTAGGAACTGCCCAACATCACGCAAGAAACCAAGTAAACGAGCAGGAGAAATGAGCATTAGGACCTACAAGCTGAGAGAGCCAGAAATTAAGACCAGATATCAGGGGCTTATTGCTACAGCAGTGAGCAACACAGAAGAACGACCTGATGACTTGGAAACCCTCTGGAATAAATTCAAGGATATCATAAAGACAGCTGCTGCAGAAGCATGCGGTGAAGTCCGACTTGGGAACCAGAGAAAGAGGACACCTTGGTGGACAGAGGAAGTCAAAGAGAAAATAAGAGAGAAGAAAATGGCATGGAAACAATACTTAGGAGCTAAAAACACAACAGGACAAATGGAAAAATATAGAGAATATGTGACACTCAGAACAGAAGCAAAGAACAAAGTGCTAGCAGCAAAACAGAAGTCCTGGGAAGAATTTGGAGAAAAGCTAGAAAAAGATGCACAAGAAAACCAGAAATTGTTCTATAAGACCCTAAAGAACATGAGGAAAGAAAAACAATGCCCTCTCAAATTTATAAAGGACAAGCAAGGCAAATTGCTTACTGCCCCGAAGGAAGTAATGGAAAGATGGAAAGAATATTTCTCAGAACTCCTGGATGGTGAGCATGATGAAGCATCAGAAATGATAACCACTGACACAGAAGAGGAAACCAATGATGGTGAAGATGACATAAAGATGGAAGAACTGAGGGCAGCACTAGAGAAAATCAAGATGGGCAAAGCAGCAGGGCATGATGGTATAACACCAGAAATGGTTAAGTACATGGGAGCATCAGGCGACCTATTACTCTTAAAGGTCCTACAGGCAGCATGGTGCAACAAGACCATACCAAAGGATTGGGAGATTGCCATCATAACACCAATTTTCAAAAAGGGTGACAATCGACAATGTGGAAACCATAGAGGCATATCCCTTCTCAGTGTCCCTGGTAAAATCTACTCTAGAATCCTAGAGCAGAGACTCCGACGCCTAGCTGAGCCACAATTGGATGAGGTCCAGTGCGGATTCCGAGCAAACCGAAGTACTCAAGACCTAATCTTCACACTCAGACAGCTGAGTGAAAAGGCCCTTGAGTATAAGAGTGAGATCCATCTTTGTTTCATAGATCTGGAAAAGGCGTTTGACAGGGTCCCCTGGAGCAAACTTTGGGACTGTTTGGCAAGGAAGAATATTCCAGCACCTCTGATTCATGCTATACAGAGCTTCTACAAGTCTTGCAGAAATTATGTGAGGACAGCAAACCATAAGTCAGAAGAGTTCAGGACCACCACTGGTGTAAGACAAGGTGATATCCTATCACCTTACCTCTTCATACTCCTTATGGACGATGTCATCAAGGCATGTAAGGAGAGAACAAGAAAGTATTCAGTGGGGTACTGGAAGATGAGACAGGTCTATATTTCGGAGCTGGCATTTGCTGATGATGTTGCCCTGATTGCTAAATCAGAGGCACATCTCCAATCCAACCTGCAAGTCTGGAAGGAAGAGCTGGAGAAGAGAGGGATGGTCATAAGCAGCTCTAAAACAAAATCCATGGTGATATCACGAGAAGAAAGAAAACATCAGATTAAGTTGGGAGAACAGGTCCTGGAGCAGGTCGACCACTTTAAATATCTCGGAGCTATTATAGACCGAAAGGGAGGCATCAAAGAAGAGTTGGCCACTCGGAAAGCAGCGGCTGGGAGACTTTTTCAGGCCATAAATCGTGGATTCCTCAGCAAGAAAGAGGTTGGTAAGAAAACGAAGATGGCTGTATACCGCTCCACCTATGTCCCAGTCTTGACATATGGATGCGAGTCGTGGGCGATGACTACAACCCACAAAAGCCAGATCCAAACCTCAGAAATGAGGTATCTGAGGAAAGTGGTTGAAGTAACAAGAAGAGACATGGTCCGCAACCAGACGATCCGTCAAGGCCTAAAATCCCATCCGCTGCAGACCCAAATAGAACAGTCCCAACTAAGATGGTTTGGCCATGTCTGCAGAATGGGAGAAGATCGGCTACCACGACAAGCATGGGAAACAAAGAGCCAGGGATCCAGACCTCCAGGACGACCCAGAGTCCGCTGGGAGGACAACATTAGACAATCTTTGAAGGACCGAGGACTAGAATGGAACCAGGCCAGGAAGAAGACAGCTGATAGAATGGTCTGGCGCTCTCTCTTCCAAACCTCTACACCTCACGGTAGAAGGGGAACGACTAAGTAAGTAAGATTACAAACACAGATTACAGATACAGAATACAGACATATATTACAGATACAGATTGCAGAAAATGATTACAGAAACAGATTACAGACGCAGATTACAGACACATATTATAGACAGATTACAGGCACAGATTACAGACACAGATTACAGACACAGATTACAGACACAGATTACAGACACAGATTACAGATGCATATTACAGACACAGATTACAGACACAGATTACAGACACAGATTACAGACACAGATTACAGACACAGATTACAGACACAGATTACAGACACAGATTATAGACACAGATTACAGACAAAGATTACAGACAAAGATTACAGACACAGATTACAGGGACATATCAGATATTTATAGTTACAACAACAGTTGTCCTCATTTTAAAGTATTGTATATTTGGTAAAGTCCTGTCCCATCTTTACAAGAGAACTTTCAATGTTTTCATTGAACATTTTTGTTGTCACAATTTCTGGAATTTCTTCAATTTGAATTTCGGGGGCGCATGAATAATTTACTACGTCTGTCATTTATATTTTACAGTATAAGATAATGAATGGAGTTCGGTTACATTTGAAGTATCCTGACCAATTTATGTTCCTTAAGTCGATAAGCACTTAAATAATTATTTAGAGACGATGTAATTAAAAGGTTCATTTTGATTCGGTTTTCAATAGCTTCTTAAGCCAGATTTCAAATGTTATCTGTAAATTGACAGAATATGTTGTGATAAAACATTGGTTAATTAATTAGACGAATTTCAATTCCATTGGCTTTATTTGTATTCCTGGCCATGTCGTTGCTGACGTGTTAGCTTTAAAACCACATAAGTGACCCCAGGAGGCTTAGTGTCGTCACAGAACATAGTTCTTTCCCGCCATCTATTGACGGGTGAATTACTCGTATTTAAAATAATCAAAAACGCATCCGATGTATAATTCACACATTTAGTTGCAACAACATGGATATTTTGAGACATTTAGATGCAACAACATGTACTATATTTTGAACATTTAGATGTAATAACAGGCATATTTTGAAAATGTCAATGCAAAAACAACATATATATTTTGAGACATTTACATACAACAACTTGTATATTTTGAAAACTTAAATGCCGGCCAAACTACATGAGTAAATTGAAAAAGGGAGGTCCCCCTTAAACAGTACACACAACTGCTGGCCGAACGGGCGGATGATCAATAATATTTTGACAACGGCTTCTAGGGCAGGAGTTGGAAAGGCCTGGTATCGGGCTGAGGGCGCACCATGGACTGTAATGGTAAGCGGCCAGAACCATCCAGAAAGCAATGGCAAACTACTGGATGTACAATGCCAAGAAATCCATAATGGCTAATCTGAATACATAAACGACACCTGCAGGAAAATAGAGGAAATGCGCGAACAGGGATTGAGTAAGAATATGTTTTCTGAAGTAAGAACATTGAAAAACAGCAACTTTAAATCATCACCCCGAGCAATAAACGACAAGAAAGGCGACACTCTAACAGAACGTAAAGATATTCTGAACAGATGGAAGGAGTACTGTCAAGAAATGTATACGGAAATAAACAAAGCGGCAGATAACAACGTCATGAATGAAGCGGAACGTGAACCAGAACCTACCATAGAAGAAGTCCGGAATGCAATCAAACACTTAAAAAGTGGAAAATCTCCTGGTTGTGATGAAATAACAGCGGAAATGATACAGGCAGGAGGAGAAGGCAGCGCTCGTATATACCATGCATTATGCTGCAAGATCTGGCAAAGCGGAATTTGGCCCAAGGAATGGAAACGATCAATTTACATACCCTTGCCAAAAAAGGGCAACCTGAAACTGTGCACAAACTACAGAACTATAGCTCTTATAAGCCATGCCAGCAAAATACTTTTACAAATCATAATGAAAAGGATGCAACAAAAGCTAGAAACAGAAATAAATGAAGTACAGGCGGGTTTTCGACCAGGTAGAGGCACTAGAGATCATATATTCAACATGAGGATCATCATAGAAAAGTGTAGAGAATTCAACGTTGACCTACATACTTGTTTCATTGATTACACCAAAGCTTTCGATTGTGTACAACATCAGCAGTTATGGGCTATTACGAAAAATATGGGATTTCCAAACCACCTTATACAACTCATCGCACTGCTGTACCAAGAACAACAGGCAGCCGTAAGAATAGAGGGGGAAACATCAGAATGGTTTGAAGTACAGAAAGGAGTAAGACAAGGCTGTACCCTTTCCCCTTACCTGTTTAACATTTATGCCGAGAATATCATGAGAAACGTAAGAGATGACCAAGAACACACAGAGTTTGACTCATTTAACATCGGCGGGTACCAGATCCCGGCAATCAGATATGCTGACGACACAGTCCTCCTATCGACCAACCCAAAAGGACTTGAACAATTACTTCTGTCCACCAAAAAACACAGCGAGGCCCAGAATCTATACCTAAACACCAAGAAGACCAAAGTATTGACAACAGACAAAGTAAAGACCAAACCAGAAATTGAAATTGATAACGAAGAACTGGAAAGTGTCAATGAATTCGAATACTTAGGATCAATCATTAACAGCTCTGGCGACTGTGCAGTAGAAATTAAAAGAAGACTTGCAATTGCTTCACATAAGCTAATACAGATGAAAAACCTATGGCAAGGCACAAGCAAAGAAACAAAGTTACAACTGATCAGAGCATGTATATTCCCAGTAGCAACATACGGCTGCGAGACTTGGACACTCAATAAAACAGTTGCAAAAAAGATTACATCATTCGAAATGAAATGCTACAGAAGGATGTTGAGAATACCCTGGACAGAAAAAAAGACCAACAGAGAAGTACTGCACTCACTAAACGTACAGGAACATTGGCTCCTAAATACCATCGCAATAAGGAAGCTGAAATTTTTCGGTCATATAAAAAGACATAATAGTCTGGAAAAAACAGTGATGGAAGGCATGGTCCCTGGAAAAAGGGGAAGGGGTCGACCTAGACGACGGTGGACCCAGGACATCACAGAGAGTCTGAACTTGTCTTTGGCTGATGCAGGTCGACTTGCCCAGAATCGTGATGCGTTCAGAGCAGCTGTAATGGAGACAACGTTCTGGAAAGAATATGTCACATGATGATGATGATGAAATGCAACAACACGTATATTTTGAGGCATCTACATGCAACTACCTGCCATCAATGGTACTTATACCTTGTAGCGGTATGTCAGCTTGTGTTTCTGACAATCCCCAGAGCTATGCCAATGGGAGTTTTACTCTTGGTAGGTTTAACCAAGCTGGACTGGTCTGCGAGGGTAGGGGGTCAGACAACAGCGTGTACCCTGGTCCTCCAGGATGGGGGTTTTAGCACAGGGCCGACACCCCTGTCTATTTAAAAAATCGCACATGTTACGGAAACAGTAACAGATGAAAAAACTTTGATGCGGGACGGACATCCGGAGTCTCAGGCTCGTATGACTGACAGTGGTGAAAGCCGAAAGGAAGCCACTGGCACGAAAACGGATGCCTTGACCACATAACACGAAACCAGAATTGGTTTTTGGAATGTCAGAACTATGAATGAGGCAGGAAAGCTGAACAAATCACAGCAGAGATGAGGAACTACAAATTACATATCCTGGGAATAAGCGAGAGCAGATGGACGGGGATGGGGAGAATAAAAACAGCTACAGGGGAAACAGTACTTTATTCTGGTAGAGAGGATGGTCAGCACAACGAAAGTGTAACCAAACTCTGAAGAAAGGAATGGAAAGGTCTTTACTGGAATGGAAACCCATCAACAGCAGACTGATAAGAGCAAGACTGAGAGGGAGATTCACCAACACCACAATCATACAATGCTATGCACCAACAAACGACAGCGATGAAGAGATCAAGGACGAGTTCTATCAACAGATACAAAAGGAAATGGAAACTGCACCCATCTACGATCTTATCATAGTAATGGGAGACCTAAATGCGAAAGTTGGAACACACAATAATTATAACGAAAGAATAATGGGGAAATGCAGCAGCGGAACAGTAAATGAGAATGGGGACAAATTAATAAGCTTCTGCAGTACTAACAACCTGGTCATTGGAGGAACACTTTTTCCACACAAAAAAGTGAACGTTAACATGGGAATCACCAAACGGACGAGACAAAAACCAGATAGATCACATAATGATCAATGGCAGATGGAGACATGCACTACAAGACGTGAAAGTAAGAAGAGGCGCAGATGTTGGAAGTGATCATCACCTAGTAGTAGCAAGACTGAAGGTGAAACTCAGAGCTGCTGGACCAGTTGCAGTCAAACAGAAAAGATATAACATCATGAAACTAAAGGACCCCCTCACAAGAAAATATGTCGTGGTAGAAGTAAAGAGACGATATCAGACTACCAAAAGCCAGGAAAAAACAGAGACCGATGATGTCGACCAGAAATTCAACACTATCTCAACAATCTACAAGGAAAGCAGCAAGTCATGCTTGGGATTCCAGGAAAGAAAGAGCCAAGACTGGATAACACCAGAAACGCTAAACACCATAGCAAAGAGAATGGAAATGAAAAGAAAGAAAATAGAAGCTAAGTCTCCCAGGTTAAAGACAATATATAGCGAACAGTACAGCCAGCTGGACAAGGAAGTAAAACGTCAAACCCGTGCTAACAAAAGGACATTTCTGGATGACCTTGCAAGACAGGCAGAAGAGGCAGCACTGAGAAATGAAGAAAGCAAAGTTTATAAAATAACTAAAACTATCAGTGGAAAACGAGGTGCAAACAACATCACGTTAGTAAGAGACAAGCAAGGAAATCTCATCACCACAGCACAGGGGCAGGAAACAAGATGGGCAGAGCACTTCAGAGATACACTCAATAAGGAACCACCAGAGACTCAGACGAATGTTCCTGAGGCTGAAAGGGACTTAGACGTAAGTACAGACATTTCTCGGAAAGAAGAAATCATCACAGCTATCAAAGGGTTAAAAATGGAAAAGCGCCTGGTCACGACAACCTAAATGCTGAGTTATTCAAGGCAGACCCTGAACTAGCAGCAGAACTATTAGAACCACTATTTGCACAAGTCTGGGAAACTGAGACAACACCAACAAAGTGGAGTAAAGGAATAATTGTCAAATTGCCCAAGAAGGGTGATCTTACAGATTGCAACAACTGGAGAGGAATTACTCTCCTCTCAGTTCCCAGCAAAATACTAGGCAGGATAATCATCCTGAGAATTTCAAAAGCAGTTGACAATAAACTAAGGAAAGAACAAGCGGGCTTTAGAAAGAACAGAAAATGTGCAGATCATATATTCACCCTCAGGAACATTATAGAGCAGTGCTCAGAATGGCAGAGACAGCTGTACATTAACTTTGTTGATTTTGAAAAGGCTTTTGACAGCATACACAGGGACAGCCTATGGAAAATACTGAGGGCTTATAGAATTCCCAGCCGCATTGTTTCCATAATAAAAAGCCTCTATTCTAACTTTACGTGCAGTGTCGGATTGAGTAATGTAACTTTCGAAGTGAAAACAGGAGTACGACAGGAATGCCCCTTATCAACAAAATTATTTTTGACAGCCATAGATTGGGTGATGCGCCAGACTACAGAGGGCAGTCCAAGAGGAATTAGATGGACAACATTTTCTACACTGGAAGACCTGGAATATGCAGATGACATTGCACTACTCGCGCATTCACATCAACACATTCAAAAACAAAAAACCGATAGACTGAATATGTATGGCCAGCAGGTTGGACTGAACATCAATCTGAAGAAGACAGAGGTCATGACAATAAATGTGGGCAATCCTGAGCCAATAACAGTAAGGAACCAGAAGTTAGAACAGACAGACACATTTACTTACCTAGGATGCATAGTAACACCTGACGGCGGAACAAGCAAGGACATTACCAACAGAATGAATAAAGCGAGAACAGCCTTTGCTATTCTCAACAACATTTGGAAGTCTTCCCAGTACATCACACACACCAAATTAAGACTGTATGAGAGCTGTGTACTTTCTGTGCTTCTCTATGGTGCGAATGTTGGAGAGTAACAGAGAAGGAAATGTCGTCGAAACTGTCCTCCTTCCACACAATCTGCCTAAGGAAAATTCTCCGAATCTTTTTGCAAAACACCATCAGCAACCAAGAACTACTTATTCGGAGTAACTAGCAAGACATGCACACCATCATAGCTGGCAGACGCTGGAGCTGGGTTGGCCACGTCCTCAGAAGGGACCCTGATACCATCACAAGAACAGCTATGTTATGGACCCCCGAAGGAAAGCGAAAGAGAGGCCGACCAAAAACAACTTGGCGGAGAACTGTGGAAGCCGAGATGCAAAGAATGAACCAGAGTAGGGGCACTGTACGAAGAATGGCCGCCGACCGAGCAAAGTGGAATCTATTTGTTGCTGCCCTACAGGACGCCACCAGGCGTGATGGCCGCTGACTGCTTTCACGGTTAGCAGTTATGGATCAAAGAAGACATGCAACAACAATGTATATTTTAAAATTTAAATGAAACTACATGTATATTTTGAGACATTTACATGCAACAACATGTATATTTTGAGACAATTTGTTGCAACAACGTGTATATTTTGAGACATTTAAATGCAACAACATGAATACTCTTGAGATATTTAGATACAACCCCGTATTTGTGATGTATTTAGACGGAACTGATATATTAAAGATATTAAGTGACAACATAACCTCGTGCGTCACATTTACCTGTTCCATCCTATAACTCATTCTGTGCTCTTCACTTTAGTTTTGTCTCACCTCTGATAATATTTGATATTTTCGATTCATTGTTTACACTCAATTTCCCTCAATTCTAGTTATGTCGGCACTTAAGCGACCATCTTTTTCTGATTAGTGTAACCTATCCCTTTCGTTTGAACCCATATTGACATTTGGGATCGTTAGAGAGACATGTGGTTTACTAATGTGTAAGACATTTTCCTGCAAGACCGTGCAGGAGTGCGGGCGATTAATCAGTAAACAACCTTGGGATGACCACAGTCGATTATTTATGAATTGAAAATAGTTTTGTCTGACCAGTTTGGTAATTGTTGGCTAAACTGGGTAATTGAGATAATCCTTTCCGGACAGACTTGTCGGAAAAATTGTAATCCATATTGAAAGAGATTACCTGTGATAAATTACGAAGTCGTGGGTATAAACATGATCATTAATAGATGGAAGCGGTATACCATGTTTGGTGACTGTAAACAACACATTTATTTGTGCGTTTGTTAAGCAGGACATTTTTCGTGAGATTAGGGGAAAAATACGTATCGTGCATGCTATGGCTTGGGATTTGAGATGTAAAAATATTTCTGATTGGGGCTTCGTCATATAGTAGCAATCTGGATGTGGACCAAAGGTTCCCTTATAATTTAGCTGTTTGTGAGTTTACCACACTGTGAAATTCAGCTCGTCATGAAGACATCCAGGCAAACTAGAGTAAGGGATATGATCAGGGTTCCACGTTAAAAGACCGGGCTACGTGTTTAGGCATCTTGTGAACGTATTCTCAAACAAACGCTACCTTCATTAGTACGGAAAGCCCAGAATGATAGGGACCTGAACACTAACTGATAGTAAGAGTCTAATGAAAATTAACACCCCAGACCACGTGTAAGAGGAATCATAATTATGTTGCCTTAACTATTTTTCTGAGCCAGAAGTCAGTGTGTATTCCCAACGGAATTTATGGTAAGTTGTAAATTTTATAATTCTATATTTTGCATTATTAACATGGTGAAATGAACTAGTGAATGCTCAAGTCATATGTGGCTGGCAACCTCACCAAAGAGAATGATGATTTCATGAACTACCACTGGAAGAGCTGATGAATGCTTTATGCGGGTTTCTCATAGAGAACCAAAAGCAGAGGTAGTCCCAAATTCCACACGGAGCAGTGTGGTAAAGTGGGATGTTATAAATATTTATAGGGGACTTAGTGTACTGACTGAGATCAGCTGTGAAGGTATCTGTATCTAATAAGGGTAGTGTATTACAGATGACCTTACTTGCTACCACATATTTATACCTCAGTCAGAATTATTCTGGAATTTTGTGATGACTACGTTGAATGTCTAGGGTATGTATATGATGAAGTGTAAGTCACAACAACAACAGACAGATAAACAGTTTAATTTATTCCACCACACGTGACAACACTGTGACACTCACACACATTTAACACTCTATAAGACTATTCTTAAATGAGGCACTGGTAAATTTTCAAATATCAATATGTATTAAGTACTTTTCATTAATATATATGTGTCCTGATTCAAATACAAAGTGAACCAGGAATCACAATCAATTTTAATTACACGTTATATGTACAGAATTTATCAATATGAATCTTGTAGTGACATATTTTATTAATCTTATCCTATGTGTGTCAGTTGTGTAGTAGTAATATGAGGTAATACTGGTGTTGTTGTTTTTTTAAGCTATGTTGTTATTTGTTATCATGACTTTAAGTGTTTATTTCTGTTGGAACTAGTATTGGAGATGTTCTCAGTTCCGTTCATTAAAACAATTAATTTCCCCTCTTAATTTTATACAATGTCAGTTTAAGATGGCGATACATAATGTTGAGCTCCGCGGGCCACATAGGCTTAACTTTCGTGATGGTGGCAGGAAAAGACTCCTCTGCTCGATTGCTCCCCTGTGTTCTAGAGACACCTCACTGTTTGCTATTTGGACCAAGGAGTATGCTGTCCGCCTCTGGATTCAGCAAAGCTCTGACCAGGTGTTGCTCAATAGCTTTAGGACCACAGTCCCTGAAACAAGAAGGTTGTACCTCCTACTTCAGAACTAATTTATACTCTATTTCTACACTGAGCACAATACATAACAAACACTGAGTTCAGAGCAGTAGGCCAACTGTCAGCTTCATCTGAAATAATTTACACCAGTATATTCCTCCCTAATGATTACCACGCCTCTGCAATTCCAGCATTATTTCTTTCTAGTCAATAATATAGGTGTCAGTGTACTGCTTGGCAATTCCATGTAGTTTTACTTTCCTCCGACGCCTTCTGTTCAGGCTGGAGCACTATAGGGGTTTTACCTCATGTTCGCTACTGAACCACACATATATACAGACATAAATTATCAATTTACATTCAATTTTCATTAAAAGATATCAAATATTTCAAGCTTACCACAATTCATGGAAAAATAAACAGTTTCGTTGACTGGCAATGAATAGGCACAACTTCCGATCTGCCTCTGTCCCAGGCTTTTATTTAGAAAAATTATGCACTGGTGCTCAACGCACTGTTTCTTAGTAGGTTTATTACAAGATGTGGCCCGGAACAGACGCCCTGAATTGAGTATATTGGCAGCTCTAACCAATCATGCCATGTTTACCTACTTTTCAAAAAATATTACCCTTCTCACGTTTCCCCTTAACAACTAAACTAGTATTTGCAGTCCAACTAATCGTGTTTAGTCTTACATCTCATTCCCGCCAATCAAATAGGAGTTAACATGGTAGGCTATTTCCGTAACGTAATGTTTTTCAAACACGTTATAAAAAAATTTATGAGCAGAAATGATTTCATGCTGTCAGGCACCCCCACTATTGTATTTTGGCCATAACTATTTTATTAACAGACTAAAGGCGTAACACATAACATATTCTTGGTTAGCAAGTCCGGCCGTACAATAATATATAAGTTAAAGTGAGCTACATGGCGGCGTTCAAAATATGTGTTTTCCAAAGATAGTCGTATATTTGTTCTTTATTCCTTTTCGTTGTTTAGAACCGCCACCTGTCCTGCCTTTTCCACTGTTATGTCATACTAAAGTCAGGAGCTTAGATGTAAATCAGTAGAATTTCATATTTCCTAATAAGCATTTTTCATGTTTTTAAACCTGATTCTTGTAGTAGTAGTGTTTTTTTTCACTGACTATTTGAAAAAAGCTAGTGCATGTGGCCTTACTCGCGTGATGGTAGTAATTGTGTATCGCGCGACTGTGGTAGTATTGCCTGCGTTTCGGCTTTCAGCCCTCCCTTCTCTCTATCCTTTAGTCCATCTGTCTTTCGTTTATTTGGTAACGTAGTGTATAAAATGACATGAATGGAATTTTAAATCTAGGTCAACTTGCGTATCTCAAGGTTTTTCTTAGAAATGCAGCACATGTTTTATCGTAGAAGGCGGGTATTGAAGCAGTAGGCTTTTACTATCAATGTGAAACGTTACAATTTGCAGACGCAGGAGAAAACATGGGGGATTTCGCGTACAGTCATTGTGACAGCACTGTTCTTTACCATTCTTCTTTCCTTTTATTGAATTTATGTGTTATGCTTTACATTTACCTGATAATTTATATATGTGGATTAGAATATTTCACGACAAGCAGGGAGTGGATGATGATAGAACTGATGTACATAAATTATTATGTAAAGTTTTTCAACATGCGCAAAGAGAAATGTAAACATGTTCAATATGAATGGAATGTATGTTTTTAGCTTACTTGGATTAACGTTAATGTTCAGAGAGGATAAAGTTCTGAGACAGATGGGATGGTGGTATAAAAAACAAAGTGGGGGGGACCTGATTTTGTGTCAGAAAACCCAATACGTGGCAGGTTATTTGTTCCTCTATAAATGTCATGATACTTGTCAGTGGTACCAGTTGGTGGTACTATCTATGGAACAAGCGAGTGGTATAGCGGCCCGCAGTCAAAGCTAAACACTTTCAGCAGACGGGTCTTAAAAGACGCTGGACCATCTTCGCAATAGTCCACGATACTACGAGGAACATGTTGCGGCCATCAGACGTCCAGTGACAAGAATGAACTAGTACATAACCTGCAAAGAATAAGCATGGGCTGCAGCAGAAACCAAACAACATTTTGCTGGCAGCTAAATACCTATTCAAAGATGCCATGTGAACACTCTTCAAATCAGAAAGACCTTTTCAAATCAGACCAACACCGAGGAGACAATTTTAAAGACTATATCTAAATTCACTCCAATCTTTTTTTTTTTACAACTTTTAACGATAATTGACTATTAAATTTTGTTATCTGTAAATATACTAATTTATAGTTGATTTAATCATTTTGAATGAATTGCACCCTTAATTCTCAGTCATTTTAAATACTTATACAGAGCTATCTAAGTAATATTTTGCTGAGATAATCAGTGGGGACTCATCAGAAGGAGAAAATAGCGAACAACATATTCCCAATATGCCTCAATGGGCGTGTAACGGGATCCTTTACCTTTACCCAAAGAAGGTCAGGAAAGATAAACAAATTACACAGCCTGGATCCTATCAGACGCAGTAATTGATTTCTTTAAATTCCTGTCAGGCTCCCTAGAATTGAAGCACCATTCTTCTATTCATATCTCTACCAAGAGTAATCTTGGGCTAAAGGTAGACAACTCTAAAGATCCTCAGTAGATAACTCTGTTGGACCATCACTGCATAACAAGGGGAGTATATCACGTGACATCTTCAAATGTCAGTGACGTAAATGTCACGTGTAATAATTGATCAAATTCTGGTTTAAATGTGTTCAAATGTTCATCATGTTTCTATTTTGTGTATACTGGACATTAATATCAAATAGCAAGGATTAAAACTGGACCAAGTTAACCGTACCAGTTTATGACGGAGAATGGCTTTGAGCAGCAGAATGCAGGCATACCTCGGAGATATTACGGGTTCGGTTCTAGACCACTGCAATAAAACGAATATCGCAATAAAGGGGGTCACACAGATTGTTTTGGCTTCACAGTGCATATAAAAGCCTAAAATTATGTTTACACTATGTCTATTAAGTGCGCAACAGCGTTAGGTCTAAAAAAAAAAACAATGTACTGTAACATTAAAAATACTTTATTGCTAAAAAAAATGCTAATCATCATCTGAGACTTTATTGAATCGTCATCTTTTTTGATGGTGGAGAGCCACAATCTATCGGAAGAAGAAGGCACGCTCTAATATATGAACATGAATAATTTGAAAAAAAGCGCAATATCTGCGAAGCGTAATAAAGCGAAGCGCAATAAAGCGAGGTATGCCTGTACTTTTCATGTAAAACAATTTGCTCCAAAAAGTTCAATTGTTAAAGATGACGGATAGGGACACGGCGTTAGGATTTATGGTTAGACTATAACGCGACGCACTGAAGACGAATTATCAATGGAAACGTACGATTACCTGTGATTTTAATCAATGCAGGTTATTCTGTATGTTTCAAAGTCACACAATGAGACTAAATGTGTGAGTTGAGAGACTATTATATTTGAGTTGGACTTGATGTATGTTAATTCCCATTCAAGCCTCTACGCAATCGAAGTTCCACTTGTTACCTCATGTTATAATGTTTGGTGGAGGAAGGTGTTAGGGACTTATGGTCTTTTTCAGGCTCACAAGGGGACATGCCAGACACATCGTCCCAACTTTAGTTTAGGCAGCACTTTGTGCCGGCCAAAAAATAAATAAAAGACTATTTTGATGGCTTATTCGTTAGGAGAAACTAGTGCTATAAATATTTACTGACTTGTGTTGAACGTAGCGTGCTTTTATTTATCCCATATAAAATAAAAATTAACTATTTCTATACAAGTAACAAACGGCAGAACATTTTTCTTAAAAATTTAAAAAAGGGTGCTATATTCTTCTTTGCTACTAAAGAATTATAAAAATCTAAATAAAATAGTTATTTAATATTTTAAAAGTTATAACTACTTTTCCCAATTATATTATTCCCCTTGTAATAAAAATTACGTCCCTTAGATAAAACACATAAATGAACGTATCTTGACGTTTTCAGTATGAGGGAAATAGGAATGCGATGGTAGTGCAACATTGAAAAGAGTTCCCGACGTAAATGTCTGGTTGCGTAGCGAATACAGAAAGTTAATTAAAAGTCAATGTCTTTACATACTTGTTGCATATGTGGGTACTGACACTCCCAGCCTTTCTATTCTCCAATGCGAATGGAATCGATACTTGCCGAGTTTGTATATGTAACCCTCAAGCACTCCAGGGGAGGTAACTAACAATCATTTCGTTGACTGCCAAAATACAAAAGGCTATTATGTGTTGCAATCTCTCAACTGGATTAAACTGAATATTGAACTCAATCTTGCGCTTTGCGTCCCACTTCTCCCTTCTACCCCTAAATTAAATAAAAAAAATTAGAAAGCAACCACAGCTGATGTTTGAAAGATGTGTACAAGAGAGACATGAAGAGATAAGTTCAGGATTCTGAAAGGACGAAGTTGCCGATCGTAGCAAGTGGAGATGTTCCCTAAGATTATACGAAAAGAGGCCATTTAACGAAATGGTTTCAGTTCTAAACTTAAGCCGAATAGCCAAAAGATTGATCGCTGCCATCAAATGTCAAGGACGATCAAATAATCACAGTATACGATATTATATTTATACAGAGTTGACTGACAAGTGAATCTCTTCTTTTTCAAATGTTACTATTAGCACTTATCATCATCATCTCAACCCATAACCCGTCATGGGTCGTAGGGGTGCCATGGTGGAAGCATCAGCAGACAGGGTCCTCCACTGCTCTCTATCCTCAGCAATGCGTACAAGTGTGGAAACACCGTGTCCTGCCCATTCTTTGATGTTATCAGCCCAGGATTTTCTTTGCCTTCCTCTTCTCCGTTTACCTTCGACTGTTCCCTGGAGGATCGTTTTCGAAAGGGAGTCATGACGAGTTACATGCCCAAACCAGGCAAGCTTTCGACGTTTCACTATTGACAAAAGTGGTTCTTGGTGGCCTGCATAGGTGTTTATCTTCTCTCTAACATAGACATTTGTTTTGTGCTCTTTATAGCAAATGCGCAAAATTCTTCTATAACATTTATGCTTGAAAGCCTGAATCCTTCGCTCCGTATCTGCAGTGAGTGTCCAGCCCTCACACCCATACAAGAGAATAGATAATATAAGTGATTTGTATAATTTGATCTTCACAGGAAAACTGATGTTACTTTTCCAGATCACATTCAACCTTGTCATGGCAGCTGAGGCCATCTCAAGTCTTGTCTTGATTTCCTTACTTGATCTTCCATCACTACATATAGTGGACCCAAGATATTTAAAGGTGTTAGCACTTATAATTACTGGATAAACATGACATGCGTGTCAAAACATGGAGTAATAACTGCCATATGACAATTGACAAATACGTTGTGTGTTTTTTGTTGTTGTTCCAACAAACAAAATAAACTAAATTCTATAATGACCTATAAACTTAACGTTACCAGAGAGAGAAAGAATATTAACACATAAGGAAGGGAAACCCGAGGCCTGTAAACAGTAAATTAATATTAGACAAACATAAAGGTATGTTTTCAGGCACTCGTAAGAAATAAAGAAGTAGAACACTAGACAACAGAAAAACAACAGACGTGAGTGGCTTACCCAGGGTTCGAACTCCGTACCTTCCGTACGACAATACCGTCTAGCTATACAAGCGAATCACACTATCTTCCCAACCAGCTAGGCATCCCCAAAAAAAGATGCTTTACTGACCGGTCATCAGTGCGAAACACAAGACAACACCGGAAGTTTACAATGGGCACCTCAGCCTATTAAGGTCTTTGTCTTGTGTGGACTTACTTATATTGTAGAATAGGGGAACAACAGAGATGACGTATAATGGAAATATAGCCTACACTGTCTGACAGTTTTTCGTGATCTCGAAGCGTCTATGATTCGCTAGCAAAGCAATGCAACTTACAGCCTGCGTTTACTCATTTTTAATCCACGCCTTTTTTACTTCAGACGTAAACAAACGGACATGTAGCCAACCCGCAACCTGTTGGTCATAACAGGGAGCGAAATCTGGTTTGTTTACCTGAGTTTCTCACGCACGCTGATCTGTCAATCATCAGATATCAGACAGATGCACTTGGAAACACCGAACCTCGTTTGAAGTGAGACGGGCGGGCGAAAATATTTCCCGGAGAATCCTTTAATGTTCGTACTCAGGGGGAGATAACGCTATGATCTCCAGAAGCGGGCATCGTCTAAGGAAGCCCTTTACACGGTTTAAGTCTCTGGTTGTCGATTAGCAACCGACAACAGAGCGACCGTGGAAAACTTTTATCTGGGGAAACGTAGTTTCCTGATTTTCTGCTGTGCCCTAGAGAGTGAAAATTAACATCTTCTAGAGATTATAATAACATGATGTATATAAACTGTGCCCCCTCCCCCCCCCCCCCCCCCCCAACCGGTTTTCAGTTGTTGCTCAGAATTTTGGATAATGTAAACACGTCGTCTAGAACCATTGTGGAAAGTGCGTTAATAGCCTTCGTGGGGATTTCATTCGGATTTTCTGGTAATAGAAATGGGTGCTTAAGTGTTAAAATGTGTTAAGTTTTACCATTATAATTCACTGTGATTTCCTAGCGGAAAAACCAGTGAAATAAATAAAGCGTATCTATTTTCTTGCCAGTTCAGTTTAATGTAATTTCCACCACTCGCTTTCTTACACAAGAAGATACGGTTCAGCTGACTGAATTAATATGCTAGGTGACTGTTAGTGGACCATAGAATTCACGTTATATTTCATTTTGTGTAACTTTAGTAAGTGACTGTTAGTTATACCACTCGCTGACAATCAAATGGCTATTAATGACAGGCAATATTTGTTACGTGCGCTTAGGGATAATTAAATAATAATTGACATTGTGCGCTGATTGTTGACCGAAACAGGAGGGGAAAGGCGGCATGCCTCAACCAAAGCTACACTCGCTAAGCGACGCGCCATAGGATATTCTAGAGACACCGTGTGCCTTTTAACTTTAATCAGGACTGACGGAGAGGATAAGAGATAGTCTTGTCCCCTTCCGGGTATATGTATGTAGGGATATAATAGTAGCATTTTTTCATAATGTTTCTCTATTCTCGCAGACCTGATCAAACAGCGACCAGCGGTCTATTTTGGTCTATTGTGATCTATTTTGGTCCTTTTTCTTCATCTACTGATTGATTAATGTTGTCTTCTGCTTAGCTTACACGTCCCCAAGTTCGTTCATGAACAAGACTTGGCAAAGAGGCAAATTAACATTTTAAATAGTAAAGTTAACTGGACGTATAAATACCCAGATATTTGTTCAATTTCATCAGCCCACTGTGGCGAAACAATAATAACATTTCGATCTGACTTTTGACAGTCTTATCCAAGTGGATTTTTATCTATAAGAGTTACGCTGCTTCAAAATCGGCAATCACCACAGAGCGAGCCGATAGGATTTACCATCATCATCAGTTATAAATTGTAACAGTTTTAGCAACTAGATGTTTCAAGAGACTGGAAATATTTACTACTGATTACTGTGAACACAGATCGACGGTTTTTTCGACATTAACTATTCGAGGTGACATTTGTCCATCCAGGAATCAACCATCAAATTTGGCTTCCCCGTCATAGAAATCTGATTTGTTATAGAGGAAGGACTGGGGTGTAGCGAAAGGTTTTCCTATTATGATAATAGTGGTAGAGCAGAATTAGAATCTCTCTCCAGAAAGTATGAAGTTCCAGTGCCCGAGAAGTACACTGGTATCACAAGTGAGTTACAGCTGTGAATACTCTGAGCTGGACAATAGATTTAGGCTTCAGAAGTATAAGTTGCTACTTTCGCTATCGTAACCCTATGTGATAATATAATTAAATTGGAAAAGGTAATTCAAAATTTTAACAGTTAAAAATTTAACAAGTCAAATGAGTACAATTATCCAATTTATTATGTACATCTATATATTCTTGTAATGAGAAATGGTTGTTGTAAGATGGTAAAATGTATGATTATTTACAGTTACAAATCAAATAAACAAGCTAAAAAGTCTTGGATTTATCTTCCACTGAACTTATAAAACAAGTTTGGCACATTATCTCTTGCCATCTAGTTGTCATCATTAAACAGTCGTTTTAGAAACTGCTCACATGATTTGTTGGATGGATACACATAAACTCAACTTTAGCCACGTCTGCTCGAGGTTCCTCTGACACACTGGAGTACGGAAGACTTTCCTTCAGCCCGCCCTATAACTACGGGGGACTAAGGTGTTGAAGAGTGGTTGACCTCTAGGCTTCAGTGAGCTGGATCAACTTCTTCAAGTCTTCAGTTTCTCGATCAGGAATGATCATAAACATTGATCATAAAACCTTGAACAAAAGGTAATAGGTGGCCATGTTGTTCCAACAATCTCACCACCAACTGCTGTTCATGATGCGACCATGTCTTCAGTGTTTGTATATAAATGAATGAATTATGGTAGTATGTTACAGAGATAGCATGATAAGATAATGTATACTGTGCAGAATTAACAAAATACATGAATAAATCACATGTTATGATACATGGGTACGATATAACCTTTGCCTTCCACTTATGGATGTCAAGTCACTTATGTACTTGCTGGTATGTCGTAAGCTTCCAGGCAAGAACTAGCCATGATATATGTGGTTAACCAATTAATGGTTATTCTTCCTGACAATGCCGGTGAAGGTTATCTCTGGTTAGCGTCATTCCCTTTTTTATTATATCTGCTACAATCAATCAGAAATAAAATCTGAAATAAAATGATATTAGTAATACATATATTTTTAATAAACGTACATACCCTCTTAGGATTAATAAGCTCACGGTGAGACTGTATTGGTTTAATTTAATCTGCCCTGCATGCAGCGTGAAAATAGAACTTTTCTTGCAGATGCTGTCTTCCAGTTTCTCACTCTGGCTTCTGGATTTGGTGTGTGTGATTTCCAATGCGCCGCTCTGTCCTTATATTTCAGTCTCTCGCCCGTCCGAGAAAGCACCTCCCAAATTCCCCAAAAGATTTTAGTTTCATCTCCTGATTTGAGGCGATTTGAAGCAATCTGTGTTTTTCCTGTACTTGTTTTTCTCTTCTGTTCACTACACACTTATATTCTTCCGTCCTTCCTATGTATCATTCCCTTTTCCCCATATGAGGCTTTCATTCCATATAAGTTTTATCCAAATCCGTTGAGGCTTGTTAGTGTAATACATTTTTAAAGATTATTAGCTAACTTTTAGCCGATGTGATGAAGGTGAAAAATATTAATTATCTTTAAAACTATTTATATTTGAATAATATCCCTTTGGATATAATTCCTAGTCTATCTCCTTTGTTGAGTTATATTTATTTAATATTATTCCAACCGGGCGTTCTCCGGTAGTTAATAATTTAATTTTCAGTAAATGCATACTTTTAAAGTCCGCCATACATTCCTATATAGCTATTTCCTCATTCTTTAGTAATATTATCTAGCTTCAACCGTAATTCACATTTCCCGTCCTTAAACTTCAAAGAAAGACCCGCCGAGCCGACCTTGCACTGTGTGTGTGGGTGTCGCGTGGGCGTGTGTCGCGCTACAACCAAGCAAGTGTTAACAAATCTCGCTACAGAGCTCTCTTCTTTAAAACAGTGCCTGCACGGTTAACTTTTTGGTAACACATGCTGCAGTTCCTCCTTAATTTTCTGTTTCTCTATATCTCCTTTGATAGGATGCCTACTTAAAAAATCGGGTCCAAGATTGTCCCGTCCTGGAATGTATCTCACATTGAACGAATATGGAGATAACAGTAAACTCCACCTTGAAAGTCGTGAATTAAATTTTTTAGACACTGCTAAAAACTTCAAAGGCTGGTGATCACTTTCCACAATGAAGTGTTTCCCGTAAAGAAAAGGGGCGAATTTGTTGATCGACCAGACCAAAGCGAGGGATTCACGTTCAACGGTAGAATAATTTCTTTCAGCTGTATTTAACTTTCTACTGGCAAAAGCTACTGGTAATAGCATATGTGGCGGTGTGTCTGCCCGCTGTAGTAATGTTGCTCCGATGCCTACATTGCTAGCATCCGTTCTTAGTACGAATTCTTGTGTGAGATCGGGAAGGGCAAGGATAGGTTTATTTGTCAGCTTATTTTTCAACTCTGTATAAGCCTGTTCATACTCCGCAGTCCATTGTATTTTGTCCGGCTGACCTTTTTTGGTTAAGTCGGTTAATGGCGCGCATAATGAGTTAAAATTGGGTATATATTTCTGATAAAACCCGCACAGTGACACAAAGGATCTTACATCCTTCTTAGTTTGTGGTCTTGGTGCTTTTCTCATTTTCTCTACATTCTTTGGGTCCGGAGACATTTGCCCTGTAGAGATAGTGTGACCTAAAAATTCCAATGTCTCACATCCAATATGACACTTAGTTGGACGTGCTGTCAATCCCGTTTCTCTCAGCCTATCCAACAACATGGAGAGTGCTACTACGTGCTCCTCGAAGATAGTGGTAGCAATCAGAATATCATCCATGAAGTTGGTGATATGAGGATTTTGTAATGGTTCCAACAATTTCCTCATCATTCTGGTGAAGATACTTGGAGCATTCTTTAAACCAAATGGGAGTACATTGAACTCGTAATGTACATCCGGTGTACTAAAGGCTAACAGTTTCCTAACTTCTGGTTTTACTGGTACTTGGTAGTATCCCTTGCTTAGATCTACTTTTGAAAAATACCGAGCCTTACTCAATGTAGCAAACAACTGATTGGTGTCAGGTAATGGGTCTACCTGAGATTCAGTGATAGCATTTAGTTTCCTATAATCAATGCATAACCAATGTTCACCACTAGGTTTCCTTAATAGCACCACACTTGAGCTGTAGGGAGATTCAGACTTTGAAATAATTTTCTCTTTTAAGAGATAGTCAATCTTATCCTTGAGTGCTTATGCTTGCTTTTGTTCAGTCCATGTCCGCAACAATGCTTCCAGTGGACCGTGTATGGGGACGGCGAAACAACCACGTTGCCGGACCCACACCTATTTCTATTGTAAGGGGCAGTATACCGAAGGGGGGGGGCTGTCTCCATCAATTGTCTGGTACAGCCCTGGTTCCTACCTCCTATGGTTCTGGTTTGTTTCCGCAGCTTTTTAAATACTGGTTGCTGACTAACAAATGGTTCCAGATGATCCAGGCCATGGTGCTCTGACAAATATCTAGTCGGGGTGGGATGTCTTACGCCCCCTTTCTGTACAATACGGAGAGTTGCCATGGTTACTGGTGTAACAGGAGACTTGTTGTGATTTTGTTTTCTCCTTATCACCGCATCTACCTGTTGTTTTCTCTTGTGAGTTTTCTTAGTTGGCCTACGTTCTCAACAATGCTTCCCTAGGTCCTGTAACTGGTCTACACTTCTGAATGAGGTTACCTGGTTACATTCTGAACAGGATTTCACATACCAACTTATGTCTTCAATTATTCCTGGCCAGTAATATCGCAATACTATCTTTCGACAAGTGGCCCCTTTTCCTCTGTGACCCCTGCCTGATGTAGCATGCTCTTACTCCATAATTTCCTCCCTGTAGAATTTGGCACTACCAGCTGTCCATGCCCTTTAGGTCCTTTTCCAGCTTGTCTGTAGAGTAGGCCATTTTCTATGTAGAAGTCTCCTTTCTCTGGAGGGTTATGGGCCTTTGGCAATTTGCCAAAACAAGGCTTCAATGTGCTGTCTGCTGTTTGAGCCTTTCTCATCTTTATAGGATAATGTTTATTGGATTTCCCTCCTCCTTTTTGGTGCTGGACCTGGTATGGTTTGCTGCCATGACAACAGTTTTTATTGGGTCACCCAAAAAGACATATTTACTTCCTATTACCAGCGGGTCTATACGATCATCACTCACTGCTGCTCTTATCACTCCTTCCACATAGCGAGTTCTTACGTTGATCCTTGCTATGGGAAGTGTCATGGTGACGGTTCCCTGCATTGCCCCTTGTATGTCCACTGTTTCTGTGGTAAGTTGATCAGGGTGCACTAGGGTTGCACTCACGACTGAGTCGAATTCCAATCCGGAATCATATAAGCACTGAATTTTAGTGCCATTACAGGTCACTTCCTCACAGACAGGGGGATGATGGAGGTCCATCTGACTAACTGCCAGTTCCTTTCTTCCCTTGTTCCCTGTTGTAAGACAGGCAGCGTGATAAGGAGGGTTTTTCCGTCTGCATTCTGCAGTATTGTGGTTACTCATTTGGCAAGATTTATACCACTGTCCTTCCTTTCTTGAAGGTCTATTTTCTGATCCTATAGGGTTTTTGTCTTTATAATCAGTTCTGTGTTTGTTCTTGTTGGAATTGTCCCTGTGTTCATAGTTGGTAAAGTTTTGTGAAGGTTTGAAGTTCTCACCCTGCTTCTTCTTATTTCCTGACCCTTATGACTGAGCTGCATGATATCTTTCAGCCATGGTTAAAATATCTTCCAATCTCTCTGCTCCTTGCTCCATAAGAAATTTTCTCATTTCTTGAGGCATGGATTATCTCAGTTGTTCCATCATGACCATTTCTTTTATATCTTGACATTTTCCTAAGCTAATCCATTTTGTCAGATAAGTTTCCAATCTGGCAGAAAACTGGTGATAGTTTTCTCCTGGAAGTAGCTTACCAGTTCGGAATCTCTTTCTATAAGATTCAGAATTCTTTTCGTACCTGACCAGTAAAGCTTGTTTTAAGATTTCATAATCTTCCTGGTCTTCTTGTGAGAGTTTTAAATAAACATCGTATGAAACTCCCCTCAACCCCTGAGATAGCTTAAGGCTCCATTTTTCCTTTTCCATTCCATAGGTAGTGGCCAGTCTCTCATATCTATCCAGGTACGACTCAATGGCGTCCTCCTTCTCAATAAATGGATCCAGGTGGAAACTCATGGCTCCATTTGCCGTGCTATGGTTAGAGCTACTCTCAGAGTGAGGTGAACTAGCACCATGATTGCTAGCTGCTCCCTGGAGTTCAAGTTCCTTTAAACTTAACTCATGAGCTCTTTGTAACCTTCTTTCTTCAGCTTCAGCTATTAGTCTCTTCTCTTCTCTTTCTGCTTCTAATTTCTTACCTTCTGCTTCCTTTCTTTTGGCTTCTCTTTCAGCTTCAGCTTCCATTCTTTTAGTCTCTCTATCTAAATATTTATCCACTTCAGTTGTGATATGCCGAATTAGAGCATCTCCTGTCATACCCAAGTCTTTTCCTTCCTGCATAATCGCAGCTCTAAACTTCACCAATTCGGCCATGATGCTTACTTACCAGAGGGTATATAATTTTATCTTCACTAACCAACTAACTTAATTAAAATCAATTAATTACTTTGAACAAGACAAATCCTTAAAACCTTGTGAGCGTTTCCTATTTACTTCGTACTCAATGGTACAACTATTACGAAAAAATTCTAAGTTTTAGAATTTTTCCAAAAAATTTATTTTTACAAACTATTTGTGGCTCAAGATAGAAGAATACATAGATAGTGGCTCAGGATAAAAAAATAATATCCCGGACGAGACCCCAGTGTAGCGAAAGGTTTTCCTATTATGATAATAGTGGTAGAGCAGAATTAGAATCTCTCTCCAGAAAGTATGAAGTTCCAGTGCCCGAGAAGTACACTGGTATCACAAGTGAGTTACAGCTGTGAATACTCTGAGCTGGACAATAGATTTAGGCTTCAGAAGTATAAGTTGCTACTTTCGCTATCGTAACCCTATGTGATAATATAATTAAATTGGAAAAGGTAATTCAAAATTTTAACAGTTAAAAATTTAACAAGTCAAATGAGTACAATTATCCAATTTATTATGTACATCTATATATTCTTGTAATGAGAAATGGTTGTTGTAAGATGGTAAAATGTATGATTGTTTACAGTTACAAATCAAATAAACAAGCTAAAAAGTCTTGGATTTATCTTCCACTGAACTTATAAAACAAGTTTGTCACATTATCTCTTGCCATCTAGTTGTCATCATTAAACAGTCGTTTTAGAAACTGCTCATAGGATTTGTTGGATGGATACACATAAACTCAACTTTAGCCACGTCTGCTCGAGGTTCCTCCGACACACTGGAGTACGGAAGACTTTCCTTCAGCCCGCCCTATAACTACGAGGGACTAAGGTGTTGAAGAGTGGTTGACCTCTAGGCTTCAGTGAGCTGGATCAACTTCTTCAAGTCTTTAGTATCTCGATCAGGAATGATCATAAACATTGATCATAAAACCTGGAACAAAAGGTAATAGGTGGCCATGTTGTTCCAACAATCTCACCACCAACTGCTGTTCATGATGCGACCATATCTTCAGTGTTTGTATATAAATGAATGAATTATGGTAGTATGTTACAGAGATAGCATGATAAGATAATGTATACTGTGCAGAATTAACAATATACATGAATAAATCACATGTTATGATACATGGGTACGATATAACCTTTGCCTTCCACTTATGGATGTCAAGTCACTTATGTACTTGCTGGTATGTCGTAAGCTTCCAGGCAAGAACTAGCCATGATATATGTGGTTAACCAATTAATGGTTATTCTTCCTGACAATGCCGGTGAAGGTTATCTCTGGTTAGCGTCATTCACTTTTTTATTATATCTGCTACAATCAATCAGAAATAAAATCTGAAATAAAATGATATTAGTAATACATATATTTTTAATAAACTTACATACCCTCTTAGGATTAATAAGCTCACGGTGAGACTGTATAGGTTTAATTTAATCTGCCCTGCATGCAGCGTGAAAATAGAACTTTTCTTGCAGATGCTGTCTTCCAGTTTCTCACTCTGGCTTCTGGATTTGGTGTGTGTGATTTCCAATGCGCCGCTCTGTCCTTATATTTCAGTCTCTCGCCCGTCCGAGAAAGCAACTCCCAAATTCCCCAAAAGATTTTAGTTTCATCTCCTGATTTGCGGCGATTTGAAGCAATCTGTGTTTTTCCTGTACTTGTTTTTCTCTTCTGTTCACTACACACTTATATTCTTCCGTCCTTCCTATGTATCATTCCCTTTTTCCCATATGAGGCTTTCATTCCATATAAGTTTTATTCAAATCCGTTGAGGCTTGTTAGTGTAATAGATTTTTAAAGATTATTAGCTAACTTTTAGCCGTTGTGATGAAGATGAAAAATATTAATTATCTTTAAAACTATTTATATTTGAATAATATCCTTTTGGATATAATTACTAGTCTATCTCCTTTGTTGAGTTATATTTATTTAATATTATTCCAATCGGGCGTTCTCCGGTAGTTAATAATTTAATTTTCAGTAAATGCATACTTTTAAAGTCCGCCATACATTCCTGTATAGCTATTTCCTCATTCTTTAGTAATATTGTCTAGCTTCAACCGTAATTCACATTTCCCGTCCTTAAACTTCAAAGAAAGACCAGCCGAGCCGACCTTGCACTGTGTGTGTGGGTGTCGCGTGGGCGTGTGTCGCGCTACAACCAAGCAAGTGTTAACAAATCTCGCTACATGGGGCTAAATTTTGAATATAGACAGAAAAACAATGTAAGTTTATATTCAGAATACTCGTATTTCCACGGGATATATCACCCAGATTAGGTAATCGTGATAGAGTGGCCTCTGTATGTCAGACAGAGAGAGAGAGAGTGAATCATTTCTTAGTTACAACTATATCATCTTTGGTTTCGCTTAAATATTGTTTACTTACTGAGTAGCATTTAATAGGAACTTTGTTCTTTTCGTTACTGTCTATGCTGAAATATAGTGATAATCTTTAACCTTTGGGGGTATTAACTTGTTGGGTTCTTTTCTTCTCAATGAGGGGAGGGCACATGTATACTGTTATTTTTTGTGTATGAATTCAGCTTTTTTTTTTTGGTCTTTCTTTAGATATTCGATGTTGTAAAGTTTACTGATAATAAACAACAAAAGAACTTACCTTTGTGTGTTGGTCAGACCCATACCCAATTTACCATAGTTTTTTCACGTTTGTGTGTCTTGTCACACACACACACGCACACACACACTCACACATATATATATATATATATATATATATATATATATATATATATATATATATATATATATATATAAATATATATATATATATTAGAGGTTCTGGATCATACATATGCCTTTCTCTCTGTAATAATTAATTTAACAATGAATTTGTCAAAATAAACATATACAAATTTAATTATCAATTACTTTAAAACTTGTAAATAAAGTACTAGTGTTTACGAAAAATAATTAGGTTTCTTCACCTACAAGTTTTTAGGCTTCATGAGTCTCGCAAAATAAAGTTCGGTTGCGTTTGGCCTGTTAAAATTGGGACTTACCAACATGCTGAAGTGAAGATGCTGCTTTTATGAAGATTCGTTTATGTGGTGAGGGGCATGTATCCAGATCAGTTCAGGAAGTAACCGTTCCTGGTCGAGGCATAATCTTCAGGTGTCGATCTCAAGCTTGGAACCACAAACAAGCAGTACAGCGAATGGTCACTCTGGGTCGTCCTACAAATAGTCGCGTCGCCTTGTACTGGGACCACAAACTTTAGAAGGAATAAAAGAACAAGTTCCGCTGCTAAAAATTTGTTTTCCTGATTTTAATAAGGGCATTTTCACGCTGTCCGTCAGTCGTTTGTTCTCTCAGATTTGTTACTCTCCCTGAGTATATATCATATCACTCAGGGAATATCACCAGTATGTCAGTTCATTTAAGGAAAAATTCCTGACTGGACATCGTCAATGGCTTGTGTCTGAAGCAATATATTAAGTTTACATACATTCACACAATGATAATATACAACTATACACATGTTGATATAATTATCACTCATTCCCTGCTCCATTCGGAGTCGTCTGGGGTTACCTCTACTTTTGGTTCTTCCTAGAGAACTAGCACGAAGCAATCACCAGCGCTTACTGTGGTGGTTCATAATTACATCCTTTTTACTTGCTGAGGTTGCCAACCTAGTATGATTCTTTAACACCCTTAGCAAGTATATGTACGTCAACTTCACAGCATAAAAATATGTTAACAACTTACCCCAATATGGATGATTGATTTCTTACTCAGTAGAATAGTCTTGGCAACTTAACACAGATGCCTCGAACCCACGTCTGGAATATTACTCATATTTCAGAATCCCTCTGTGACTTATAAATTTTCCTGTATAATCCTGTTTTTCCCTATAAATATTGGCGAGAGATGTTGTTAATACGTTTTGTCCTGTAATATAAATTTAGAATCCAACTCTATTCTTTTCAGTAGCTGTAGCAAAGTTGATTTTGCTGGGGAGGTTATGATGGTATCCTAAAAGAATGAAAAGGTGTCTGCTATAACCGTGTGAGGTCAAGCAAATGTAGGTCTCTGACTCTATAGATGATGATGATGAATTATGTGCAGAGAACCTAACGCTACCTCCCTAGGTCTCACACTGTCAATCTTCTGTCTCTAGTGTATGGTGTATGGTGTACCTAGTGTCTAGGGGAGAAATGAAATGATGGTACACAACAATCTACCACTTTAAGTTTCTATTAAAGAATATAATAACTAGCAGTTAAGTTTTTCTTTGAACAAATATTTACAATTTATTTTGCCTGTCCATTCATAGCTTGTGGAAAGGTCTTTGAAAATAAGGACAAGATAGTTTACAGAAAAGAACAATTAAAAATGTTGGGACAATTTTCCCAATAACTAAAAGTTATTATGTATTTATAAATGTCCCTCCTGTATGAAATATTAAAATAGTTCACTTTATTTATCTAACGGAAGAGTCACTGTAGATGAGGGCTGTAGTTCATCCTACCCCCATAACATTCCTGTGTAATATCTTGAAACACAAGAAAATGTCAGAGATGCCCCAGATGTTTTACTCTTCACATGGGAGTCCTTGTTGTAAGATAATTCAATGGGTAGTTGCAGAAATTTCAAGTTCAACACTCGCCAAAGCTCCTACTGGATATTCGACAGCATATAAGTCTGGTTGGAGACTGGTTGGCGTTTATAAGCACTCAGCAGGTTTCCTGTCACCAGCCGGCAACAGGAACATAGACCCTCTGCAACAAAAGGACACCCTGGCCTTTTATCTCCGATCATTTATTCTAACCCTTAATTTCCTACGTGGGTATGGGGTCAGCCTCGCGTGCCTTACAAATGCACTCCCCCGAATTGTACAGGACTCCCACCTGGTTGTGACCACATCTCAAGTCCTTATAGTAGATACGCCACTGTACGTTCACATACTTTTCCTCCATGCAATAATGTGGAGAAACCACATTTCCTGTGATATGATCTTCTCTTCTTTTCTTTACACTTTTATTTGTTTCAGGCATGTTAAACAGTGTTCATTGAACACAGAGGCTTGCTAAACTATTTTTAATACAATAATATGTCAACATAATTATAACAACATACATCAGTCAGATACCGTTTAATGTGTGGACTCAACAATGTCTGCTTCCGACATGTCCTTCACTTTTTCCCCAATAGCAGTATCTAACTTTGTAGTTGGACCAAACATATTAAATTTCATAAAATATCCTTACCACAATCAAGAAATATATAAACAAATGACGTTGATTTTGTGAAGAAATGGCCTCAGGTTCCTCCGAGCTGCACAGACTGTGAATTTATTCTTTATTTAAGTTTAAAATTAACACAGCTGTTTTTCAGCGTATCTGTATACAAATTTTAGTTCAACTGGCAATGAATAGTCAAAGCCTTTTGCTAATATTTACCAGCACTAGCCAATCGTAACGTTCTACTACTTGAATTCAAATGCAGTTTGAATGAAAAACCCAAAATAATTTTGAATAACTGGTGGTCGATTGGCCCGTCTGCTCTGGTCATGCCCAATACAAAAGATATCACGTTAGGATTACATTTCTCCTACCGATCCCCTTTCCCATTCATACTCTGTTCACCCCAAGCGAATTTGAATGTACCTCCCTGCCTCTTTTTCCAGCTCGTGTCCCACTAACGTTACCAAAAACATGAGCAGGAACGCCAGTGTGTCTGGTCGTGTGTTCTTAGATATTAGTATTTCTTCAATAACTTCTCTAATACTGGGACTATCATATTATTTAAAGTACATTCTTACTCAGCTAACTCTACGTCATACTATCATATAATTCTTATGGGGAACTTCATAATTGTTTAAAATTTCCAATTTTTGTCATCGCCTATCGTCAACTAAAATTTTACACAAGTCCGCCATCTTCCCTCTCCTTCATCTTGCGAGCATGTATTTTTCAAATAACTACTTGTTTTAGTTACATCAGAAATGCTACCACTAGGAGGAAATAAAATTGTCTGCGTTGTTATGCCTTGGCGGCTTTTCCGCAGTGTGAATATATGCGTTGCAGACTGTGTCAGCGAAGCGGGGTGTAGACGGGGCGGGTTTAAGAATTTGCGTTACTAGTTAGCATTGTATCGTGTAATACTACCAAAAAATGTAAGGATTACTACTAATTTTGCTACAAAGTTGACAGAAAGTGTTACTTCAGATAGCTATATTGCGGTATGCTTCCGCCAATAGTTAATTGTAAGGCTAGACTACAAAGTGTAATCAGCAGATTGGGCAAAAGTTAAATATTAGTAGTGTTTCTCGAAAACGAAACTAAAGCGTGTCAGACTTTTTCCGTGAAATCGTTCTATAGGCTTAGCACTGTGCAAAAAGCATCGCTGCTGGCTTCGAAGATGCCAACCGTCAGACACATGCGGGCAAATGTATTTATTATCGTTTTATGCCTAAATCTTACTGAATTGAGCGTTTATTCTCGCATATTTTGATACACACCTCCCATCCTAAAACATGTATTCATTTGCAGGTTATAATATGCGAGATAACTTAGCTCCATGCAGTCTTACTCGTTTTTCTGATCTTCATCATAAGGATGTCTGCTCAAAAAGACTGCGCCAACGTTCAAAGGGCCGGGAATGTATTCTATTAAAAATGAGTATGGTTCCAACAAGAGAGACCATCTCAATAATCTAGAATTTTCATGCTTGGCCTGTGACAAGAACACGAGGGGAGAATGAACCGTTTGGACCACAAATGTCCGGCCATATAAATAAATCTGGAATTTCTTTATAGCCCATATTAAAGCGAGACATTCTTTCTCTGGTTGAGTAATTTTTTTCTGTCTTGTTCAATTTGCGGCTAGCATAAGCGACTGGGTTCAATTCCCCATCTTGTGAGGAGGACCTTCGCAATAATGTAGCGCCCAGGCCTACATTGCTTGCGTCACTTCTCACAAAAAATTCTTTAGTCAAGTCAGGCAATTGCAACACTGGCCTGCTGTAAGCTTCTCTTTTAACTCCTGGTAAGCCAATTCACACTGTGCTGTCCAAATTATAGTATCAGGTTGACCTTTGCGAGTTAAATCCGTCAAAGGAGCACATATAGAGTTAAAATGTTTGATATACTTTTGGTAAAAACCACACAGAGACACGAAGGATCGCACATCTTTTTTTGTTTGTGGTCTAGGTGCTCTTTTTAGTTTTTCCAGATTCTTGGGATCAGGGATCATGCTACCCTGATGTACTGTATGCCCAAGAATTCCAACTCTTTACAACCAATACAACATTTTGTTGGCCTAGCGGTTAAGTTAGCCTCTCTGAGTCTATCAAACAGCATATTCAAAGAGGTAACGTGTTCCTCAAATGTTTCCGTAGCAATGAGGATATCATCCATAAAATTCGAAATACATGGATTTTTCAGGGGATCCAGAAATTTTCGCATCATCCTAGAAAACACACTCGGGGCATTTTTCAAAGCAAATGGTAACATGTTGAACTCATAATGACCTTCCGAGGTGCTAAATGCCAGATAAGGTCGAACCTCAGGCTTTACTGGAATCTGGTAATAGCCTTTTCTAAGATCCACCTTAGAAAAATATTTTAACTTGTTCAGCCTGGCAAAAAGTTGAGTAGTATCAGGTAATGGATCCACCTGAAATTCTGCGACAGCATTCAGTTTCCTGTAATCTATGCACAGTCTATGTTCTCCTGATGGTTTCCGCAACAAAACTACACAGGAACTGTAAGGAGACTCACTGTGAGAAATAATCCCTTCTTTTAACAGATAATCAATCTCCTCTTTCAAAGCTTTTTCCTTAGCGAACGGAATAGAATAAGGCCTCATACAGATGGGTGGTGGGTCTAGTAGTTTCACATCATGTGACAACAAATTTGTGTGTCCCGGTTTATCAGCTAACACATCTGTATGTTTCTCAAGGACCTGTTGAACCTTCTCCTTCTGTCCTTTTGTCAGGTGATTACTGATTTTCATCTGTGCAAACGTTTCACTGGTTTTCAGTGAATATTCAACCGAAGAGAGAGGTTCATTTTTCATCTCGGTGGCTATAGACAAGGCCATTAAATGTGATCCCTCCTGGATTTGTCTGTCCAGATATTTCTTCAAAAGGTTCACATGATAGACTTTCTCCTTTCCCTTTTTGTCTATCTTATAATTGGTTCTGGATACCTTTTCCAAAACTGTATATGGCCCTTGCCATCCGATCTGAAGTTTATTGTTGCTGCCTGGCAATAGAAGAAGTACCTTCTCCCCTACAGCAAGTTCTCGATCCTTCGCTTTTTTATTATAATAGGCAGCATGCTTTTTCCTGGCTTGTCTCAAATTTTCATTTGCCAGATTCCAACTAGTTTTTAAACGAGTGGTCAGTTCGTTCACATATTGGTATGATGAGGTAACAGTCTCCTCTGCCTTCTCATTTGTCCAGGTCCTTAGCAAAGCTTCCAACGGACCTTTTATCGGCCTCCCAAATAGGAGTGTTGCGGGTGCCATTCCAGTTGAATTATGTGGTACTTCCCGGTAGGCAAACAATGCGGCGGGCAAGTAGTGGTCCCACGTCTCAGGTTTTTCATGTGCCAGCTTTTTCAGGACAGAAAAGAGAGTCCCATTGAACCTCTCTACCTGGCCGTTCCCTTGGGGGTGATACGGACTACAATGAAAGTGCTTGGCTTGAAACAACTTGAAAACCTCTTCAGTTAGCTTACCCTTGAACTGAGAGCCATTATCAGTCAAGATTTGATGCGGGAATCCTAAAATTGTGAATATAGTAAGTAATGCCTCTGCCACATGTTTCGAATCGATTGATGACGGGGCTACCGCCTCTCCTCACATAGAACAAGTGACTACCAGAGTAAGGATTTAACTGTTCCTCCTCTTGGTCCGAGTGAGAGGTCCCACAATATCCACTGCAACTCTCTCAAAAGGGGTTCCCACTATAGGCATTTCCCCAAGAGTTGCTGGAGCAGTCCAATGCTTTGGAGCTACTTTCTGGCATTCGGGACAGGATTTCACATATCTCTTAATGTCCTCCGTTATCCCTGGCCAGAAATAATGACAAGCTATACGCTGTCCTGTTGCGCTAATCCCCATGTGACCACTGAAGGGGATAGTATGACCTAACTCCATTACTTTCTCCCTATATGAACTAGGAAGGACCAGTTGTACGTGACCAGCTGAACCAAATCCGGCCTTCCTGTATAGCAATTTATTCTTCATATAGAATTCTCCCTTATTAGGAGGAGTATGGCTCTTTGGGAGTTTCTTGTAACACGGCTTCAGTGACTTATCTTCAGCCTGAGCCTTTCTCATCTCCTCTGGATGAGTATTTATGGGTTCATCTTCTTCCTTTCGGGATTGAAATCGTGTCTGGACTGATGCCATGATCACCGGTCTCTTGGGATTCCCCAAGAATACATATCTACACCCCAATATCAGAGGGTAGATTGGATCATTTAACAATGCTGCCTTGATTACTCCTTCCACATATCGCGTCTTCACATTTATCCTGGCGATTTGAAGTGTCATGGTCACTACGTCCTTGGTTGCCGCTTGGATCTCAACTGTTTCTGTGGTGTATTGATCTGCTTGCACCAATTGAGAACTCACAACTGAATCATAATCCAATCCCGTATCATACAAACACCTTATGGTGACTCCATTGCATATTACATCTTCACACACTGGGGGGTGGTAAGGTTCCTGCTGTTCAATAGAGTTGACCTTTACTCCCTTCCTCCCCGTTTTCATGGCAGCGAAATGTGGAGTTTTCCTTCTACAATTTTCAGTGTTGTGGTTGTCCATCCGACAATTTTTACAATTTCTCTTTCCTTGGTTAAAGGGTTTTCTTTCATCATTTCTTCTCTCATTGAATTGTGAGGGTCTATTCTTAAATTCATTTCGAGGCCTATCGAAGTTCTGCTTATTTCTATTATCGAATTTGTTATGGTTTTGAGGGGCCTTACTCTGATCTATTTGTTTCTTCTTCGTGCCAGCTACCTCTGCCTGGGCTGCCTGATACCTCTTAGCGACATTTATTATCGCACCCAGCCTCTCCGCACCCTGTTCCATGAGAAACTTTCTAAATGTCTGGAGCCATGGACTCTCTCATTTGTTCAATGAGTATCATCTCTTTGAGATCTTGGGTTTTCCCCAAAGTAGCCCCTTTCTCCATATACGTTTCCAACCGGGCGGAGAACTGGTGATAAGTCTCACCCGACAGTAGATTAGCATTCTTAAACTTCTTTCTATAAAACTCTCCGTTCTTTTCGTATCTTAACAGAAGAGCTTGCTTCAACATGTCATAGTTGTCTTGGTCATCCCTGTTCATTTTGGAAAACACTTCATAAGCTGTTCCCCGAAGTCCCTGAGACAACTTTACCCCCATCTTTCTCTTTCTAACCCATAAGTATTAGCTAAAACTTCAAACCTGCTTAAATATTTTTCTATGTCATCGTCTTTCTCAACAAAATGGTCTACATGAAACCCCATAGCTGAGGTTGAGGCTCCCTGACTAGTAGTGTCATCTGAGGCAAAAGGGCTAGCACCATTTTCAGGAGCATTGCCTTGAATTTCTAACTCCCTTAGTCATAGCTCATGCTCCCTCTGTAATCTTTTTTCTTCCTTTGCTGCTTCCCTCTCGGCAGTCGATCTCGTGTCTTCTGCCTCCCTTTCGGCAGTCAATCTCTTTTCTTCTGCCTCCCTTTCGGCAGTCAATCTCTTTTCTTCTGCCTCTATCTGTACCATCTTAGTCTCAGCCTCCAATGCCCTAGCCTCCTTGTCAGCCTCAATCTGCAGCCTCTTAATTTCTTTTTCAGCCTCTAACTTTCTTTCTGCTTCTAACTTCCTGTCTTCCCTATCTCGTTCAATAAATTTGTCACATTCTACCGTCACGTATTGAACCATCTCTGGTCCATCCATGCCCATCTCTTTAGCAGTCTGTACAGCCACAGAGCAAAACTTGGCCAGATCTGCCATTCTAATAAGTACAAAATGTTCTAACAAAATCTCTAACTAATTATAAATTTATTTAATAAAATCTGGGCTCTGACACTTTCTTCACTTCCCAAATCTTGGGTAATACTATATGGGGATTCCCTGGGAAAATAGACTGTTGTTAAAGCTAAACCCCAGACCCCAATGTATGTAGTACTAAGAGAAATTCAGATGCCCGGACAAGCCTACCAATTTATGTAGCAAAGTCGATTTTGCTGGGGAGGTTATAATGGTATCCTAAAAGAATGAAAAGGTGTCTGCTATAACCGTGTGAGGTCAAGCAAATGTAGGTCTCTGACTCTATAGATGATGATGATGAATTATATGCAGAGAACCTAACGCTACCTCCCTAGGTCTCACACGGTCAATCTTCTGGCTCTAGTGTATGGTGTATGGTGTACCTAGTGTCTAGGGGAGAAATGAAATGATGGTACACAACAATCAACCACTTTAAGTTTCTATTAAAGAATATAATAACTAGCAGTTAAGTTTTTCTTTGAACAAATATTTACAATTTATTTTGCCTGTCCATTCATAGCTTGTGGACAGGTCTTTGAAAATAAGGACAAGATAGTTTACAGAAAAGAACAATTAAAAATGTTGGGACAATTTTCCCAATAACTAAAAGTTATTATGTATTTATAAATGTCCCTCCTGTATGAAATATTAAAATAGTTCACTTTATTTATCTAACGGGAGAGTCACTGTAGATGAGGGCTGTAGTTCATCCTACCCCCATAAAATTCCTGTGTAATATCTTGAAACACAAGAAAATGTCAGAGATGCCCCAGATGTTTTACTCCTCACCTGGGAGACCTTGTTGTAAGATAATTCAATGGGTAGTTGCAGAAATTTCAAGTTCAACACTCGCCAAAGCTCCTACTGGATATTCGACAGCATATAAGTCTGGTTGGAGACGGGTTGGCGATTATAAGCACTCAGCAGGTTTCCTGTCACCAGCCGGCAACAGGAACATAGACCCTCTGCAACAAAAGGACACCCTGGCCTTTTATCTCTGATCATTTATTCTAACCCTTAATTTCCTACGTGAGTATGGGGTCAGCCTCGCGTGCCTTACAAATGCACTCGCCCCGAATTGTACAGGACTCCCACCTGGTTGTGACCACACCTCAAGTCCTTATAGTAGATACGCCACTGTACGTTTACATACTTTTCCTCCATACAATAATGTGGAGTAACCACATTTCCTGTGATATGATCTTCTCTTCTTTTCTTTACACTTAAATTTGCTTCAGGCATGTTTGTGGTGAAATTACAGTGATGCAACGTTAAAATTCCTCCATTTATAAAGATAACAGGTAAAATAACATGAAGGGATAAAAATATTGGTAAGATACACTGATACATTCTCGCCCACGCCAGCGTTTTCTAGCGCCATTGAAACTAACTAGTTAGAACATGCAGACTAAACGAACTATCCTTGTAGACGGGGTGGAAACGGAGATAAAAGAAAAAATGCGACGATCTGAACACTTGTTTGAATCTAAAGTCTAGAAGACGCAATTTGTAGTTTTTTAAAGAAAACATTACGCCACTAGTTGACACAATGTAAGGAAATGGACAAAAACGACCTTAGCTCTTGTTAGAAACAGACGTATCTTGGACGATTCTACGGTAATTAGTCGTTTTAGTTTGAATATAGCGGCAAAACGCCGTGAACGAAGGTACAAAAACAAATTTCAAAACTAACCTTGAAACAAGTAGGTTTTTTCTTAATAATAAATTTAGGAGAATAAAAAATAGCTAGTTTGATAGCCCATCTTTACCAGAGAAATAATATACTTTTAATTACACAGACGGACAGATAACACGGAAGATATTGACGAAAGACTGTATTGTTCAATACAGACTAGCCGACAGTTATTTGTGCATACTTCTCACAAAAATCGTTTTTGACGCGTCCTTGAGCCTAACGCATAAAAACAAACTGCAGGTGTACAGGGGGCAAAAAAGGGAGGGTAGAAGCTAAAAATAAATTTGTTTCGAAATCATATAAGTAAGTGGGGGAAAATTTGTGTAGGTTTTTGTAGTTTCGTCTAGAAACAAGTGTAATTTTGGGAAAACCCAAGTTCGTACGGACAGACCGACAGAAAAATACTACACACTAGACTGAGACTGGACTGAAATTGGACATGTGTAGTTTAAATATTTGAATGTTAGAGGGGAAGTCCGCTGATTGGACAGAAGTTTTTATTTTGTAGAAAAAACAGTAGAAGCAATTGCCAATTTGTATAAGACTGTCCAGATGCACAGTTCGTTAATGCTAGAAGAGTGATTTCCAGGAGATATTATATATTATCAGTGGGACGCCATAATCTAGCCAGCAGCTCAGCTGAGTTTTGCTAGTACAACGTAACTGTGTTTTCAATTTTGAAGTGTGAGTTTCTGGTCTGGCACTACGCTAGTGCCAGATGCTTGAAGAGGTCCAAGAGTGGATGCTTAAGAAGCCTATCATTTTACTCCAGCTTTTGTGAGGAGTGGGCCACTTGAATTCTTTACTGCATCGTCACAGGCCAGATAAGTTGAAAACTTGGCCTGCTGTAGATTCATCAAACTGTTCCACAAATAAATAAATAAACCAAATCCTGGTGTAGAAAAACTATACCTCAGTTCAATATTTTAAAGACAATGAACATTGTAAACAGAGATCGGGTATGATGACACCACCCCGACTAAACATCCAGTGCTGGTTTTCCAAAGACACTGTAGTTAGTGTTAATATTAACCAATGTAAACAGATATCTATGTACACAATTTTCATTTGATTATGCAATATATATATGCACTTTTATTGATAAATACATATTGTTTCATACGTCCTGACCATAAGAAAATTTGTTTCAGGACTAAATAAATTCAAAAAAATTATACAATTTAACTTTTAAAGCCAGTGTTAGTTGATTTGATCATAGAGATTATTATTATTATTAGAATTAGTGTTTACATGTGTGTGTCAGTGTATTTAAATTACCTACACATCACATTTCATTACCCTAGACATTAAACGTAGCTAACATACATAATAGCAGAATAAGTCTGTTTGAGGTCATAAGTGGTAGCAGAAAGGCATTCTGTAACTCACATAAACTTTATCTTCAGGAGCCTTCACAGCTGACCTCATCCAGTACACTAGGTAACATAGCAACCACACAATAACATCAAACACCCCTACAAATATTGGGGGCTCGTCCGGGATTTGGATTGTACCAAAGATATTAGGGTCTCCTGGTCCGGGAATTAAACTATTGGGGCATAAGTTGTATAAATTTAACAGTGTGCCTAAAATTAGAAGTGGAAAGTAAAAGTTGATGAATCTTCACAGCCAGTGGTAATTAATTAATTAATATATTACCTTACTAATTAGATTGTATAATTTACCTTAGTCATTGTTAAATTGTGTGATATAGTATGGCAGATCTAGCCAAATTCAGATCGGCTGCTGTGCTGACGGCTAAGGAAATGAACATGGATGGTCAGGTTTTAATTCAATATGTAACTTCAGAATGTGACAAGTATATTGAAAGGGAAGATAGGAGGTTAGCTGAAGAGAAGAGGTTACAAATTAAGGCTGACAAAGAACTTAAGAGGCTGCAGATTGAGGTTGACAAAGAGGCTAAGGAATTAGAGGCAGAAGAAAAACGACAGCAAAGGGAAGCAGAAGATAGAAGATTGCAAAGGGAGCACGAATTACGACTAAGGGAGTTGGAAATTCAAGGCCATACTCCTGAGAATGGTGCCAGCCCCTTTCCCTCAAATGCCACGCCTAGTCAGGGAGCCTCAACCTCAACTATGGGGTTTCATTTAGACCATTTTGTTGAGACAGACGATGCCATAGAGGGGTACCTAAGTAGATTTGAACTATTGGCTACTACGTATGGGTTAGAGAGAGAGAGAGGTGGAGTCTCAAGTTATCCCAAGGGCTTAGGGGTACTTCTTATGAAGTTTTTGCTAAAATGAATAGAGACGACCAAGACAATTATGACATGCTAAAGCAGGCTCTGTTATTGAGATATGAAAAGAATGGTGAATTTTATCGTAAGAAGTTTAGAAATGCCAAACTGTTGTCTGGGGAGACATACCACCAATTCTCTGCTAGACTAGAAACCTATTTGGAGAAATGGATGGCTCTGGGGAAGACCCAAGATCTCAAAGAAATGATCATGATAGAGCAATTAAGAGAGTCCATGGCTCCAGACCTGAAAAAATGTATCATGGAACAAGGTGCAGAGAGGTTAGGGGAGGTTTTGAATGTCGCTGAGAGGTATCAAGCAGCCCAGGCAGAGGTAGTTGGCTATAAAAAGAAACAGATAGAAAATTTTAAAGCCCCACAACACTTTAATAAATGTGATACCAGAGAACAAGGTAATAAAGGTAGGACAAACTTTGATAGGCCACGAAATGATTATCGTGATAGAAACTCACAGTTCAATGACCAAAAATATAATGAAAGAAAACCTTTTAACGAAGGAAAGAGGTGGTGCAAATGGTGTAAGAAGGACAACCATAACACCGAATTTTGCAGAAGGAAACCTTCAAACATTGCTGCAATGAAATCGGGGAATCAGAGATTAAAGGTTAATCCTAATGGACAGCAGGAACCTTATCACCCCCAGTTTGTGAGGATGTTATTTGTAATGCGGTCACCATAAGGTGCCTATATGATACAGGTTTGGATTATGATTCAGTTGTGAAGGCTAGCCTAGTGGACCCAAGTCAGTATACCACCGAAACAGTGGACATACATGGGCGACTAAGGACATACCACTCATGACACTTCCCATCGCAAGGATAACAGTGAAAACTCGCTATGTGGAAGGAGAAATCAGAGCAGCAGTGATAGATGAACCAATCTATCCTCTGATAGTGTGGTGTAGATACGTCTTCTTGGGGAATCCCGAGAGACCTGTGATCATGGCGACAGTGCAGACCAGGTCACAGTCAAAGGAGGAAGAAGGTGAACCTATAAATGCTCATCCAGAAGAGATGAGAAAGGCGCAGCCTGAGGATAGGACACTCAAGCCATGTTTTAAAAAATTGCCTAAATGCCACACACCTCCAAGCAAGGGAGAGTATTTTATGAAGGACAAATTGCTATACAGGAAGACAGGAACTAGATCCACTGGTCACGGACAGTTGGTTCTTCTCAAGGTATATAGGGCAAATTTAATAAGGAGCTTACTTGTTGGAAAAGATGGTGACCATGAGAAAGTAGGTACCATCTGCCAAAAGGTTGCTCGAAAATACTATTGGCCCGACGTAAATGTCGATATTGAGAACTTTGTAGAAGCATGTGGCGTATTTCATGAGGAAACTCCCACAAAGGGAAAAAATGTGCAGGACCTAGAAACGCCAAGGGGCAAACTTAGGCCTGGAAGGAAAAATACTTATAATAAAGTAGACAAAGTGGAATGGGAGCCCTCTTTTCACACCCAGTCTTCACTTGATTGTATTAACATGGCCACTATGCGACGAGTACAAAGAGTAATTTTACCCCAGAATAAGCTGACAATCCCTCGGTCAGAATTATATAAACTGGAGGAAACTAAAAGAGAGCGAAGATCTCTCATAAGTAATCTAAAGTGGGGAGACAAACCCAAGAAAAAAATTGGTAGTGGTCGATTTGTGAGTGATGATTCTAGGAAGAAAAGTCCTCACTACAAGGCTTCTAATGGAAAGGACCCGACGGGTGCCATGCAAAAATAAGTATGAAAATTTAAAAGTCCATATGTAACTTATTAAGGACCTGGACAGATGAGAAAGCAGAAGAGACTGTTACCTCATCATATCAATATGTGAACGAGCTGACCACTCGTCTGAAAGCTGGATGGAAACTGGCAAATGATAATTTGAGACAAGCCAGGAAGAAACATGCAGCTTATTTTAATAAGAAAGCAAAGGACAGAGAATTAGCTGTGGGAGAGAAAGTGCTTCTTCTACTACCCGGCAGCCAGAATAAGTTGCAAATTGGATGGCAAGGTCCATACACGGTTCTAGAGAAGGTGTCTAGAACAAACTATAAAATTGTTAAAAAGGGGAAGGAGAAAATATATCATGTGAACCTTTTAAAGAAGTATCTGGACAGACCAATCCATTAAGGCACCCCCTTACTGACCTTGGTTATCGCAACTGAAATGAAAAAGGAACCACTCACCTCACATGAATACCCATTACACCCCTGTGAGACAGCTGCACAGGTAAAAGTCAGTAAGCACCTGACTAAAAATCAGAGGGAGAGAGTTCAACAGGTTCTGGAGGAACATACGGATGTATTAACAGATAAACCAAGACATACAAATTTGCTACAGTATGACATGAAGCTGTTTGACTCAAACCCAATCTGTATGAGAGCCTATTCTGTTCCGTTCGCTAAGGAGAAGGCATTGAAAGAGGAGATAGAATATTTGTGGAAAGAAGGGATTATTTCTCACAGTGAATCTTCTTTTAGCTCCAGTGTAGTTTTGTTGAGGAAACCGTCTGGGGAACATAGACTGTGCATAGATTACAGGAAACTGAATGCTGTCACAGAAGGTCAGGTGGATCCATTACCGGACACAAAACAGTTATTTGCCAGATTAAACAAGGCAAAATACTTTTCGAAGGTGGATCTTAGCAAAGGCTATTACCAGATTCTAGTGAAACCTGAAGTTAGACCTTATTTAGCTTTTAGCACCTCGGAAGGACATTATGAATTCAACATGCTACAATTCGGATTGAAAAATGCTCCGAGTGTATTTTCTAGGATGATGCGCAAATTGTTGGATCCCTTGAATAATCCATGTATCACAAATTTCATGGATGATATTCTCATCGCCACATAAACATTTGAAGAACACATTAACTCTCTGAATATGTTATTTGATAGGCTCAGGGAAGCGAACTTAACGGCTAGACCAACAAAATGTTGTATTGGATGCAAAGAGTTGGAATTCTTGGGACATACTGTGTTTCAGGGTAACATGACCCCTGACCCCAAGAACTTGGAAAAACTGCAGAGAGCACCTAGACCGCAAACAAAAAAAAAGACGTGCGATCATTCGTGTCGTTATGTGGGTTTTACCAAAAATATGTCA
Source organism: Oreohelix idahoensis (assembly GCA_024509875.1). Taxonomy (NCBI): domain Eukaryota; kingdom Metazoa; phylum Mollusca; class Gastropoda; order Stylommatophora; family Oreohelicidae; genus Oreohelix; species Oreohelix idahoensis. The sequence continues at coordinate 661,513 of JAMPIV010022911.1, forward strand.
AAAATTTTAACTCTATATGTGCTCCTCTGACTGATCTGACTCGCAAGGGAAATCCAGATAAAATTGTTTGGTCAGCGCAATGTGAATTGGCATTTCAAGAGTTAAAGGAAAAACTCACTAGCAAGCCTATTCTCAAATTGCCTGATTTGACTCAGGACTTTGTGGTGAGAACAGACGCAAGCAATGTAGGCCTGGGGGCTACTCTGTTGCAAGGGGCCTCTTCACCCAATGGGGAACTGAACTCAGTCGCTTATGCAAGCCGCAAGTTGAACAAAGCGGAACAAGGATATTCCACAAGCGAAAAAGAATGTTTAGCGTTAATCTGGGCAATAAAAAAGTTCCAAATCTATCTGTATGGTAGGACTTTTGTGGTCCAGACAGATCACCAGCCTCCCGTGTTCTTATCTCAGGCCAAGCATGAAAATGCAAGATTGTTAAGATGGTCTTTATTGTTGCAACCATATCAGTTTAATATTCAATATATCCCGGGGTCACAGAATGTCGGTGCAGATTTCCTCAGCAGGCACCCCTGTGATCAAAATTAGAGTAGTTGGCAGGCGTGAGGAGTTAATTTTATATATGTGTATCACTGGTTTTGGAACTTGCATTAGTGCATGTTCTCAAGTGGGGAGATGTGTGGTGAAATCACAGTGATGCAACGTTAAAATTCCTCCATTTATAAAGATAACAGGTAAAATAACATGTAGGGATAAAAATATTGTTAAGATACACTGATACATTCTCGCCCACGCCAGCGTTTTCTAGCGCCATTGAAACTAACTAGATAGAACATGCAGACTAAACGAACTATCCTTTTAGACGGGGTGGAAACGGAGATAAACGAAAAAAATGCGACGGTCTGAACACGTGTTTGAATCTAAAGTCTAGAAGACGCAATTTGTAGTTTTTTAAAGAAAAAATTACGCCACTAGTTGACACAATGTAAGGAAATGGACAAAAAACGACCTTAGCTCTTGTTAGAAACAGACGTATCTTGGACGATTCTACGGTAATTAGTCGTTTTAGTTTGAATATAGCGGCAAAACGCCGTGAACGAAGGTACAAAAACAAATTTCAAAACTAACCTTGAAAAAGTAGGTTTTTTCATAATAATAAATTTAGGAGAATAAAAAATAGCTAGTTTGATAGCCCATCTTTACCAGAGAAATAATATACTTTTAATTACACAGACGGACAGATAACACGGAAGATATTGACGAAAGACTGCATTGTTCAATACAGACTAGCCGACAGTTATTTGTGCATACTTCTCACAAAAATCACTTTTTACGCGTCCTTGAGCCTAACGCATAAAAACAAACTGCAGGTGGACAAGGGGCAAAAAAGGGAGGGTAGAAGCTAAAAATAACTTTGTCTCGAAATCGTATAAGTAAGTGGGGGAAAATTTGTGTAGTTTTTTTTTGTGGTTTCGTTTAGAAACAAGTGTAATTTTGGGAAAAACCAAGTTCGTACGGACAGACCGACAGAAAAATACTACACACTAGACTGAGACTGGACTGAAATTGGACATTTGTAGTTTAAATATTTGAATGTTAGAGGGGAAGTCCGCTGATTGGACAGAAGTTTTTATATTGTAGAAAAAACAGTAGAAGCAATTGTCATTTTGTATAAGACTGTCCAGATGCACAGTTCGTTAATGCTAGAAGAGTGATTTCCAGGAGATATTATATATTATCAGTGGGACGCCATAATCTAGCCAGCACCTTAGCTGAGTTTTGCTAGTACAACGTAACTGTGTTTTCAATTTTGAAGTGTGAGTTTCTGGTCTGGCACTACGGTAGTGCCAGATGCTTGAAGAGGTCCAAGAGTGGATGCCTAAGAAGCCTATCATTTTACTCCAGCACTTGTGAGGAGTGGGCGACTTAAATTCTTTACTGCATCGTCACAGGCCAGATAAGTTAAAAACCTGGCCTGCTGTAGATTCATCAAACTGTTCCACAAATAAATAAATAAACCAAATCCTGGTGTAGAAAAACTATACCTCAGTTCAATATTTCGAAGACAATGAACATTGTAAACAGAGATCGGGTATGATGACACCATTCCGACTAAACATCCAGTGCTGGTTTTCCAAAGACACTGTAGTTAGTGTTAATATTAACCAATGTAAACAGATATCTATGTACAAAATTTTCATTTGATTATGCAATATATATATGCACTTTTATTGATAAATACATATTGTTTCATACGTCCTGACCATAAGAAAATTTGGTTCAGGACTAAATAAATTCAAAAAAATTATACAATTTAACTTGTAAAGCCAGTGTTAGTTGATTTGATCATATAGATTATTATTATTATTATTAGAATTAGTGTTTACATGTGTGTGTCAGTGTATTTAAATTACCTACACATCACATTTCATTACCCTAGACATTAAACGTAGCTAACATACATAATAGCAGAATAAGTCTGTTTGAGGTCATAAGTGGTAGCAGAAAGGCATTCTGTAACTCACATAAACTTTATCTTCAGGAGCCTTCACTACTGACCTCATCCAGTACACTAGGTAACATAGGAACCACACAATAACATCAAAAACCACCACAATGTTAAACAGTGTTCATTGAACACAGAGGCTTGCTAAACTGTTTTTAATACAATAATATGTCAACATAATTATAACAACATAAATCAGTCAGATACCGTTTAATGTGTGGACTCAACAATGTCTGCTTCCGACATGTCCTTCACTTTTTCCCCAATAGCAGTATCTAACTTTGTAGTTGGACCAAACATATTAAATTTCATAAAATATCCTTACCACAATCAAGAAATATATAAACAAATGACGCTGATTTTGTGAAGAAATGGCCTCAGCTTCCTCCGAACTGCACAGACTGTGAATTTATTCTTTATTTAAGTTTAAAATTAACACAGCTGTTTTTCAGCGTGTCTGTATACAAATTTTAGTTCAACTGGCAATGAATAGTCAAAGCCTTTTGCTAATATTTACCAGCACTAGCCAATCGTAACGTTCTACTACTTGAATTCAAATGCAGTTTGAATGAAAATCCCAAAATAATTTTGAATAACTGGTGGTCGATTGGCCCGTCTGCTCTGGTCATGCCCAATACAAAGATATCACGTTAGGATTACATTTCTCCTACCGTTCCCCTTTCCCATTCATACTCTGTTCACCCCAAGCGAATTTGAATGTACCTCCCTGCCTCTTTTTCCGGCTCGCGTCCCCCTAACGTTACCAAAAACAAGAGCAGGAACGCCAGTGTGTCTGGTCGTGTGTTCTTAGATATTAGTATTTCTTCAATAACTTCTCTAATACTGGGACTATCATATTATTTAAAGTACATTCTTACTCAGCTAACTCTACGTCATACTATCATATAATTCTTATGGGGAACTTCATAATTGTTTAAAATTTCCAATTTTTGTCATCGCCTATCGTCAACTAAAATTTTACACAAGTCCGCCATCTTCCCTCTCCTTCATCTTGCGAGCATGTATTTTTCAAATAACTACTTGTTTTAGTTACATCAGAAATGCTACCACTAGGAGGAAATAAATTGTCTGCGTGGTTATGCCTTGGCGGCTTTTCCGCAGTGTGAATATATGCGTTGCAGACTGTGTCAGCGAAGCGGGGTGTAGACGGGCGGGTTTAAGAATTTGCGTTACTAGTTAGCATTGTATCGTGTAATACTACCAAAAAATGTAAGGATTACTACTAATTTTGCTACAAAGTTGACAGAAAGTGTTACTTCAGATAGCTATATTGCGGTATGCTTCCGCCAATAGTTAATTGTAAGGCTAGACTACAAAGTGTAATCAGCAGATTGGGCAAAAGTTAAATATTAGTAGTGTTTGTCGAAAACGAAACTAAAGCGTGTCAGACTTTTTCCGTGAAATCGTTCTATAGGCTTAGCATTGTGCAAAAAGCAGCGCTGCTGGCTTCGAAGATGCCAACCGTCAGACACATGCGGGCAAATGTATTTATTATTGTTTTATGCCTAAATCTTACTGAATTGAGCGTTTATTCTCGCATATTTTGCTACAGTGGCAAGGTCCGAGCTGTCTACGTTGATGATTTCTCGAATACAGTGCCATATATCAAACTTCTTCTACGTTATATCGTAAGTTCCCGGCCCAGCTTCGACCAGGTATTTTCAACAAATTCCCAATCATGGCGATTGTGTGTTCGCACATCAAATGCCAGCCAATAAATTCAAAAGTTCATTTTACGACACTTGTCCGCATGTGCTATTTTTCATGACTCCTGCGTTTGAAAACTTCAAACAGTCATCTTCCATATATGGAGTGGTGATATCCGTAAAATATTGTCAAAGTTGACTTACATCACACTTCCTGCTCACTCTTCAAAATGTCTTCCAAGATTGCGTTTATCTATAATCATCTAACCCAAGTTACTCCGATTTGATTAATTAGTTTATCAGACTCTGCCGATCTCCCGTTTCATCTGACTACCTGTCTAGACAAATCGTGGTCTATACAATTAAACCCGTATTGCCAGTTCCATTCTGCCGTCTAGTCGGAAGTGATTTTGCAATCTTAAGCAAACACTTCATGCTCGCATATACCTGGAGCCAATGTAGTATTATCACGTTTAGTGATTCACGTAATCTTTCAGGGATGGGCAATACTCTTGTCCGGATATACGAAGTGAAGTTTGACAAATGGAAACAATGACTCTAGTAAGGAGTTATGTGCAGCGAAAATGAGAAATAAAAAAAGGGGGCAAGGAGGGGAGAGAGAGGGAAATTCCGCTTCGGTGACACATCATTTCATAAAATAACAGGTAATTCGCTGTATTTTGACGTGTGTTTCATATACAGTAATTGGATAACGTGAAAAACTAACAAATTAAGAACAGCCAGTGACTTCACAATTACCCTGTATAATCACACGTCTTGTGTAGACTCCATATTTGTTAATAATAATCTAGGTCACGTGACGTAAAGTTCCCGGATGTCTTTGAAGTAGTGAAGAAAGAAAAGGTCAACTACACATACAGGCATTTCGTTGAAGGTCACTAATACAGTGTCAAGGTCGTGGATGAGGGTGGTTATTCATGACGTAAAACAAATTGCTACAAGAACCACCGTTGCCATAGTAACCAATGCTATAGACAGAAGACAAAAGAGAATGATGATTGTCACAACATGGTTACCGGCTGTGGACTGTATGTGCTCCGCCGGGAGCAGGTACGGAATGTCAGTCGTGTCATAAGAGTTGGCAAATAGAACGTTGTAAACTTGACCACAAGAAACTGCGTGTTAAGTAAGTCAGGGGAGAATGTAAGGGGGGTTCTGATTGGTGGAGAAGAAAAAGGCAGGTCAGAGGTGGATAGATGAAGGAAGGGGAAAGTACGGTGATGTGGGCTGGCGAAAGTGGATCATTACATTGTAATGAATGCCTTAAATTGTCCAGTGCGAGAGCGTATTTATTTGTGCAATATTGTGTATTCACTCATCTGGGATTTTCATGAAGGTTATGCACGTCGCTGGCTGTATATTATTGTAACTTCGTATTTAAAGTTTTCTGAATACACTAAACAGAGATTGGAATATTACTCGAGTTTGTTATTACTTTAAGGTGTCTAAAGATGGAGCACGTATCATTTATAGTATTCTTGCCTTAGACGTAAGAGTCTATATTTAGAGTTTTCTCCTTCCCTCACTCTCTTGTGCATTATCTAGAGGACTAAGACACATGTGTGTTTTATTTAAAACACATTGTGTCAATGATGATGACGTCTGTGAAGTCAGTGTTATCAATAAAACATCATCTAATCAAATCATCATCATCATCATCAGTTGCCATCTCCACAACGAAGGTTGGCTGTAATGGATCTCCAACGTCTTCTGTCTCTTGTCTTGGTGGTGCACTCTGATAGACTCTTTCCTGTCCATCTCTTGATGTTGTCTTCCCACTTATAGCGCTGTCTTCCCCTTGCACGTTTGCCTTCAACTCTCCCTTCTGTTATGGTCTTCTGCAAGGTGTTATGCCTTTTTATGTGGCCAAAGTATTTTAGCTGTCGAACTTTGACCTCCCTCATTAGTTCTCTTTTCATACCTAGATTTTCTAGGACCTTGTTAGGTCATATTTCTGAGGTGGATGATGGAGTGAGTGGAAGTAAGGGTCACTGAGGTTGTCAATATTTAAGTTTAACTCATGGATTGAGTTTATGTCTGGCTTCATGTCAGTATGTGGTGACTTGGGGCGTGCGCATGGAGAAAGCGTGTTTGGTGAACTAGTCTGGGTGGCTGAGAGAGTACCCGGATGTGACTAGAGGGTGTCTGTGTGTTTTTTTGATAGCCAAGCTGTGTGCTGGAGGCTGTGATTTGTGATCGAGCTGGATGCTCGTATTATGTGACAGTTGAGATAATGATATAGTGATTATGAATATTGTGATTATGTCTGACATATTGTTGTATAGGCGACGTCTTCCCGCCTAGGAGTGTTCTGGAGGAACTTTAGGTAATGTTCGTGGAGAACATATTAAGGCGACAAGTTGGTCCCGCCTTTGGAGCTACAGTGGAGTAAGGCGTTGAGTATTGTCCGCCTGGAAGTTATATTGGAGTAGAATTTATATGGCGATGTTGCATGCCGCCAAATCATAGTCACTTGGGATAAGGGATTTACACCTGGATGGTGAATGAATTCGTGCGAGGGTTGAATGCCGCACATAGAAACGTGTTGTGTGTACTGTTAGTGTGTGGACGGTCAGCCAGTCCGTGGAAGTATTGTTATAAGTTATTTCTTACAGGCAGTGTCAGCCTGAGTGTGATGTTATGCATGCGTGACGATATTATTGATGTTCAGGACTTATGTGAATGTTCTATTAAATGTCATGGAGCTGTACAAGTGGCGTCGTGTTATTCATATCCCTAGTGTTGTTTACCATCTACACACGACACACTCATAATTACCAAGCCCTAACAACTTGGGCAGCTCGCAAAAGGAGTATTATAGGAAACCTGGGGCAGCTTTTAGAGAATCAACAGAAACGCCCAGTGACATAAGTGTTAAAGGAAAAATCAACTGGTAACAGAAGTCCTTATTTGTTTTCATCTCTTTCCATGAGATACGCCCCATTCTTCTATATATCCACATTTCAAGAGCCTCAATTCTTTCTTCCAACTGCTTATTCATCGTCCATGTTTCTGCACCATACAGAAATGCAGAATATATATAACACTTTATGATTCTCAGTTTTAATTTGTGAGATAACTGTTTGGATGTCAGTATATGTTTCATGTTGTTGAATGTAGCTTTGGCCATTCCTATTCTCTTCTTGATTTCTGTTTCACATCTGCCATCTTCTGTTATTATATGACCGAGATATACGTAGCTCTTGACTTGTTCCAGGATTTCCCCATTTACGCTTATCTTTAATGTGGGTTTATCGTCTGTTTTGCTAATTATCATAGTTTTTGTTTTCTCAATATTAATGTCGAGTCCATATTCCTGACTTATACTGTTCACTTGCTTCACTAGTTCTTGTAACTCCTGTTCGCTTTCAGCTAACAACACGGTATCATCTGCATATCTAAGGTTGTTTATTGACCTTCCACTGATGTTCAGTCCTGGTATTTCTTGTATCTGTTTGAAAATTTTTTCGGTGTATAAATTAAATAGGCAGGGGGACAGCACACAACCTTGTCTGACACCTCTTTTTATGTCTATGTATGGTGAATAATTCCTTCCAGATCTTACTGTGGCAGTTTGCTCCCAATAAAGGTTACTGAGTATTCTTATATCTTTTCCATCAATACCTATTTCTTCGAGGCATTCAATTATTTTCTCATGATGGACTCTGTCAAAAGCCTTCTTATAGTCAATGAAGCACATATACATACTTTTTTGGACCGCTGTATATTTTTCTGCTAATATTCTTAGGCAAAATATTGCCTCTCTTGTTCCACTGTTCCGTCTAAAACCAAACTGCTCTTCCTGGATTTCGCTGTCTACTTTACTTTTTATTCTTTCCTGTATGATTTTGAGCAGTATCTTAATTGCATGACTCATCAGGCTGATTGTTCTGAAGTCTGAGCATTCTGTTGCATTTGGTTTTTTGGGCAATGTTATAAAAACTGATGTCTTCATGTCGTGTAGTATATATCCTGTATTGTATACATCGTTGCATATTTCTGTGATTGTATCTACACCAAAGCTCTCCAGAGCTTCTATCATTTCAATTTTTATGTTATCCATGCCTGCTGATTTTCCTTTTTGTATCATATGAATGGCATTCTCTACTTCTGATCTGAGAATGTTTGGGCCTTCATTAGAATCTGGTGATGGTTTTTACCTCTGTTGTCCTCGAATAATTCTTTTACGTATTCTGCCCATCTGTTTGATATGTCTTTCTCATCAAGTAATATTACACCATTTTTGTTCTTGATACAGCTTCCTCCTTGTGCAAACCGTGACCGATTTGATAATTTCTTTATTTCTTCATGCATATCTCTTGTCCTGTGCTTTGCTTCCAAGTCTTCTATTTCCGTGCATTTTGTTTCTATCCACCGTTCTTTTGCTTCTCTACACATAGTACGTATGTCATTGTCTATTGTTTTATATTCTGGAGTGTTTTTTGCTTTCTTTCTTTCGGTCATTTTATTCAAGATGTCATCTGTCATCCAAATTTGATTTTTCTTAGACTCCTTTTTAGGTAAATTTGCATTTGCTGATTGTATGCTTGTTTTTAAGCATTCCCATTTTGCGGTTGCTTTTTCTTCTGGGTTTTCTCTTCTATACTGCTCCATGCTTTCTGTCAATAATTGTTGATATTTATTTTTGACGTCGATTAAATATTTCTGTTTTATATCTGGTTGTTTCAGCGCTGATATTTCTATCTGGGGTTCCTCCTGTCTTCTGTTTCCTGCTCTTTTCAGCTTTATATTTACTTTGATGACGACTGGATTGTGATCTGAATTTATGTCGGCGCCAGGATATGTCTTTGCACTTGTGACACTGTTCTTAAATCTATGTTTTATCATGATATAGTCGATTTGATTTCGTGTTATATCTCCTGGGCTTTTCCATGTGTATAATTTCCTTGGGTGGTGTTCAAAAAAGGTGTTACATATGACCAGCTGGTTTTCTTCACAGAACTGGATAAGTCTGTCTCCTCTATCATTTCTTGTCCCTAATCCATACTGTCCTACTATTTTCTTGTATTTTCCTTTTCCTACTTTTGCATTCATATCACCCATTACTATCAACACATCTGTTGATTTGACTGGTTTAAGTGTGTGTTGTAGCTCTTCATAGTATTCTTCTATTTCTTCCTCGCTGTGATCTTTAGTTGGTGCATAAGTTTGTAAGATTGATATGTCGAATGGCTTTGCTCTCATTTTTAGTAACATCATTCTGTCATTGTGTGTCCAGTATCCACATACGTATTTTTCTAACTCCTTCTTTATCAACATTCCTACCCCTCTTTCATGTTTTTCTCCGCCTGAGTGTATAAGCGTGTACTGGTCAAATAGATTCTAACAAACCTGCAAACGCACTTAACTCAACGCGTAGAAAATACAACTTGAAGATCGACACATCAAACACAGAAACTATGAAGATTAGTAGATTGTCTGGTCCACTTAACATACATGTCAACAATATCAGGCTTAAGCTGGTTCTAGAGTTCAAATATCTAAGAAAGATTTTCTTGCTAAAATTAGAAAACGTTACTGAGAAATTGAAACAAGATGTTAAGAAATTAGTGCAGTGACTTACTAAGTGTTACCACTAATCAAACATCTGAACATCAGTATGGAAACTTAACAACAGCTGATAACTAATATATTCTTACCAACTCTTTGCTATCAGTGCCAAACATGGTCCCTTACCCAAGACCAAGAAAGGAAAACCACATCCTGTGAGATGAGATATTTTGACAAGGTGAATTGGTATTGCCAGGAGAGACCAGGTAAGAGATGAACACCTCATAGGAATTGTTGGAGCTGCATCCTGCATCGGTAATATGGAGATACACTCACAAATTCCTACACTATCACAAATAATGTCTTCGTAAAAATTATATCCGGAAGCGATTACAACATTTCCGTCCTCGTCTTCAGGTGTGTCTGTCATATGACCGGCACTCCCTGTGCAAACAGAAAAACCGGGTGTCACTACACGAAAATGACTTGCGGTCAATCTGGTCTTACCTGTAACAACTCTCAGCGAGGATGGGCAGGCGAACAAGTATGATGCATTATTACAGGAAGAAGTTTAAACAATGCTTCGAAATTACCAAATACTGTCCGAGTAGGAAAATAGAACTTGAAGAGCACAACACGAATTACAGGATGGCTCAAGAAATGAAAAGTTTCGAGGACATTCTGTGACAACATGGTCAAGACACACTAGTTAAACAAGAAGTGAGGATCTGATAGATTTGGGCAGGACATACCACGTGACGTGAGGTGAGGAAATAATAAACATGGACAAGACATCCCAATGAAACAAGAGATGATGAAGCGATAGACATGGACAAGATATATCAGTGAAAAGAGAGATGAGCAAATGATAGACAAGGAAAAGATATACCAATGAAATAAGAGGTGAGGAAATGATAGACCTGGACAGGACATACCACTGAAAGAAGAGGTGAAGAACAGATGGGCCTGGGCAGGATATACCAGTGACAAAAAAAGAGAGAAATGATAAACCTGGACAGGACATACCAGTGAAACAGGGGCTGAGGTAATGATAGACATTGACAAGACATACCAGTGAAACAAGAGATTAGGAAATGATTAGGACATACCAGTAAAACAGGGGGTGAGGAAAAGAAAGACGTGTACAGAACATACCAGTGAAGCAAGTGGTCAGGAAATAACCGCTCCAGGTAAAGGCAAGAATCTTCAGGCGTCGATCTCGAGCTTCGAGCCGCAGACAGATAGTACATCATGTGGTTTCTCCGGGTCGTACCGCAAATAGTCGGGTCGCCTCGTACTAGTACCACAAACACTAGAGGCAACTAAAGAACAAATTCCGCTACATTTTATTGTAGACCATGGAGAGTCTCAGGTCTGTGAGGATATAACAATAAGACCCTTTATTCTACGCGCAATTCGTAACGAGCAATTAAAGTGAGACTGTAGAACGTGATATCAATCTCATAATGTACTGCACATTGTTACATAAACTACTGCTTCAAAATCACTTGTAATGTTATACTATGGGGTGACCAGATGAATGTAACAATGTCTCGGTGTTGGTTCTGTAGTGTGTGAGCATGATAGAGTACAGGAAGACAGACAAATGTATGACAACCCCATTAGTCTTGCCTTCTAGAGTTGGTATTATGTGTCTCTTTGTCTCTTCACGTACGCTGTATGGGTTGTAGTAGGTAGAGGGTTGTCAGTGTAGAGGGTTTAACTGATTATTTTATAACATTCCGACAGTTATGTGGAAGCAAATCATGGACAATAAACAATCGAAGATACACGGTAAGATAAGAGGGAACCAAAATAACGTGGTTTTATATAACACTGTCACAGATCACATGGATGTCTAAAGAAAATAGATTATAAACTATTGGAAGGACCAGACGTTGGGAAGGAAAGAGTAGCACTGTGGGTCTACGAACAGGACCGTAGTAAACAAGGTAGATATTATAATGGTGTATCACATCCTGACTTAAGGCAAATATTGTCCTGCCTGTGTCTACTTTAACAAAGGTTGTTCAATTACCCTGTCTTGCTACTTCAGACAGGAAACTGTGACGTAACGTTACAAAACCAACTCTCCCCCTGCACAGATGTCAGTAAATGGAATTCAACCAAGGTCAGGGGTCAAGATGTCACTGCCACTCTGCAATAGTGGTCCACAAGTGGCCAAAACTCAAGAGTGTCTGATGTGGGTCTTTAAATGTGTCTACCTTCGCATAAGATTACTCTTAACAGAGGTTAAGATGGATGAATAATGATGCTTCTACCTCGAAGGAGTGGTTACAAGATATTTAAGAAGTCAAGTACAATGCTGCATGAGGCAGAGCAATGTTAACTTTAGTATCTGACCCACCGGCTTTTGTGAAGATGGGTTGTGCAACAATGAGCTCGTTCAAGCCCCAAGCTGTGTTAATTCAGCGAAATTCCTTATTATTATTTATTGGCTTGTAGCAATAAGCTTTTTCTATGTGGTACTAACTATCAATATAACCACCAAATGATAACTATGGTAATGTTACCTCTGTAATGTTATAATGGAATATAACTTGGACTGACACTCAAGACAGTACATACGCAAATGAAATAACTTGACAGAAGTCTGGGTCACAGTTCCATACATATAATATCGACAGCATAGTCCTGGACATCAGCAACAATAGTACAAATACTGGCATCATTAGAATATGTAATACAGTCATTCTTACGTACTGGTAACAACTGCATTCAATGTAAGTGCGGCATTTACTCCTCGCACATAAATCTCTATATGGTCTGTATACAATGTAAGTGCGGCATTCACACCTCGCACATATATCTCCGTGGTTCTACTTTCAATGTAAGTGCGGAATTCACTCCTCGCACATATATCTCTATCCAAGTTCCTCCAGAACTTAACAGCGCTGGAAAACCACAACGCGCTTACGTAGACCTCCTATTGGCGCGGGAAAGCACACAACGCGCATTCAAATAATAGCATATAATAGTCCTAACATAGACCTCCTTCTGACACGGGAAAACGACGTGTCTTATTAATCCAACGTGCGGCATTCACTCCTCGCACATATATCTATACCTCTGGTCTAATCACCAGGCATGCAAGTTCCTCCTGAACTTTACAGCGCGGGAAACCCACAACGCGCTTATAAATAATAATATATAAAGGCCTTGTAAATACACCTTACGCGGTACATCATCGCGTTACATCCAATATATTATAATGAAAATCACATGCACTATTCACATACTCTATAAACACTGACCGTCTCCCACGACGGATGGCCACAGACTCCCCTTTAACAACTCAGTATTCTTCTCTGAGACGTATGCTAACTTCATTCACTTCGCACGCTTTTCTCATGTCCTGTAAACCTCAATTCACACATGAACGCCTCTGAGTATTCTTCAACCATACTCTACGTGCTTCTAACAGTGAGCTTTTAAATGTCACATTCCAAGCTTGCATAATAATAATAATAATAAATTCTTTAAGCACCAAACACGGCGCATAAGGCAGAAACCAGTGCTCTCCAGGTTGTTCGTTGTGACGCCACTCCTCTTAGCTCTTGCACATTATTTAGGCCCAACGTTCTTCCTTCTCTTATTATTGTTCTTCTGAGTGTTTCTTTTGGTCTTCCTTTTTTCCTCTTACCCTCAGGAACCCAAGTGAGCGCCTGTAGTGGTATTCTGTTGTTTTGCATTCGTAGGACATGACCGATATATGACCATCGTCTTTTCCTTATATAGTCGGAGACATATTTCTGCCTAGAGTCTTCTCTTATTTGTCGATTAGTCTTGAATTCTTTCCAACTGATGTTCATGAGTTTTCTAAGACATTTGTTCTCGAATGTATTCAGCTTGTTCTCCAATGATTTTGTTATTTTCCAACTCTCACAGCCGTATGTTAACACTGAGATAACATTTGAATTAAACAGACGAAGCTTGGTATGTATATTCAATGATCGTAATTTCCAAATGTTAGATAATCTATTGAAGGCGCTAGCTGCCAAAGCAATTCTAGTATGGATTTCTCTTGTTGTGTCACCATCCTGAGTCATTTTACTGCCTAAATAATTGAAACTTTCAACTTTCTGTAGTTTTTCCCCGTTCAAGATGATATCAAAGGTCTCGTTAGAAAAGTTCATAGCTTTAGTTTTAGAGGCATTTATTTGGAGACCTATTTTAACCGAGAGATGACACAAATTATTTATTGCTTCTTGGGATTGTCTTGGTGTTGAACTTAAGAATGCTACATCATCTGCGAAATCCAGGTCCCCCAGGAATTTTCCATTTGTCCATTTTATACCCAATTGTTCATTGTGGGTATAGTTTCTCATAACCCAATCAATAGCTATTCCAAAAAGTAGTGGTGACATAATACAGCCTTGTTTCACCCCTGTTTCTACTGTAAACCATTCTGTATTCCCTTTATTTGTTCTAACACAACATCTTGCATTGTCATATAGCGCTTTGATTATATTCACATATTTTGTTGGAAAACCATAGATTGTAAGTATCTTCCACAATGATGGGCGGTGTAGACTATCAAAGGCTTTTTGAAAATCGACGAAGGTGATAATAAGTGGCGATTGCCTTTCCACTGATTCTTCTATAATTGTTCTTAGTGTGAATATTTGATCAATACATGATCGTTTCGGCCTGAAACCCGCTTGTTCTTCTCTGATCTTTTCGTCAGCATGCAATTTAAGTCTTTCTAACATCATGCAACATAATAATTTTCCAGGTACTGATAATAGAGATATACCACGCCAGTTATTACAGTCTGATAGATCACCTTTCTTCGGTAACTTTACAATAATACTGTCTTTCCATTGTTGTGGTGGTTGTTCTTCTCTCCATACTTCATTTATAATATCTAAAATTCTCAAGAGGTTGTTGTCATTAACTGCTTTAATCATTTCCCCTGAAATTTCGTCAACTCCAGCAGCTTTAAAATTTTTTAATCTTTTAACGGCTTGTTTGATCTCGTCCAGCGTGAATTCATCGCAAGTTATTGGCAAGGTGGTTGTGAGTGTTTCATTATTAAAATCAGGTGTTACTGTTGGTGGTGGTCTGTTTAGCACCTCCATGAAGTGCTCAGCCCATCTCTTCATTTGTTCTTTTTCTGTTGGTATTGAATTCCCTAATTTACCTTTAACAGGTGTTTCCATAGCAGTAGGCTGGTGACATAGTTGTTTTGTAATTTGATAAAGGCACCTACTATTACCAGTTCTTGCAGCATTTTCAGCTTCTACGGCCAGTTCATTGATGAAATGTCTTTTATCTCTTCGAGTTTTTGTCTTCACTTCTTTATTTAACAAGTTATAAGTTAGTTTGCAAGATTCAACTGCATTATGTGTACTTGCCGCTAGTAGTTTAAGTTTTGCTGTTTTCCTTTCTTGTATTTTATCCCAAGTATCTTCTCTCATCCATTTTTTCTTTTTATGTACTAGGTATCCGGTGGTCGCTACTGCTGCTTCTGTCATTGCTGTTCTCAGTTGTTCCCATTTAGTATCGATTGTCTTGGTGGTGATATCGTTGTCAATTTTGCCTAAAGCATCGAAATAGTTGTTCATTTTGACATTATATTCCTCCTTTATATCATTTGATTGCAGTCTGTGTACATCTATTCTTCTATTTTTATTCTGTTGGTATAACTTCTTCAGTTTAATTCTCAGTTTAGCTATGCAGAGGTTATGATCGCTTCCGATCTCTGCACCTCTGTATGCTCTGACGTCTTGAACTGATGAGCGAAATTTAGCGCTTATGCAGAAGTGATCTATCTGGTTCTTAGTTCTGCCATCAGGTGAATTCCATGTTATCTTGTGGATATTCTTATGTGGAAAGATGGTGTCTGCCACAACGAGGTTTGATATTTCACAAAGTTCTAGAAGTCTTTCGCCATTTTGATTCATACAGCCTATTCCATGAGTACCGAGATATCTTTGTACTCCATCGTTGTTGTCACCTACTTTGGCGTTAAAATCACCCATGACTGCTATTATGTCATGCTTGGGTATTGTGTTGATGGTACTTAGAAGTGCTTCATAGAAGTCATCTTTTGTGGTATCAAGAGCGTCGTTAGTTGGTGCATAACATTGTACAATTGAGAGCTTGAAAAATCGTGTCTGAAATCTAGCTAATATTAGCCTCTCATTGCATACTTTAATAATAATACACTCTAAACAGAGTTACTCCTTTCTCTACCCACACACACGTATATACACGTCATGTATCTCATGACCTTAACCTACTTACCAACAAACTTCAGGACTGTACACAAAAATCCTTAACACCTAACTCTAGCATAGAATATGACTTAACAGTTCACACCGACCCCCGAGGAAAAAAATGATAACATCATTTTTTTTAAACATTACATCAAACCAAATTGTGAGGTCGATGCAATATGTTAAGTCATACTAAACAACAAAAGAGGGATGGAAATATATTAGTGAACCAAAAAGGTTACCTCATTAACAGTGGCACAGGAAGGGTGATGTAGGCTTTGCCTTAGCAATCATACTCTACTGGCAAACCAAACACAATTTCATCCTATACAACATTAAACTGTGTTGGATGCAAATCTAACAATGTGTGCCTCAATAATATATTAACCAAATCATACATGGATTCACCATACAAAAATACATGGGTGAACCAAAAAGTACATCAGCACCGTTCATCAAATAACATATTTATATTATAAGTTACCACTTACAATTTATCAAACTATTACAAATGTAATTCATAAATATAAATAATCTATTCTAAATGCTGAATTTCATCTGTGACTCATGTTTCAATTGCTCCAAAACCAGACCAATGGACTGATGTCTCACTAAGAAGTATCGGTGAGCAAGCCTGCTGATGACCACCCATAGACTGCTGTAATGATAGACAATTCCACCAACAACACTGGTATCTCATGGCGTAGAATACTTTCCTATGGATAAACAAAATTAGGCAAGAATAAAATCATTTGCCTTGGAAAATTTGTATCATATTATGCCATATCATATACCCTTCTATGTCCACCCCATTCCACTAAACATTCCCAGTGGGGTGACAAAATAATCAATTAAGGGATGATATACCCATTTCACATGTCTTCGTGATCAGCGACCTTAGATACTACACCCTGTACCTCCAAATTAAGCTTTACCACTTTAGTTAATGAAATAAGTCAATCTAAAACACCTAGTTTTACTGACTTGTACTGTACACCTGTTCACTATTTGTTGTTTATAACACTCTGTCAAATTTCCATTCTTGAAAGTTATAGCTTTCAGCCTTGTTTTATGCACAATAACAATTAACCTCTCATGCTGAGTCATAACAAGTACCAATCTCTTCCAACTATCATCAAAAATATTCTCAATCTAGACTCCATCATCATCATTACCACGATCAGAAAAGTATTTCCAAATAGCACAGTATCTTTAGTAGAGCAAACAGATCACTTATGTCCCACTTATCTGGTGGTAACTTTTTGATGGCGTTGAACATTAACATCTTTAATGGTTCTTTACCTTTATCCACATATCTGTTTTTGAAATTGAAAGATAATATTAACTCTAACTGGTCTGTAACTCCAACACAATTTCCTTTCAGACCATCCATCACAGTCTTCCACACTTCCTTCCTTGAAGCTTCAGTCTCTTCAAGTACTAGTTTCTTGGCAACAGAAGTAGCATCCTTCATCTTCGCCCTCCTATACTGCATTTGAGCATCTAAGGGTTCCTTCTTCCAATCTGATTGATCTGTACCAAGCGCAGCCTCATGTCTCTCCTCCGTAGACTTAGCTTGATCTTTCAATGCTTCAGCTTGCTGCTGCAATCTTTGTTTAGCTGCCTTAAATTGCTCTTCTAATGTATCAAATTTAACAAAGTAACTCTCTTCTAAAGCATTACCTTTCTCCTTCCACCGAGATGACAGGACCCTGCAATGTTCCTCTTTAACTCGAGTATTACCCTTACACTCAGTTAATATCCTGTTCCTATCCACCTTAAATTCATCATTTAATCTTTGAACACCATCTTTGCATTCCTTTTCTAATAACTGCTCAACAGTCTTGAATCTTCCTTCTAATATTGTACACTTCTCCTCGAAAGTTCCATCTTCTTGGATCAATTTGTCTATCTTTAACTGATCCTTGTCACACCAAAAACCCATTTTTGGTAACAACACTTCTTGAGGTGCATGGTATGTTTCATCATGCACTGGACTTGTCATTGTCTCATAGGCTTTTGTAGACATTGCATTCTTACTAACACTTATTGATCTTCCTTCCATAGAATATAAGTTAGTTTTACTCCTAACAGATTCATCATTGATGATAATCTTTTGTGGTTCATCCACATTCAGTTTGGATATTTTCCCAACTGAGACTAAACAGTCTTTACAACAATTATATGTTTGTACAATGACTTCTTTCTTCTCACTTTGAACAGAAACATTCCTAGTTTCAGTGTTCACCATATCATCTGCTATATTAGCTTTCCTCTTTAAATTCAGTTTTGGTCTCTTGCTATCATCCAACACTGGTAATGCAATTCCAGTTGTAACTTCTCTTATTTCCTTAATCTCTATTAGATATACCTTTGCACTATGTGGCTTGTATTTATCATCCACTTTTACCATAGTGTTAAACAATTCATAAGATTCACAATCTCTGATAGCCAAAATAAAGTCTCTTAAGGCTATTCTTTTCTTTCTGTTTCTAATTGTTCTTGAACAGTCGTCTGCCATGACTATAGATTTACAGACTAGATTCCCAAAATAAGAAAGTAAATTCACTACAATACTAAATTATCAGTTTTAATATACCTCTACATAGGTACTACAATAACACAGTAACAAATCACCAATAATTCTAAAGATAATACACACAAGTAACCCTAAAATCAGTCACTTATAATAATCAGATCCACCTATGTCTAGACTAAGACATGTGCAGCTGAACACACTAATCCTCAATATACTTTAACCATCATATCTACAATGCTTGGATTCTAACACAGTAATCATACAAACTATTTGTAACTAATAACCAGGAGCAAAACACAGTGAATGATGATAATAATGAAGTACACCGCTGACACAACAACCATAAACAAACGAACAACAACTTACAGGTGGGGGGATAATACAAGAAAGTATATAGGTAGATAAAGAAAGTATAAGAAAGTAATGAAGTAGTTATAGATGTAAACTACCACACCTGCAAAACAAACAACAAAAACAATGGAGCTGTGAAATGAACATATTTACAAGATAGTAGAAAATTAACTCAAGAAAACTACAAGTAAACATGACAAAAGAGACTAAATTATGTAACAATGATTACACAAACCAAACTATAACAGCTAACACCAATAAATGTCAAAGAATTCCATGGGGCACTAGCTACCGAGTCTCTCCAAGACTCTGGAATTAATTTTACACACAAAAAAAAAACCTACAGAATAGATTAATACCAATTCCCTCTAATGAAGAACAAAGTATTAATAATATATAATCAAGTAACACCAATATAAAACACTAACGCAACAACGAATACAAATGAATGACCATCAGGAATGTCAGTAGAATGGTATCTGAACAAAGAAGTGCAACAATGGCATAAACTGTGACTTATCTTAAGTGTGTCTTGATTACAGTCTATGGTTCCACCGAGATAATGCAGATCTACAGCTGAAGGATATCTGTGTTGCTATGGCTGGCACTACAGCAAGCTTGTCTCACTGATGTTCAACTCGCACAGATTCTGTACAAGATACAAAACAATGTAAATAACTACTCAAAAGTATTGCCATAAACATTAAACTAATAACCACATTTAGAAGCACTTAAATAGGATGTAGATTAACACTAATTCTACTAAAAACTTGCAAGAAATAAATAGGCTACTCATAAAATATCTAAATCGATACTTAAAAGTAATGTAAGAATGAAAGGGAAAAATATAAATATAAGCTTCTATAGTCTCTACCAGATGACAGAAGAATAGTATGATAGAAGTATAACACCGAATAATTACAAAGGCTTAACAAAGAGTCGAATATAATAAATCAATAAACTGTAACAGATGATAGAAACGACCTAGCAAATAAGCTTTACGATTAATATTAAACAAATAAAACTAATATATTACACTTAAACAAAAAACTCTTACGGTTGTAATTAGGCTAGATAATTAATGTATAATATTAACCTTAATACATAATATAAACAGCACCAAATTCAAAGCAGAAACAAACACTCAGAACTTAACACACATGCACGAGAACACACAACACAGTAGAAAAGGTCAGTTATACGAAAACTACTGATGAGTATTAACGAAACAAAACGAAACAGGACAAATTACCGCACAACAAAAGAAAGAAAGAAGAAAAAAAATACTACGCACAACAATACACTAATCACACAGTTCAGTTTCTAATACAAATTAATAAGAAATAATACGTATCTTTAATACATATGGTTCGTTGATCTTGACTGTAGACCGATGTTCCAGATGTGTTGTTTATTTCACTTCCTTTCCGATGGCTTGATGATAAAAATGACTGCACAGCACAACACATGTGACGTACACACAAGATCCTCTGATAAGTGTTAACGGGCCAGTACACCCCCGTCAAATACGTTGCTTTCAAAACACTTGAACGTTGAAAAAAGCAGGCTACTTCATGCAGATTCCGATGATGACTTGTCCGAGTACACACATAAGCAAAGTTGACCTTGCACACACCGTACCGATGTCTGTCAGTAAACAGGACCCGCTGAGCCTTGTAAATTGGGTCACAACCTGACCGTTGTACGCTGATTGGCAGAAAGTTCACGTACTTCGTGTTTACTTTTCTGGCTTGACTCAGGACCGTAATGTCCAGCTCTATGTAGAAATTACTATCTGCCTTTTATTACTCAATTACCTTGACTCCAAAATAGAAATCAGATGTATGGGTGTTGATATCTGTTGTGAGCATATTATGACTATTGACAAATCTTTTAGATGAATTTCATTAGTGTCCAAACACTTCATTTACCGTCCAACGAATTTCTAAAGTTTTACAGTACTTCAAGATTCCGGGGTTTAATAATAGTCCTTCAATAGTCCTGGGTTCAGAAAATTGAGCCCCCTAAATCACTGGAAACCACCACTGTAGCAATAAGCTTTTTCTATGTGGTACTAACTATCAATATAACCACCAAATGATAACTATGGTAATGTTACCTCTGTAATGTTATAATGGAATATAACTTGGACTGACACTCAAGATAGTACATACGCAAATGAAATAACTTGACAGAAGTCTGGGTCACAGTTCCATACATATAATATCGACAGCATAGTCCTGGACATCAGCAACAATAGTACAAATACTGGCATCATTAGAATATGTAATACAGTCATTCTTACGTACTGGTAACAACTGCATTCAATGTAAGTGCGGCATTTACTCCTCGCACATAAATCTCGATATGGACTGTATACAATGTAAGTGCGGCATTCACACCTCGCACATATATCTCCGTGGTCCTACTTTCAATGTAAGTGCGGAATTCACTCCTCGCACATATATCTCTATCCAAGTTCCTCCAGAACTTAACAGCGCTGGAAAACCACAACGCGCTTACGTAGACCTCCTATTGGCGCGGGAAAGCACACAACGCGCATTCAAATAATAGCATATAATAGTCCTAACATAGACCTCCTTCTGACACGGGAAAACGACGTGTCTTATTAATCCAACGTGCGGCATTCACTCCTCGCACATATATCTATACCTCTGGTCTAATCACCAGGCATGCAAGTTCCTCCTGAACTTTACAGCGCGGGAAACCCACAACGCGCTTATAAATAATAATATGTAAAGGCCTTGTAAATACACCTTACGCGGTACATCATCGCGTCACATCCAATATATTATAATGAAAATCACATACACTATTCACATACTCTATAAACTCTGACCGTCTCCCACGACGGATGGCCACAGACTCCCCTTTAACAACTCAGTATTCTTCTCTGACACGTATGCTAACTTCATTCACTTCGCACGCTTTTCTCATGTCCTGTAAACCTCAATTCACACATGAACGCCTCTGAGTATTCTTCAACCATACTCTACGTGCTTCTAACAGTGAGCTTTTAAATGTCACATTCCAAGCTTGCATACTTTAATAATAATACACTCTAAACAGAGTTACTCCTTTCTCTACCCACACACACGTATATACACGTCATGTATCTCATGACCTTAACCTACTTACCAACAAACTTCAGGACTGTACACAAAAATCCTTAACACCTAACTCTAGCATAGAATATGACTTAACATGGCTCTATAGATGTAAATATATATTACAGAGCCTGATACATACATAAGGTCTAATTACCATAATAATTGACTCAACTTTGAATTTGTAAAATAGCACGTAACAAATTTAATAATCAATTATTCTTTAAGAGTTTAAAATAAATATGAATGATAGGTGAACTTTAGATAACAATTGTCTTTATAGAGACTTGAAACGGGAATGATAAAATTCCGTTGCGATTGCCTTTTTTGGTTTTCATTCTTTTTGCCTGTGCGTGACAACTACATTCAAAAAAATGTAATTTACAACTCTTATCAAAATTTTTTTTTAAATAAATAAATAAAAACAATGTTAACTTTCCGTGTAGTATACTGAATAATGAAATCCGCATCCTGTGCTCTACACTCGTTTATCGCAAACTGATAATCTCACTTAAAAACCAATGGTTAGCTCTTTAGCACTATCTGGGTTGGGGTGTTTAAATTCATAATCTCCCCCGTGTGTTTAAAAAAATTAAATTTTAAAATTCATCGCTTGACCTCTTTCAATATGTCGTAATGCTTCCGCCAACTCACAAACAAATATGTGAACACATTTCCTGGTGTAACAGTTTCCGCCCAGATGCTACCTTCGCCCATATCGTCTTCCCAGGGATGGGCCCGTGAAAGCTATTATCTCATATCACCAGTGATATCTTGCCTCTGTCAGACGAATCCCTCAGACGGACATTACGGTATTCTATTGATCACTCGTGCGAGACCATATTGTGTCAAGCAAAGATCCTCTTTGTCAAAGGTTGCTAGACTGACTGAAAGAGATAAACATATTACCGCTGGTCGGTGTAATTAACTTTGATAATACCACATTTCACCTAGGGGAACGTTAAATCGTCTGGGAGTGGTCACAGCAACAAGAATGTAGGGTACAAATTAAGCCAAAGAATAAGCGATGAGTGAAAGAAAAATGAAGAAAAGAAGTGATGCTGCCGGTGTGGATGAAAGAGTGAGAGAGGGTCCAAAATTACATGTAAAAACTACAGACGTTTCGTCACACTGCTTATTTTCTTATGTTTGAGAAATTGTCCAGTATGTAAAATAAAATGGTATGCTGGGCTGGTTCTTATTCTCAAACATTTAAAAGTGAACATAATTCTACTGTTCTGTGTAGAGTTTACAGTAAACTGGGCGCCATACAACATTTGTTCCATGAGTTAAATTTGAAAGACTATTCAGTATACACACATTACCGCGAAGATGTATAATCTGCTCATTAATATCTGAGGCGCTTTGTGCCAGTTAAAACTACATGGTAGTTGATTATCGCTCAAGTTCATGATCGAACTCCGTGCTATTAACATTTATTGTGGACAACTTCAATCCGAATTCATTTAATTATGTTTACATATCCACATATTTACAGTTCTTATAACGTCAAAATGTTCACAATATATGGTGAAACTTCAAAAAAAACCTTTAAATTTGTATGATTTAAATAAATGTTTAGTAAGAAAAATCCAGAGAAAAAATATACACCTTAAAATGTTAACTTCTTCTTCTTTGATCCTTAGCCGCCGACCGTCAAAGCAGTCAGTGGCCATCCCGCCTAGTGGCGTTTTGTAGGGCAACAATAAATTGATTCCACTTTGCTCAGTCGGTGGCCATCCTTCGTACAGTGCCCCAACTCTGGTTCATTCTTTGCATCTCAGCCTCCACAGTCCTCCGCCAGGTTGTTTTTGGTCGGCCTCTCTTTCGTTTTCCTTCAGGGGTCCAAAGCATAGCTGTTCATGTGATGGCATCGGGGTCTCTTCTGAGGACATGGCCAACCCAGCTCCAGCGTCTGCCAGCTATTATGGTGTGCATGTCCTCTTGCTTGCTCCGAGTAAGCAGATCTTGGTTGGTGATGATATTCGGCCAAAAGATTCGGTGAATTTTTCTTAGGCATGTTGTGTGAAAAGAGGACAATTTCGACATTTCCTTCTCTGTAACTCTCCAGCATTCCGCACCATAGAGAAGCAGACAGCATCACCGAGGTCAATACCTTGTCGAGGTATGGCGGCTTGCGTACCCTGATTACCCCCAGAGCTATGCCAGCGGGAGTTTTACTCCCGGAAGGTTCTACCAAGCTGGACAGGTTTGCGCTGGCAGGGGTCAGACGAAAGCAGACACCCTGGTCCTCCAGGTTGGGGGTTTTAGCATAGGGCTGACACCCCTGTCTATGTAAAAAAAATTGAAGTTACGGAAACGATAACAAATAAACAAACTTAAAATGTTATAATGACATTTAATTGTGTAGAGTAGTATCCCTTGTTAATGAAAAAAACTATTTTTGATAATTTATTCAACTACATCTTACGTCGAAAAACGGAAAAGACGACCAACGTACCTTAAAGTGTGGTTCTCCGACGTCTTCTGCCTTGTTTCCTTATTCACCATGTGACAGAACTTTACTTTGTGACTTAATATGCGAGTTTAAGGTTGTTATTTTTGTGTTCATCTCGGTGTCTTTTTGGTCTCGATGTAATATGAAGTTCTTGTCACCGCATGTAATGTGTGGTGGAGGACATGGCAGAGATTTATTGTGATCGTATGGATCACACTGTGACATGTCATATTAGTACACAACAGGTTTAGTTTAAGCAGTACTCTATGCCGGCCAGAAGATACGACTTATGTGCAGACTTTATTCGACGTTAAAAGAAAATGTGTATTACATATTTGCTGCACTAGATTTGATCCCAAAAATGTACAATTATAATTGGTTTAAAAATATTATATTATATTCCTACTGTTGATAAATTGCTAAAACGTTATTTAAATAATATAAGCGATGTTTAAACTCCTGTGTTTTCCAAAATGTATTTGAGAATTTATTAAATAATTAAAACGTAATACTTTAAAAAGTTTGATTATCTGTTCTAGACATACTGCGTCCCTTTGCATTATAAAATACGTCCCTTTAAATGTCATGCAAATCTAACAAGTGTTTCAGCATCGGGGAGAAATAATACGCTGGTGGTGGAAAATCGGTGAGAGTTACCGAAAGTCCGCGTAAGCTTATGTAACGAACACAGAAAGTGAATTGAGTGTCCGTGTGCTTACAAGCGTGTTCTACATGTGTTAAGTAAGACAGCGTTAAAAAGCACTAATTTTAAACTGGAGTCAACTGAATGTAACAAGTGAGAACAAGAACAAGTTTTGGGAACAACGTTTTATAATTGTTACTAGACGTACTGAAAGGCAGCAAGTAGATTGTACGTACTGAAAGGTAGCAAGTAGATTGTACGTACTGAAAGGCAGCAAGTAGATTGTATGTACTGAAAGGTAGCAAGTAGATTGTACGTACTGAAAGGTAGCAAGTAGATTGTACGTACTGAAAGGTAGCAAGTAGATTGTACGTACTGAAAGGTAGCAAGTAGATTGTACGTACTGAAAGGTAGCAAGTAGATTGTACGTACTGAAAGGTAGCAAGTAGATTGTACGTACTGAAAGGTAGCAAGTAGATTGTACGTACTGAAAGGTAGCAAGTAGATTGTACGTACTGAAAGGTAGCAAGTAGATTGTACATACTGAAAGGTAGCAAGTAGATTGTACGTACTGAAAGGTAGCAAGTAGATTGTACGTACTGAAAGGTAGCAAGTAGATTGTACGTACTCAAAGGCAGCAAGTAGATTGTACGTACTGAAAGGTAGCAAGTAGATTGTACGTACTGAAAGGCAGCAAGTAGATTGTACGTACTGAAAGGCAGCAAGTAGATTGTACGTACTGAAAGGTAGCAAGTAGATTGTACGTACTGAAAGGCAGCAAGTAGATTGTACGTACTGAAAGGTAGCAAGTAGATTGTACGTACTGAAAGGTAGCAAGTAGATTTACGTACTAAAAGGCAGCAAGTAGATTGTACGTACTGAAAGGTAGTAAGTAGATTGTACGTACTGAAATGCAGCAAGTAGATTGTACGTACTGAAAGGCAGCAAGTAGATTGTACGTACTGAAAGGTAGCAAGTAGATTGTACGTACTGAAAGGCAGCAAGTAGATTGTACGTACTGAAAGGTAGCAAGTAGATTGTACGTACTGAAAGGCAGCAAGTAGATTGTACGTACTGAAAGGTAGCAAGTAGATTGTACGTACTGAAAGGTAGCAAGTAGATTGTACGTACTGAAAGGTAGCAAGTAGATTGTACGTACTGAAAGGCAGCAAGTAGATTGTACGTACTGAAAGGCAGCAAGTAGATTGTACGTACTGAAAGGTAGCAAGTAGATTTACGTACTGAAAGGCAGCAAGTAGATTGTACGTACTGAAAGGTAGCAAGTAGATTGTATGTACAGAAAGGTAGCAAGTAGATTGTACGTACTGAAAGGTAGCAAGTAGATTGTACGTACTGAAAGGTAGCAAGTAGATTGTACGTACTGAAAGGTAGCAAGTAGATTGTACGTACTGAAAGGCAGCAAGTAGATTGTACGTACTGAAAGGTAGCAAGTAGATTGTACGTACTGAAAGGCAGCAAGTAGATTGTACGTGGCATTAAACAAGGCTGTGTTCTGGCTCCGACCCTCTTCGGAATCTTCTTTGCCTTACTCTTGAAACATGCATTCAGAGATGCAACTGAAGGAATATGCCTTCACACTAGGTCAGATGGCCGTCTGTTTAATCTTTCAAGGCTGAAGGCAAAAACAAAAATAAAAAGGGTCACTATAAGAGACTTGTTGTTCGCTGATGATGCTGCAGTCGTCACTCAAAGCCAACAGGAGCTTCAGAGCTTGATGAATCGCTTCACTAAAGCATGCAAGGACTTTGGCCTCACAATAAGTCTAAAGAAAACGAATGTGCTGAGTCAGGATGTGGGTGATGCACCAGTTATCACCATCGATAACTATGAATTGGCAGTGGTGCACCACTTCACATACCTAGGGTCTACCATCAATGACAAACTCTCACTGGATACAGAAATCGACAGCCGCATTGGCAAAGCTGCAGCTACCTTTGCCTGCCTCACATCGCGTGTTTGGGGAAACTCTAAACTCACAATGAAGACCAAAGCTGCGGTATATAATGCCTGCGTCACCAGCACACTCCTATATGGCAGCGAGACCTGGACGACCTATGCTAAGCAAGAAAGAAGGCTCAATACCTTCCATTTGCGGTGTCTACGCCGCATCCTCGGCATCTCTTGGAAAGATAAAGTGACAAATGTCGAGGTGTTGTCACGTGCTGGCCTTCAAAGTATGTATACGCTTCTTAGACAGCGCAGACTTCGCTGGCTTGGCCATGTTCGCCGCATGGAAGATGGTCGCATCCCAAAAGATATCTTCTACGGACAATTAGCAGATGGCAAGAGAACAGTTGGGCGACCACAGCTGAGGTTCAAAGATGTGTGCAAGAGAGATATGAGGGCACTGGACATGGATCCAGCAACATGGGAGGATGAAGCTGCCGATCGCACTAAGTGGCGATGCTATTTACGGCGCCACCTCAGATTGGGCGAAGAGAGGCTCACACATGAAGCAGAGGTGAGGAGAAAACGTCGAAAGGAGCACCAGGAAAATAAGCAGCTGAGGGCTGTCACCTCAGGGGCGCATTCCCATAGTCAGTTATGACTGTAGGGGCTATTATTATTATTATTAGATTGTACGTACTGAAAGGCAGCAAGTAGATTGTACGAACTGAAAGGCAGCAAGTAGATTGTACGTACTGAAAGGCAGCAAGTATATTGTACGTACTGAAAGGCAGCAAGTAGATTGTACGTACTGAAAGGCAGCAAGTAGATTGTACGTACTGAAATGCAGCAAGTAGATTGTACGTACTGAAAGGCAGCAAGTAGATTGTACGTACTGAAAGGCAGCAAGTAGATTGTACGTACTGAAAGGCAGCAAGTAGATTGTACGTACTGAAAGGCAGCAAGTAGATTGTCAATACATTATATTGAATAGAATAAAAGTGGACGTCCATTTATATCGGTTACTCAAGACCACAATGATACCATTGGTTTACCAGTTCAGGTTCAGAATCAGCGGTGTCCAATGTGTAGTGCCTCAGTACTTACTGAAGCTCAATATTAGTACTTTCATCATGATGCTCAGAAATCTGGATACCAATACATGTCTATCAAGCAACACAAAATAAGTTGTAAAGGACTAAAATAACTGGGTACTTGCGTAGATTAGTAGGAGTGAAAAGTTACGTCAAGGTCACCAATGTAGAACTGATGACAAATACCACACAACGGCAAGTGGAACAATGGGAGAAGCTGGCAAAGAATATAACATACACTGGTTAAACCTGTTGACATTATTAGTGGACAGTGGAACAATGGGAGAAGCTGGCGAGGAATATAACATACACTGGTTAAACCTGTTGACATTATTAGTGGACAGTGGAACAATGGGAGAAGCTGGCGAGGAATATAACATACATTGGTTAAACCTGTTGACATTATTAGTGGACAGTGGAACAATGGGAGGAGCTGGCCAGGAATATAACATACATTGGTTAAACCTGTTGACATTATTAGTGGACAGTGGAACAATGGGAGAAGCTGGACAGGAATATAACATACATTGGTTAAACCTGTTGACATTTTTAGTGGACAGTCCTAATTCTGGGATCCCCAGAGTGAGTTGATGTCATGTGACAGGATTAGGACTTGTCATGTGTTTGCTGACGGTCTATGCTCCTAGAAGAGCTATAAAAGTATTGATAGAACTGAAATGATGTAAACAACATTACAAAAAGTAGACCTTGACAACGGTTAGGGATTGAGCATTAGGTTTTATGGTTAGGCTATAACGTGACGCTGTAAAAGTGAATTGGCCGACTTATCAATTGCAAGATTTGTGACAAGATGACGCCGGTCAAAAATATACGTGAAGCAGTAAAGGGTATTCTACATTAAAGCGAAACTCGTTTTATACGTAGTTAGTGACCTGGGTTTGAGCCCTGTGTCGAGTTTTTATTTCTTTATATATACATGCATATTCACATAAAAGAAGAAAATTACAGAATTATTATGTACTAAATGTAACAGGTTTTGCAACTTTTTTGTTGTTACAATAAATATATGGAAATAATTTAAACAATTAAAAAAGTAATTCTTTGAATGATATGATTATCATTCTCGGATGTATTTCGTCCTTTGAAAATAAAAATTACGTCCCTAAAATTTCAGGCATAACTGTCTCTTAACGTTTCAATATTGGGAGCCGCGCTGGTGTAGTGGTTAGCACATTGCGCTGGCGATCAGGAGTTCAAGGTTCAGGAAGTGCCATCGACATTTGAAGAAGTGCCATCGACCGGGGTTTTGACTGAATAACCTGAACGGCTCCTGAGATAAACCCTCTGTGGATGGGAAGGAGCGAAGCTCCTGACCGGGTTGGAAGGAAAGTCTACAGGCTCCCCAGCCTTGCAATGACATGTCATTGGGCCGAAAGGCTGAAAGACCAAGCGCCGCTGGTTAAGAAAAAAAATAGTTTCAGTATGAGAGAAAACTCGAGGCAATGTTGCGTGGAAAATTGGCTGGTTGTGTAGTGAATAAAGAAAGTTACTTAAAAGCTACTTAGTTCACAAGCGTGTTGTTTGTGAGTTGTAATAAAGTGCTAAACATCACTCAACTGTATTACACTTAGTTTGTGCCCAAGCTGAAGTTTGAATATGGGTGCATGAGAGATTATTTGATACGTCCAGCAATCTACATTTCATTGTACCAATTTCTATGGGTCGGTGGTACCAATTGGTGGTGCTATCTGTGGAACAAGTAAGTGGTATCTGTGGCCTGCAATGAAAGCTAGACTTTTACAGCAGACGGGTCTTAACAGACGCTGGACTATTTTCGCAATAACCCCACGCTACAACATTTGACGTGTTGCGGCCACCAGTCTTGACCAGTCCATAACTGTCGTGTGAAATTCTAATCCACATATATAAATTAAAAAGTAAATGTAAAGCCTAACAAATAACTTCAATAAAAGGAAAGAGAAATGGTAAAAGAACAGTGCTGTCACAATGACAGTACTCGAGATCCCCTTGTTTTCTACTTCGTCTGCAAATTGTAACGTTTCACGTTGATATTAAAAGCCTACTGCATCACTACACGCTTTCTTCAATGAAACGTGTACTGCATTTCTAAGAAAACCTTGAGCTAGGCACCCTGCGTAATGACCTAAATTAATACTTCCATTAATTTCATTTTATACACGGCGTGATGAAAAGACAGATGAACTTAGGATAGAGAGAAGGGAGGGCTGAAAGCAGGAACGCATGCAACACTAAACACGCGTCTCGCTATACAATTAAAGTCATCACGCGTGTAAGGCCACAAGCACTAGCTTTTTTCAAATCGACAGTGATAAAAAACACTACCCATACGAGAGTTAGGTTTTAAAACTTACAAAATGCTTATTAGGAAATATGACATTATACTGTTTTATGTCTGAAAACATGACAGTACCCAGACACCACATCGATCGAAGTGAACGGGAGGTAGAAGAAAATACATATTTTGAACGCAGCCACTTAGCTCCCTTAAATTTGTATATTTGGGTTCCTTAGGACTTGCTGACAAATAATATGTTAAGTGTTACGCAAATAGTCCAGGAATTAACAAATTATAGCCAAAAGAAATAGTGAGGGTGTCAGACAACCCCAAAATCAGAATCGCTCCGTGGAAGATTTGGAAACCACCATTGTACGGGAAATAGGTCCCCATGTTAAATCCTATTTGATTGGATAGAAGTAAATGTAAGGCTAAACACGATTAGTCAGGCTACAAATACTATCTTTTGTTGTTAGGGGAGACGGAAGGAAGGGTACTTTTTTTCAAACGCTTGTGTAAACATGGCACGATTGGTTAGACCCGCCAATATAGGCAATTAGGAGCGTCAGGTCAGCACCACATTTTCAAATAAACTTTCTAAAGCAACAGTGCGTTGAGATTCAGCTTATATTTTTCTAAATAAAAGCCTGAGACAGTGGCAGGTCGGATTTTGTGCCTATTCATTGCCAGTCAACGTAATTCTGTATTATTTCCATGAATTGTGGTAAGCTTGAAATATTTGATATCTTTTTAATGAAAATTGAATGTAAATTGATAATTTATGTCTGTATATGTGTGTGGTTCAGTAGCGAACATGAGGCAAAGCCTATATAGTGCTCCAACCGGAACAGAAGGTGTCGGAGGAAAGTAAAACTACAGAGAATTGCCAAACAGTACACTGACACCTATCTTATTGACTAGAAAGAAATAATACTGGAATTGCAGAGGCGTAGTAACCATTAGGGAGGAGTATACTGATGTCAAATGTTTCAGATGAAGATAGCAATTGGCCTACCGCTCTGAACTCAGTGTTTGTTATGTATTGTGTTCTGTCTGGAAATAGATTATAAATTAGTTCTGAAATAGGAGGTACAACCTTCTTGTTTCAGGGACTGTGGTCCTAAAGTTATTGAGCAGCACCTGGTCTGAGCTTTGCTGAATCTAGAGGCTGACAGCATACACCTGGGTCCAGATAGCGACCAGTGAGGTGTCTCCAGAACACACGGGAGCAATCGAGCAGAGGAGTCTTTTCCTGCCGCCATCACGAAAGTTAAGCCTCTGTGGCCAGAGGAGCTCAACATTATGTGTCCCCTCAAAAATTGACATTATAGTAAAAAAGAGGGACAATACCTTGTTTAAATTGACAGGAACTGTGATCTTTTCCCCCATACTATTTCCCAGATAAACAAACACTTGAAGTCATGATGACAAATAACAACATAGCTTGAAAAACAAAACCAGTATTACCTCATAGTACTACTACACAACTGACACACATAGGATAATATTAATAAAATATGTCACTACAAGGTTCATATTTATAAATTCTGTACATATAAATTGTGATTACATTTGATTGTGATTCCTGGTTCACTTTGTAGTTGAATCAGGATATATAATAGTGAAAGTAATTAATACAGATATATTTGAAACTCTACCAGTGACTCATTTAAGATAGTATTATAGAGTGTTCAATGTGTGTGAGTGTCACAGTGTTGTCAAGTGTGGTGGAATAAATTAAATTGTTTATCTGTCTGTTGTTGTTGTGACTTACACTTCATCATTTACATAACCCTAGACATTCAACGTAAAAAAAAAAAAGTAAAGGAACCCGTTACACGCCCATTGAGGCATATTGGGAATATGGTGTTAGGCCCATATTATCTTGACCGTCGGCACACGAGGGGTGATGTGGTCGGCATCACGCCGGCCGCCTTAACCTTCCCAGAGTAGCTCTGGTACCCATTTGGGGCTGGGTCAACCCAGGAGCCGTTTGTGGCCTAAAAATTTTCCGCCTCATCTGGGGATCGAACCATAGACCACTGCGCTAGGAAGCCAGTGCACTAACCACTATGCTACCGCGGCTCCAGACATTCAACGTAGTCATCACAATATTCCAGAATAATTCTGACTGAGGAATAAATGTGGTAGCAAGTAAGGTTATCTGTAAAACACTACACCTATTAGATACAGATACCTTCACAGCTGACCTCAGTCAGTACACTAAGTCCCCTATAAATATTTATATCATCCCACTTTACCACATATATTGGGTTCTCGCTCCCGGGATTTTGAATCTTTCCCTATTAAAAATATTGGGGGTAATTCACTTTAGGGAATAATAGAAATTAAAAAGGTATCCTTGGGTGAAAATAAATAACGTTAAGCTCTTAGTGCCTGTGGTGTCTTTGGATAAGTAATGTCAGTTTGTATTGTTTAGTTAGACATTATATAAATTTACCTGTTAGAAAATGGCGGACCTGGCCAAATTTCGATCTGCTGCTGTACAGACTGCGAAAGAGTTAGGAATGGACGGGCAAATTATGATTGCTTATGTCACTGCTGAATGTGACAAATATATTGAACGGGAAGAAAGAAGATTAGAAAAAGAGGCCGAAAGAAAGTTAGAGGCTGAAAAGGAAATTAAGAGGTTGCAGATTGAGGCTGAGGCTAAGAGGTTGCAGATTGAGGCTGAGGCTAAGAAATTGGAAGCCGAGGAAAGAAGACAAGCTGCAGAAAGGGAAGACAAGCGATTAGTTGCAGAGAGGGAAGCAGAAAAAGAGGAGGAGAGATTACAAAGGGAGCACGAGTTACGACTAAGGGAGTTTGAGTTTCAAGGCCATGCTCCTGAAAATGGTGCCAGTCCCTTTACCTCTGATGCCACTGCTAGTCAGGGAGCCTCAACCTCAGCTATGAATTTTCATTTAGATCATTTTGTTGAGAAAGACGATGATATTGAGAGCTATCTAAATAGATATGAACTATTAGCTACCACGTATGGGTTAGAAAGAGAAAGGTGGAGCTTAAAGTTATCTCAAGGGCTTCGTGGGGCAGCTTATGAAGTTTTTGCCAAAATGAGCAGAGGTGATCAGGAAAATTATGACATGCTAAAGCAGGCTCTTTTGTTAAGGTATGAAAAGAACGCAGAATTTTGTAGGAAAAAATTTAGGAATGCTAAACTACTGTCAGGTGAAACCTATCACCAGTTCTCTGCACGGTTAGAGACATACTTGGAGAAATGGACTTCTCTGGGGAAAACCCAAGATCTTAAGGAAATGGTCCTTATAGAACAATTAAGAGAGTCCATGGCTCCAGACTTGAGAAAGTTTCTCATGGAACAAGGTGCAGAGAGGCTGGGTGAGTTGCTAAATGTTGCTGAAAGGTATCAAGCAGCTCAGGCAGAGGTATCAGGTAATAAAAAGAAACAGGTGGATAATTTTAAGGCACCACAGAACTTTAATAAATTTGATCCTAGAGATCAAAACAAAGGTAAGCACCAGTTTGATAGGCCACGGTATGACAATAAAAATAAAACCCCACAATTCGATGAAAGGAAATATGATGAAAGAAAATCTTTCAACCAAGGAAAGAGATGGTGTAAAAATTGTAAGATGAACAATCATGACACTGACCATTGTAGAAGGAAACCTCCTCATTGTGCTGCTATGACATCTGGGAAAAAGGAAAAAAAGGTCAAACCTGGAGAACTACAGGAACCATACCACCCCCCAGTGTGTGAAGATGTCATCTGTAATGGTGTCACTATAAGGTGTTTATATGATACCGGTTTAGATTACGATTCCGTTGTGAGATCTCACCTGGTGCAGGCCGATCAATACACCACAGAAACAGTGGAGATTCAAACTGCAACCAAGGATGTAGCTACCATGACACTTCCCGTCGCCCGGATAAAGGTGAAAACGCGATATGTGGAAGGAATCATAAAAGCAGCAGTGATAAATGAGCCAATCTACCCTCTGATATTGGGGTGTAGATATGTCTTCTTGGGGAATCCCAAGAGACCTGTGATATTGGCAACAGTGCAGACCAGATCACAGTCTAAAAAGGAGGAGGATAATCCAATAAATACGCATCCAGATGAGATGAGGAAGGCACAGGCTGAGGACAAAACACTCAAGCCGTGTTTCAAGAAGTTGCCAAAAACCCATACACCTCCAGGCAAGGGAGAATTTTATATGAAGAACAAACTGCTTTGTAGGAAGGCTGGATCTGAATCCAATGGTCACGGACAGCTGGTCCTTCCCACTTCATATAGGACTAAAGTGTTGGAACTAGGGCATGCAATTCCCTTCAGTGGTCATATGGGGATCAGCGCAACAGGACAGCGTATAGCTTGTCACTATTTCTGGCCAGGGATTACTGAAGATATCAAACGATATGTAAAATCCTGTCCAGAGTGCCAACGAGTAGCACCTAAGCATTGGACTGCACCAGCAACTCTGGGGGAAATGCCCATAGTGGGAACACCCTTTGAGAGAGTTGCCGTGGATCTTGTGGGACCTCTCACCCGAACCAAGAGAAGGAACAGCTACATTCTGACTCTGGTGGACACTTGTTCTATGTGGGGAGAGGCGGTAGCCCTGTCATCGATTGATTCTAAACATGTGGCAGAGGCATTGCTCACAATTTTCACAAGGTTAGGCTTTCCCAATCAAATCTTGACTGATAATGGCTCTCAGTTCAAGGGGAAACTAACAGAAGAAGTTTTCAGGATCTTCCAGGCCAAACACTTCCATTGTAGTGTGTACCACCCACAAGGGAACGGCCAAGTGGAAAGATTTAATGGCACGTTGATGTCGATCCTGAGAAAGTTGGCACGCGAAAAACCGGATACATGGGATCAGTACCTTCACGCCGCCCTCTTTGCTTATCGGGAGGTACCCCATAGTTCAACCGGAATGGCCCCGGCAACATTATTATTTGGAAGGCCAATAAAAGGTCCACTGGAAGCGCTGTTAAGAACGTGGACTGATGAAAAGGCAGAGGAAAACATTACATCCTCATACCAATATGTGAATGAGCTGACCACTCGTTTAAAAACTGGCTGGAAACTTGCCAATGAAAATTTGAGACAAGCCAGAAAAAAATATGCTGCTTACTATAACAGGAAAGCTAAAGACAGAGATTTGGCTGTGGGAGAGAAGGTACTGCTTCTTCTGCCCGGTAGTCAGAATAAGTTACAAATTGGATGGCAAGGTCCATATACAGTTCTAGAGAAGGTGTCTAGAACAAATTATAAGATAGATAAGAAGGGGAAAGAAAAAATCTATCATGTGAATCTCCTGAAGAAATATTTGGAAAGAGAAAATCAGGAAGAGACACACTTGTTAACCTTGTCCATTGCCATGGAAATGAAAAAGGAACCACTTTCATCATTTGAATATCCATTACATCCCTGTGAGACAGCGGCACAGGTGAAAATCAGTACACACTTAACGAAAGAGCAAAAGAAGAGAGTACAACAGGTTCTAGATAATCATGCAGAGGTGTTAACAGACCGACCGGGGCATACAAACTTATTGGAATATGATATGAAACTGATAGACCCCACACCTGTCTGTATGAAACCCTATTCGATTCCTTTTGCTAAGGAGAAAGCTTTGAAGGAAGAGATAGACTATTTGTTGAAGGAAGGAATTATTTCACACAGTGAATCTTCGTATAGTTCCGGTGTTGTACTCTTAAGGAAACCCTCTGGAGAACATAGACTCTGTATAGATTACAGGAGACTGAATGCTATTACAGAAGGACAGGTGGATCCATTGCCGGATACAAATCAGTTGTTTGCCAGGCTAAATAAAGCTAAATATTTCTCAAAAGTGGACCTGAGTAAAGGATACTATCATATTCCAGTAAAGCCTGAGGTTAGACCATACCTAGCTTTTAGTACCTCAGAAGGACACTATGAGTTTAATAGATTGCCATTTGGATTGAAGAATGCGCCTAGTGTCTTCTCTAGAATGATGAGAAAACTATTGGACCCTCTGAATAACCCATGCATCACAAATTTCGTGGATGATATCCTTATAGCCACAGAAACATTTGAGGAACACATTGACTCTCTGAACATGCTGATTAATCGACTTAAGGAAGCCAATTTAATAGCCCGACCAACCAAATGTTGCGTTGGATGTAAAGAATTAGAATTCTTGGGACACACAGTTTATCAGGGAAACATGACCCCTGACCCAAAGAATTTAGAGAAACTAAAGAAAGCCCCGAGACCACAAACCAAGAAAGACGTGAGATCCTTTGTCTCATTATGTGGTTTCTACCAAAAGTATATCAACAACTTTAATTCCATATGTGCACCGTTAACGGATTTGACACGTAAAGGACATCCAGATCGAATTACATGGACTCCACAATGCGAATTCGCTTACCAAGAATTGAAGAAAAAGCTCACAAGTAAACCTATTTTGAAATTGCCTGACTTAAGTCAAGAATTCATAGTAAGGACAGATGCCAGTAATATTGGGTTAGGTGCAACTCTGCTACAGAAATCAGATGCATTGGATGGGGAATTAAGCCCAGTGGCATATGCTAGCAGAAAGTTGAATAAAGCTGAAACCAATTACTCAACTAGCGAAAAGGAATGTCTTGAAGTAATATGGGCGATAAAGAAATTCAATATTTATCTGTATGGGAAGGCATTTAAGTTGCAAACGGATCACAAGCCCTTGTCGTTTCTAGCGCAGGCTAGACATGAAAATTCTAGATTACTCCGTTGGTCATTACTGATGCAGCCATTTGAGTTTAGCATAGAGTATATAAGTGGAAAAACAAATCTGGGAGCGGATTTTTTAAGCCGCCATCCGTGTGATGAGAATCACCCTAAGCCCCAGGAAGGATAATAAATTTCTCTATGTGTATATAGAATTATAGACTGACATATAACGTCTGTTTTAAGCGGGGAGAATTTGTCGTGTGAAATTCTAATCCACATATATAAATTAAAAAGTAAATGTAAAGCCTAACAAATAACTTCAATAAAAGGAAAGAGAAATGGTAAAAGAACAGTGCTGTCACAATGACAGTACTCGAGATCCCCTTGTTTTCTACTTCGTCTGCAAATTGTAACGTTTCACGTTGATAGTAAAAGCCTACTGCATCACTACACGCTTTCTTCAATAAAACGTGTACTGCATTTCTAAGAAAACCTTGAGCTAGGCACCCTGCGTAATGACCTAAATTAATACTTCCATTAATTTCATTTTATACACGGCGTGATGAAAAGACAGATGAACTTAGGATAGAGAGAACGGAGGGCTGAAAGCAGGAACGCATGCAGCACTAAACACGCGTCTCGCTATACAATTAAAGTCATCACGCGTGTAAGGCCACAAGCACTAGCTTTTTTCAAATCGACAGTGATAAAAAACACTACCCATACGAGAGTTAGGTTTTAAAACTTACAAAATGCTTATTAGGAAATATGACATTATACTGTTTTATGTCTGAAAACATGACAGTACCCAGACACCACATCGATCGAAGTGAACGGGAGGTAGAAGAAAATACATATTTTGAACGCAGCCACTTAGCTCCCTTAAATTTGTATATTTGGGTTCCTTAGGACTTGCTGACAAATAATATGTTAAGTATTACGCAAATAGTCCAGGAATTAACAAATTATAGCCAAAAGAAATAGTGAGGGTGTCAGACAACCCCAAAATCAGAATCGCTCAGTGGAAGATTTGGAAACCACCATTGTACGGGAAATAGGTCCCCATGTTAAATCATATTTGATTGGGTAGAAGTAAATGTAAGGCTAAACACGATTAGTCAGGCTACAAATACTATCTTTTGTTGTTAGGGGAGACGGAAGGAAGGGTACTTTTTTTCAAACGCTTGTGTAAACATGGCACGATTGGTTAGACCCGCCAATATAGGCAATTAGGAGCGTCAGGTCAGCACCACATTTTCAAATAAACTTTCTAAAGCAACAGTGCGTTGAGATTCAGCTTATATTTTTCTATATAAAAGCCTGAGACAGTGGCAGGTCGGATTTTGTGCCTATTCATTGCCAGTCAACGTAATTCTGTATTATTTCCATGAATTGTGGTAAGCTTGAAATATTTGATATCTTTTTAATGAAAATTGAATGTAAATTGATAATTTATGTCTGTATATGTGTGTGGTTCAGTAGCGAACATGAGGCAAAGCCTATATAGTGCTCCAACCGGAACAGAAGGTGTCGGAGGAAAGTAAAACTACAGGGAATTGCCAAACAGTACAGTGACACCTATCTTATTGACTAGAAAGAAATAATGCTGGAATTGCAGAGGCGTAGTAACCATTAGGGAGGAGTATACTGATGTCAATTGTTTCAGATGAAGATAGCAATTGGCCTACCGCTCTGAACTCAGTGTTTGTTATGTATTGTGTTCTGTCTGGAAATAGATTATAAATTAGTTCTGAAATAGGAGGTACAACCTTCTTGTTTCAGGGACTGTGGTCCTAAAGTTATTGAGCAGCACCTGGTCTGAGCTTTGCTGAATCTAGAGGCTGACAGCATACACCTGGGTCCAGATAGCGATCAGTGATGTGTCTCCAGAACACAGGGGAGCAATCGAGCAGAGGAGTCTTTTCCTGCCGCCATCACGAAAGTTAAGCCTCTGTGGCCAGAGGAGCTCAACATTATGTGTCCCCTCAAAAATTTACATTATAGTAAAAAAGAGGGACAATACCTTGTTTAAATTGACAGGAACTGTGATCTTTTCCCCCATACTATTTCCCAGATAAACAAACACTTGAAGTCATGATGACAAATAACAACATAGCTTGAAAAACAAAACCAGTATTACCTCATAGTACTACTACACAACTGACACACATAGGATAATATTAATAAAATATGTCACTACAAGGTTCATATTTATAAATTCTGTACATATAAATTGTGATTACATTTGATTGCGATTCCTGGTTCACTTTGTAGTTGAATCAGGATATATAATAGTGAAAGTAATTAATACAGATATATTTGAAACTCTACCAGTGACTCATTTAAGATAGTATTATAGAGTGTTCAATGTGTGTGAGTGTCACAGTGTTGTCAAGTGTGGTGGAATAAATTAAATTGTTTATCTGTCTGTTGTTGTTGTGACTTACACTTCATCATTTACATAACCCTAGACATTAAACGTAGTCATCACAATATTCCAGAATAATTCTGACTGAGGAATAAATGTGGTAGCAAGTAAGGTTATCTGTAAAACACTACACCTATTAGATACAGATACCTTCACAGCTGACCTCAGTCAGTACACTAAGTCCCCTATAAATATTTATATCATCCCACTTTACCACAATTTCCTACAAAGAACAAGCCTCTGCTGTAGCAGAAACCAACTGAAATTTTAGAGGCAGCTAAGTACCCATCCAAAGCTGCCAAGTGAACTCTCTAATAAAGAATGTTTTCTAATCAGACCATCACGTTATGACATTTTAAACACGCTATCTAATTCACCCCACCGTTATTTATTTTACAATTGTTAACGATAATTGACTTTAAATTTTGTTATCTGTAAATATACACATTTATAGTTGATTTAATCATCATTTTGAGTGAACTGCAGCCGAATGTCATAGTCGTTTAAATACTTATAACTGATCTATTAAAGTAATATTTTACTGAGTTAAATCAGTTGGGGGCTCATCAGAACAAGCAAAGTCCTAACTCATAGAAGGTCAGAAAAGATAAAAAGTTTACACGACCTGGATCCTATCAGCCGTAGTACTTTATTTCTTTAAATTCCTATCAGGCTCCCTAGAACTGAAGCACCATTCTTCAGTTCACATCTCTGCCAAAAGTAATCTTGAGCGAAAGGTAGACACCTTTGAAGACCTTCAGTAGATACTCTGAATTTTGGCCACTGTTGGACTATCACTGCAATATGGAAATAGCCTTAAGATGACTACTGCTTTCTTTCAAAATGTTCAAGTGGACGACGGAAAGTGTAAGAAGAAGAAGTAATCATTTTCACACTGAGAATCAGGGGCAGGGTCAGCGAACCAGAGCTGACCAAGACCCTACTCCACCTCCATGTGGTGGTCCTGGAAACAGGCTGCATCACTGCAGTCTGGCTGAGTGAGTAGGGATCGAAGAGGGAAGGCTAACCCGGTCCCAAAAATGCCTTGCTGAAGTCGGATGTGTCGGCCGAAAGGGGCAAATATCGCAGCTTCTCTGTAAACGGACACTACGCAACCAACGTCCTTTTCAAGACGAACGAAGAAGAAGAAGAAGACACTGAGAATCAATCATTACAGACTCAGATATAATCAGATCAACAAAGTAAAATCCAGAAAGACAGATGTGTTCATGTGGGGAGGACAAACAACCAATAGAATGTATCTTCTAACTTTATTGTCTCCACGAGAGCAGCTGAGTGGCAGAACAACCTTCTCCACCCC
Source organism: Oreohelix idahoensis (assembly GCA_024509875.1). Taxonomy (NCBI): domain Eukaryota; kingdom Metazoa; phylum Mollusca; class Gastropoda; order Stylommatophora; family Oreohelicidae; genus Oreohelix; species Oreohelix idahoensis. The sequence continues at coordinate 702,253 of JAMPIV010022911.1, forward strand.
CAGGTTAGATAAACTGAATGGTGGCGAGACAAGTATGAGACGGACTATCAACTTTATTAGATAAACTGAATGGTGGCGAGACAAGCATGAGACGGACTATCAATTTTATAAGAGAGATTTACGTGATTACACGAGAGCGAACTAAGAAGACGAAGAAGGAGATACATACACTGAAAGCTGCATTGAAACTCAGGGGAAGTAATAATTAATTACTATGGGCAGCAATATACATAAGAAATTACAAACATATTTTTTCATTTAGTTCTGTAAGTTAAAAAAGATTTTCATGCTTTTTTTATGAATAATATATTTGGAAAATAAGTAGTTTAATACTGTTACAAAATTTGTATTGTATTCTTTTACGTTTAATTAAAATGCATATATAATTTTTTTATTACATTAAATTCTATAACTTATCCCAGTTTGGAGTAATAATTATTAATAAACCCGTGTTTCTTTTTAATGGGAACGTATTACCCTGTAGATAAGATGTATTTTTGACCGGCAGTATATGCCGCCAGAATTAATAACAGTGCTTCACACACATAACAGTCTCATCGTGTGTCACGATCCCGACCATAAATCTCTGTTATTTACCTCAACACTCTATCACTCCTGTGGCGAAATGTGTAATTTAGAGATGAATAATAGATCAAGACAAAGTGTTCTTGATCTATGGAAATACCCCAGTCTCAGAAATGAGCGCTGGTGTATGGATGGCACAGTATATGGTCAGACTGTTGAGTACTCTTGTCCAGATGGTAAGGTGTATAGGTCAAGAGCCTCCCTTGCCTTCCCGCTACGACTAACCTATGCTTTTATACACTATTCCCAGTTAATTAATACACAAGTAATGAACATGGAAATAATATAACTTCAGAAGAGAACAAAATCAATGACTTTAATTTAATGCTTAATTTTCTATTTTCTTTGTACTTTGGAATGAATGCAATAATATGTATTTATATAATTACATTTCACAATAACTGACACAATAAATAGTATCTACACTGTCTGTGTTGACTTTTTACACATTAAAGTAGTATCTAAAAACTGTCCTAGTTTCATGTCTTTCTCATTACATGACAAGCACTTGATTCTGGTATATTATTTGAGGTAACTTTTTGTTCATGAACTTATCTTCACCAGATTCCTGGTCTGTGGAGCTGCAATACTACACCCAGTTGCTTTATAGTTGGTCGACACACGGTTTAGTTAATATGTTGGACTACCATCACTATGTGGAGGCCAGATCCCAGGAGTGGTCCAATCACTTTCGTGTTCCTTCCACACAATGCTTAGGAATGTACTTCTGGATCCACCACCAGATTGAACAACAAACCTGCAACATGATAAGCCTCGTGGATAATAGCGTTCCACATATTACCACACATCCTAGTGTGTGTGTGTTAGTGCCATCAGAGTGTGTATGGGTGTGATGTTCCCATATGTCTGTTACATACGTGTCATTACAAGCCTAGTTGTTGCATAATATAACAACAGATGCCATACTTTCATTATATAATCATGATAGATGATACAATAGATATATCCAGAAAGTAGCATGATACAAACATAATAACTCTTTGAACTCCAGTCTTTCAAGCCAGCTTTAACAAGTGCTGATAGCTTGATGGCGTGTCATTTACCAGTCCTGAAAAGGACTATTCGCAATGCCAGACTGGATAAGATATTGGTTATATTTATGGTATCTCAATCTTCCATAATCATATCACAATACGCGACAAAGAGCCATACATGATATCTCAACAAATAGTATCTATATCATAATGCAAACCAATGCAATAACGTGTACTGTACATCCTAATGTTACTATAAGCCTACATAATACAGTTTCAGTAATGCAATTCTACGTACCCTCTGGCTTTCAGAATACAATATGAAGTCCCCGGTAATGCTGTTTCTGTTGCAATCGCTCTAGGTCGATATGAATTTGCAGTCTCAGCTCTCACACACTCGGTCCGCTCTTGTAAACTGCTGGATTTGCTGTGTGTGTCTTGATCTTGTTGTTGTTGTTTTGAAAAGGTGATGGGTGGAGAGCGGACACTTAACAGCTGACTATTATTGTCTCTTCTCGTTCCATCTTGGTCTGCCCTGTTCAACCTGAAAATTGGTTATAATTGGGGTATTTAGCGTGATTTTATTTACTAATTTTGTATTAAGTTTAAATAAATATTGTCTTTTGCAGTTGCTGGTTTTAATTTATATTAGTATTTGTCCATTTTATTTGAGATAATTCAGCGAATTTTCTCTGATTATTAATTTATAGCCCTGTTTAAGTGCATTTAAGAAATGGTCTGAGACAAACGGTTGTTGAAGTACATTCAAAATGATTAAATCAATTTTAGATTTGTCTTTATACAAGTAATAAATGTAAAAATTAATTATGTTAAGAGTTTTAAAAAATGAATAATTATTTATCAAACAATAATCTTTGTCGTAAAGTCTGGATCATAACTCGCCATTTATACCAAAACGGTACTGTTACGCACGGATCATTATTATTTTTCGTTTGTATAAACATTTTTCATATGTATGATCATTTTTTTGACTGAAGTGTGTATTATGTTTTCTATGGTCAAAGGGACATAATCCGAGTTATCGAAACTACAATTTTTTAGGAGTTTGCCTTCTCTTGTATAGAGACACGTTCGGTCTATAATTTCTTGAACGAAGCGTGACCACATCTCCTTATTTGGTAGTACCAGTCAACTATGGTAGATGTCTGAAACCTTTCTTAACGCTTCTTTTCATGACCATAAAAGGCGCGACTGTGTAAGACTTTTATCTCGAATGTTCTTAGAATCGTCTTATTGTGAACGGCAACTCAGAGATTGTCGTTCTGCGCATGTCAAAAGCTGGGAGTTCGTTCTGTGTGTTCCGCCCAGTTGGGGCAGTTTAGAAATGGTTTAAGAAGCGAGCAGACGCAACTGCGTCTTGTGATTCTCTGAGGGAAATACAGTGTCTTTGTGAGTTAGTTAGCTAACTAGACTATTTCCCAGTATTATTCACGCCTGCCTGGAGGCATATGTTCATGGTTGATTTTCCGAAATAAGGTAATTCCTCTTGTATCGAACTTTATGCTATCATCTAGAGGTTCGTCATTTTGTCGCCTATTTGCTCGCCTGTGTGATGCAAAATGGAGAGGTACTTTGACTAGGATTAAGTCACCGGTATCTGTATACCTGAACTAGTTAAATATATATGGGTCGCTCTAGACCAACAAGACTATTGTCTGTGTTCCAGGATTCGTTATATCAGAGATCACGTCCAAGTCAGATGGTTAGACTTAGGAACATTATAAAGGTCGAGCTGACCTGTAGCCCATGTATGCTATTCACGTGCAGACAGTGAACGGACTTATTGTATACAACTGATCTGCTAGCATCAGAATGGGAGCATTTATTATTGTTTATGAACATTGAAGATCTGTAGCTGACACTGTTGCAGAAATTATTATTATTTATACAGCTTCACGAACTAGAACTCTATGATTTATGAATTTCTGAATCTATTGAACTGTGATGTCTTATGACGCATATATACAACAGCTGTCATTGCTGACTACAGAAATTGTTTTCAATGTGCCATATCATCTTGCTGAACTCGTTAACTATGTTGATGTCATAAGTATCATGACTGTTTTGTGGCGTGCAATAAATGGAAGAAACTTATACAACGAAGTTACCCTTTCTATGACTCTACACGTCATGTTGCCTGTGTGATAACCCTGTGAACTGTTCCACTACCACATACACAGCAACATCCTAAATCAGAGAAGACACCTACATCTTACACTTTAATACCAGGTGTCGATAAGGGTGGCAAGTTACCACTTCAGCTCAAATCCACCCTTATCATTTTTGGTGGCCAGAGCTGGTTCTATCATCTGATATTTTGGCGCACCATATCATTTTTGGTGGCCATAGGTTGGTTCACTCTGATTCCAGCTATCAAGGGGGTCAGCAAACCCAGACATCATCATCATACTAGATACAACTACAGCATCAACTACCACCTTACAAGAAATTTTATTGAAAGTATCCGGATTTTCTGACAGTTGCTGATTTTGAAACTACCCGGCGCTGCTCGGCAATATTGAAGTTTATGTAAAATTAGAAGGACAAGTACCGAGCGAATGGATTTCCTGATCTGGTGAAAAGAAGGACAAGTGCCGTAACAACTGTTCCGGTCTCAGGGGTACTGTTGCGGGTTCAGAAGGTCAAGTGCCGGTTAAATCAATTTAGAAGATTCAGAAGGTCAAGTGCCGTAACAACTGTTGCAGTATTAGAAGCTCATTTCCTTCGTCATGGCTGTTTATGGGAGCAGAAGTTAATCAACGTTGGATCATTATCCTCAGAATGCTGATTACATCCTGTTCTGCACCGTGCTGACGCTGGATTTATAGAAGTTAAGTGGCCTGTTTTGTTTGTGAACTGTGCCCTTATGTTCTAACTGAGCCTTCTGTACTTTCACACTTTCTCCTATTGTTTTCATGATACATGTTTATATGTTATATGTTATTTGTTATTTGTATATTTATATGTTTATATTTCAGCGGGTTTTCTCGGTTGGGCGGAGTCTTTCAGTAGAAGATACCACGTCACAGAGGTTCTACTGTTAGCGTTTTCGTTAGGGACTGTGCGAATTTCCTACAGTGAAATTTGCTAGCGACAATCGTTGCTATATCTGTTTAGTTGTGACGAGTTGTGCTTTATTTTTGTTTCTTGTATATATATTTTTTTTTCTTTTTTCTTTTCTCTCTTTCTTTGTGTTTTTTAGTTTCGATTTCGATTGTTTGTATTTGTAGGTCTCCCCTTTGCTATTATTCAGTTCTTTACGTATATTTTTGTGTATACACTGTAGCGTCATTTGTTAGTCATATCTTCGCATATTTCTTTTTAGTTTTGCTGTTTGTGTATTTGACTTATGCGAATGTTTTCGTATTGTTTGATCTTTGTTGTTGTTTACATTGACTTTGATCTTTGTTGATTGTTTACATTGACTCTGATCTTTGTTATTGTTTACATTGACTCTGATCTTTGTTGTTGTTTACATTGACTCTGATCTTTGTTGTTGTTTACATTGACTTTGATCTTTGTTATTGTTTACATTGTTGGTGACCTTTGTTATTGTTTACATTGTCTTGTTATTGTTTACATAGTTCTTGCATAGTTAGCTTTCACTATTGTTAATATATGCTCATGCACTATTGGTCTATAGTGCACTTATCATAACTAACTGGTGTTTTTTGCTTATGCACTATTGTAGTGCAGTTATGATAAATAACTGATGGTTATGCACTGATTTGGGTAGTGCACTGTTAATTAAGAGGTGACTTGTGATATTATTATACATTTGATAATACAAGTTGGTGTCAACTCCTGTTTCCCACAGAGATTGGGTTCAACATAGAGATTATACAAGCACTTTATTAAGTCTTGTTGCTATTTAACATTGAAATAAGATAATTAATTATTTCAGGTTCTGTACTCACATTTTAGACATCATGTCTACATTTGAGTACTTTATTGAGCAGGGTAAAGCCCTTGGGAAGACAGGTGATAAATTAGAAGAATTTGCGACTGTTCAATATGCCAAGGCATTGAAGTCGGAAGAAAAGAAAATGAAAGAACAAACTGAACAAAAGAGAATAGAGGCTGAAATAGAACAAAAGAAACTGCAGATGCAGGTGGAGGAAAAAAGATTTCAAATGGAAATGGAAAAACAAAAAAGAGAAGCTGAAAATAAGAGACTTGAAAAAGAAGCTGAAAATAAGAGACTTGAAAAAGAAGCTGAAAATAAGAGACTTGAAATAGAGGCTGAAGAAAAAAAGTTACAGGCCCAGGCTGAAGAAAGAAAGTTACAGGCTGAGGCTGAAGAAAGAAGGTTACAAAGAGAGGCTGATGAGAGAAAAGCAAAAATGGAACATGATGAAAAAGTCTTAGCTTTAGAGTTAGAGAAGTTAAAGTTATTGAACACTGGTAATGCTAATGATGCAAATAAGGTGTCAAATAAGACTAATGCTAAGGATTTCAAGCTTAATCTACCAGCATTTAATCCCTCAATCGATGATATAACATTTTATCTAGATAGATTTGAAAGTGCATGTAATGTGCATAATATAGATAAAACATTATATGTGTATCATCTGTCCAAGATACTTAGAGGTGATGCTTTGACTTTGTTGAGTATGGTAGATGTGCCTGACAAAAACAACTATGAGGTTGTCAGGGCGGCATTGTTAAAGAAGTACCAACTTAACGAGGACGGATATCGTCTTAAATTTAAAACCATGTTACCAGAAACTGGAGTTGAATTCTCTGAATTCATCTCAGGCATCCGTCTTACTTTTTTACGATGGGTTGAGTTGTCTAAGACAGAAAATACATTTGAAGCTCTTATGGATTTACTACTTAGAGATAAGGTTATGTCTTCTGTTAATGAAGCTTTTCTATCTTTTCTTCATGAGCGTAAGCCTAAAAACATAAAAGAAATGGAAGAATACTGTAGCCAGTATGTTACTGCGCATCCGCACATAACCATTAGTAACTCTAAGGTGAAAGAAGGTCTGCCAGTTGCTTCGGCAGCACCTTATGGCCCAAATTTTATGCGTAAATTTCAGGGTAGCCAGAAAAATTTCAATAAAAAGAGTAATCGTAATTATGCCCAGAACCATAGTGATCAATTCCAGGGTGATTCTTCTTCCCAGAACTGGAGACAACCTAATACTACACGTTATTCTACTCCGGTTAACTTTAGAAATTTTCACAAAGGTAATCGGTATAGAGGGAAATATTTTATGCAGAGACCTCAATACCAAGATAATAGAGGTTCTCAACAGCATAGAGATAGTAATGACAGTTATGGAAACTGGAACTCAAACCAGGATAAAAATTACAGTAGGGACTTTAATGATAATTGCAGAGGCAATAATGGTCGCGGTAGATCGCAACATAAGAGAAAAAGATATCAACAGACAAACTCTGTTCAACAAGAATCTCAGGGAGCAGATAAACAGGTTAATAATGATAAAGACCATAATGCTATCGGATGCTCATCTTTTGATTTTGGTAGGGCAAATAAATGTATCCAATGCAGTACTTTATTTGATCCGAAAACCGTTAGTACTCTAAGCTGTGGTCATCCTTTGCCCGCTCTTCCTGCTAATGTTGCTCATGATGGGAGAGGTTCTCTTATATTACATAAGGGGCTAGTAAATAGTAATCCAGTCTCAGTGTTGTTTGATTCTGGATGTACTACTGTCGGCGTTAGGCAATCTCTTGTAGATCCATCCTGTGCTACAGGAAAAGTCATCAAATGTGTCACATTTGGTGGCACGTTAGAAAAGTATCCTACTGCTATAATACACATTGCTACTCCTTTCTTCACGGGAGAGGTCCACGCGTGTCTACTTCCAAACCCTATTGCGGACCTTATTATTGGTCGTATTCACGGAGTTAGGGAATGTACCCCACAGCAGATTGCTGTTTGGGAAGAGCAAAACATTGAAGCTACCAATGCGGTGGTCACAAGAGCACATGCTCTGGATCCACCTCAAACTTCATTAACTAATAATGATGAAGTAAATGACCAAGATAGTCACTTGACTATTACACGTGACTCATTTATCAAATTGCAAGAAGAAGATCCTTCTTTACAAAAATTCTTCATTCTAGCAAAAAAAGGTGATCCTAATCAGAACACTAATAGGAAATCTTGGATTTCTATGAAGAACGGCGTACTTGTACGTATGGTACAAGACTCGACTACGTCCACTCATTCACAAATTCTTGTGCCTAAGAGCATGAGATTGCAAATATTGCAACATGCTCATGACTCGCAATGTGCTGGACATATGGGTTTTTCCCGTACAAAGTCGAGGGTTCTTGCGGCTTTCTTTTGGCCATTTGTGAGCAAGGACATACGAATGTACTGTCGCTCTTGCAAAGTATGTCAGGAGGTCAAATCTAAAGGACCACGACATGCTGCGCCTATCCAGGCTGCTGACATTCCTATTCGCCCTTTTCAAAAAATGGCAATAGATATTATCGGTCCTTTTAGAATTAAGTCGGCTAGAGGACATCAATTTATCCTTACATGTGTCGATATGTGCACACGTTGGCCAGAGGCAATACCTCTCAAGAGCATCTCAACTGCTGATATCGCAGACGCTCTTTGGCTGATATTTTCTCGCTTGGGTTTTCCCGGAGAAATATTGTCAGACCATGGCACTCAACTTATATCAGACACTATGTCACAGGTAATGTCTATGCTACACATTAAAAGGTCTCTCAGCAGTATCTATCACCCAATGTCTAATGGGTTGGTCGAACGTTTAAATAGGACTCTGAAAACTTTACTTGGTAAAATAACTGAGGATCATCCTCAGGATTGGGACAGGGTCTTACCCGCGGCTCTCTTTGCGTATAGAGAGGTCCCCAATGAACATACGGGGTTTTCCCCTTTTGAACTTGTCTTTGGCGCGCAACCGCGCGGCCCTATGTCTTTACTTCACGATCTAATCACTGCCGATAATATTAGCGATGAGACTCAATCTTCTTATGAGTACGTCATTGCTCTTAGGCAAAAGATCATCGAGGCATGCAAACTAGCAACTTCGTCTTCAGAATTTGCTAAAGAAAAGGCAAGGCAGTTTGCAAATAAGAATAGATGTCTACGACAACTTTGTCCAGGTGACAAAGCTCTCGTTCTACTTCCTTCAAGGGAGAACAGACTTCTAATTGCATGGAAAGGTCCATATGCAATAGTCTCCAAAATTTCTGATGTCGACTATGTTGTCGATATTGATGGAAAGCATAAAACTTTCCACATAAATATGCTCACAGAATTTTATGAAAGACCTGACTATTTGCAGCCTATTTTCCAGGCTACGGACAATTCACAAGCAACTCATGGTCAGTACTCATCTCTGTCAGTTATACAGGATGAGGAAACTACTTTTTCTGATGTCAATCTTCCTCTTTCTATGGTCCCACTTTATTCTACGGAATCTTGGAAAAACGTGACCGTTTCTCCAAATCTTTCCGCTGAGGAACATCGACAAGTTTCTTCGATGTTGCAAACATTTCAGGATGTTCTTACAGACATCCCGGGACACACACATGTCATAGAACATGACATTGTGCTAACTGATCACAATCCTATCAGAGTCAGACCATATCCAATACCTATCCATTTCCAGTCTCAAGTCGAAAAAGAATTGGATGAAATGATACGTTTGGAAATCATTGAACCATCCACTTCAGCATACTCTTCGTCTATGGTTATTGTTCGAAAGAAGGATAATAACATTCGCATTTGCGTAGATTATCGCAAATTGAACCAAGTTACGAAGTTCGATGCTGAACCTATGCCTTCATTAGAAGAGCTACTCAATAAACTTTCTAATTCTAGATTCTTTACCAAACTAGATTTGTCTAAAGGTTATTGGCAAGTCCCGCTAACTGAACGTGCCAAACCTTTTACAGCTTTTTCTACACCTAGGGGTTTATTCCAATGGAATTTCATGCCTTTTGGTCTTATGAACGCCCCTGCTACATTCGTACGCATGATGCGGCGAATTCTCGCATATCGTACAGATGTCATAGCATACCTAGATGATATCTGTCTATTCAGTGATTCTTGGGAAGATCACTATTTGGGTTTATACGAATTACTGTCTACTCTTCGCGAGTATAACTTGACTGCAAAACCCTCTAAAGCCTTTATAGGATTTAGCGAGATTTCTTTCCTAGGTCATCGGGTTGGTCATGGTCTTTTAAAGACAGAGGACCACAATGTTTCAAAAATACTTAACATTTCGGTCCCTAAGACGAAGAAACAAGTAAGGAGTCTATTAGGTTTGATTCAATTCTACGGACGATTCATTCCGAATCTGTCCTCCATTATGGCACCGCTTTCTACTTTATTGAAGAAAGGGTCGCCTAATCTGATCCGCTGGTCTAAAGAATGTCAATCCTCATTGGACCAGGTTAAAGCCCTATTTTCATCTCCACCTATTCTTAAGTTACCTACTATTGAGAAGACTTTTGTTCTTCGAAGTGACGCCTCGTCAACAGGGATTGGGGCAGCACTAATGCAGGAGTATTCTGATACTTTGCATCCGGTGATGTATATCTCTAGGAAATTAAACGCTGCAGAAAAGAATTACTCGGTTTTAGACCGTGAGTTATTGGCTATGGTATGGTCTATTCTGAAGTTACAAAGATTTCTTCTAGGCGCACATTTCATTGTGGAAACCGACCAGAAAGCGCTTACTGCTATTCAGAGCAAAAACTTGAAGAGCTCGAGGTCCACTCGTTATGCCATAGCTCTTCAACCATTTCATTTCTCGGTTCGAGCTATCCGTGGTTCGGATAATGTAATGGCAGACATTCTGTCCAGATGTCCACACGATTCCACATGATTCTTCTGTCATATATATATATTTCCTGATATACAGTCCAATGTTATAATGACATGTTAGTAGATTTTTTCTCACTTTTTTTTGAGGGAAATTTATAACATTGTACCATGTAATTATCTAAGAAGGCTTAGTTAGTGATATACGGGCCAAAAGATCACTCGGCCACATTTAAATAAATTATTTTCAGGATTGTATTAAGAAATTTACCAGTTGTCTTTAAGATTTGTGTTATTGATATTTTCGCAGCACATCATTGAAGTCTGCGAGTTTATGTCCATTGTGGAACTTTGAGGATATCAAGTCCTGTCCTACATTGGGAGCGGATGATGTCCACATCTTCTTCTATTGAATGTTTTATGTCACCGAAGATCAACACATGTATTACTTATTAATTACTGTTACTTTATATAATGTAATAATATAGTGCGGTATATTAGTAAATTACACCGCTATTTGCAACACATTGTATGATAACACATAATATATTTAATTTCATATATTGGTATGAGAATAATTTGATTGTCATTATGTTGTTGCCATCATTGTGGCGTGTGTTGGTGGCACCTTCCTGGAATATATCAGCGTATACTTAGATAAATTTTTTCTCTAAGGATCTGAGATATGATCTCAGTGTCGCTCCATGCGTTGAGCTAATTTGTTAGGTATATATCCACGCATCATACGTGCGTTAGGAGCCTAGATTTTTTCCGGCTCCAGGATTTAAAAAAAAAAAATGTTTCATTTTTTTTTCCCGGGAGGGTGCGGTAATGTTACGCACGGATCATTATTATTTTTCGTTTGTATAAACATTTTTCATATGTATGATCATTTTTTTGACTGAAGTGTGTATTATGTTTTCTATGGTCAAAGGGACATAATCCGAGTTATCGAAACTACAATTTTTTAGGAGTTTGCCTTCTCTTGTATAGAGACACGTTCGGTCTATAATTTCTTGAACGAAGCGTGACCACATCTCCTTATTTGGTAGTATCAGTCAACTATGGTAGATGTCTGAAACCTTTCTTAACGCTTCTTTTCATGACCATAAAAGGCGCGACTGTGTAAGACTTTTATCTCGAATGTTCTTAGAATCGTCTTATTGTGAACGGCAACTCAGAGATTGTCGTTCTGCGCATGTCAAAAGCTGGGAGTTCGTTCTGTGTGTTCCGCCCAGTTGGGGCAGTTTAGAAATGGTTTAAGAAGCGAGCAGACGCAACTGCGTCTTGTGATTCTCTGAGGGAAATACATTGTCGTTGTGAGTTAGTTAGCTAACTAGACTATTTCCCAGTATTATTCACGCCTGCCTGGAGGCATATGTTCATGGTTGATTTTCCGAAATAAGGTAATTCCTCTTGTATCGAACTTTATGCTATCATCTAGAGGTTCGTCATTTTGTCGCCTATTTGCTCGCCTGTGTGATGCAAAATGGAGAGGTACTTTGACTAGGATTAAGTCACCGGTATCTGTATACCTGAACTAGTTAAATATATATGGGTCGCTCTAGACCAACAAGACTATTGTCTGTGTTCCAGGATTCGTTATATCAGAGATCACGTCCAAGTCAGATGGTTAGACTTAGGAACATTATAAAGGTCGAGCTGACCTGTAGCCCATGTATGCTATTCACGTGCAGACAGTGAACGGACTTATTGTATACAACTGATCTGCTAGCATCAGAATGGGAGCATTTATTATTGTTTATGAACATTGAAGATCTGTAGCTGACACTGTTGCAGAAATTATTATTATTTATACAGCTTCACGAACTAGAACTCTATGATTTATGAATTTCTGAATCTATTGAACTGTGATGTCTTATGACGCATATATACAACAGCTGTCATTGCTGACTACAGAAATTGTTTTCAATGTGCCATATCATCTTGCTGAACTCGTTAACTATGTTGATGTCATAAGTATCATGACTGTTTTGTGGCGTGCAATAAATGGAAGAAACTTATACAACGAAGTTACCCTTTCTATGACTCTACACGTCATGTTGCCTGTGTGATAACCCTGTGAACTGTTCCACTACCACATACACAGCAACATCTTAAATCAGAGAAGACACCTACATCTTGCACTTTAATACCAGGTGTCGATAAGGGTGGCAAGTTACCACTTCAGCTCAAATCCACCCTTATCAGGTACATCGGACAATTAAAAGTGTATTCTAGACGGACCAATAACGGCATCCTTAATCACGTATGCGTAAAAAATTATTAAGCATCTAAAATGGCCGGAATCCAAATCCGTCTTACCGAGTTGGGTTTGGAAATAAACTATAGGATTAGGAGCGAAGTACCGCATGGAAGAGGTCAGAAATTCAATAATAGGACTGTTCCTTTATAAGTATATGCAAAGATTTCCACGAAAAGTGTTATACAAACGGATAAATTCTGAGTTGAATGCATCGATACCTCAGGCAAGTCGTAAATTTTGCTGTTTAGACTGCGCCTATGAAAAGATGGACTAAGTAAGGTAAAGGACAATTATCTAGATATCAAAAGAATAAGCAGAACGTACTTTAAGCCCAAGATGAAGGAAATCGATCCAGAAATAAAGAAGATATGAATATTTCTAATTTTCCATAAATGCACAACTTGACACAATTCTGCCTGCATTTGAGGACGCGAACATACTTCAGTCTTATTGTTCTCCGAACCGCTCGGCCTTGACATATAAAAGGACGTGCCCACAGTCAAATGCTTGCCACAAAAATTCAAACTACAGCAAAAGCGCCAGTTCTGTCAATGAGACTCTGAATAGCCATTAACAGCTCGACTGTATGTACTTGAGGGTGAGAAAGAATGCATAAATTTATATATTTCTAATTAATTAATCAAATTGTGCCTTAAGTAGTGTATAAGTGTTATAAACCAGTGTAAATATTGGGAGCAATCCAAGCCTGTGGTTATTTATATAAATTGAGAATGGAAGTTAAAAGTGTGTTAGTAGTTTTAGAAAAGTATTAAAGAATTATTTCTAGAAGGAATGGACTACACACAAGGAACGAAGGAAAGAATGAAAGTAATTGAATTACTGTATTGATTAAGGTATTATATTTCTACAAGGCCTAATCACTGTATAGAAGAAGTGAATCATGTACAGATAGCTGTAACAAAGAACTTTGTGAAAGATTATCTTCACAGTAAAATAAATTATGTTATTCATGATTTATTATGGCCTGTGCGTCTACCTGCACAATGTCTGAAACTGTCTCTTATCACCTACATCTTTGGTAGGAAGATAGAAATAGATAATACAGTGGTTAACAAATTATATTGCAGGTTACATCCTGTAACCAACGTGTACCTTAAAGGAGCCAGACTCAACTGAAGGAGCTAGTGGTGCAAGAGCCCTATAAGTCAAGAGGGACAACAACATAGTTACCGTGCTGCCTTGAAGAATCACATCTGATAGCTTCTTCCCAGAGCAATATTGTGAAAGACTACAGGACAAGAAGTAAAGATAAGTGGCCTTACAAGGCTACTGACAGTATTACCACAATAATTAAAGTTAGACATTATGATGAAAGGTCAGTGCATCAAAATAGTCAAATTCATAAATCAGTGATTGACTTTATGTTTCATCCTGTAAATACAATCACCCTTCAATTTCTTACTCATCTTACTTGTAACAGTCAATATTGCAAAGTTCATTACACAATAGCCCAGCACGGCTATTAAATCCATATTCTTCTGTAAATCTTCTCAGATGCTTACTTAGTCTCATTTTATCCACCTCATAGTCAATTTTGTAGCTTTAGCTTCATTTCTCATTATCCTGCGCTCACTTAGTTGTAAGCGTCGTTAACCTTGTAATACTTTATTTCAGCTTCTGAAATCATTCTATTCAATGTCTATCAAAAGTTATGAGTCAAAGGACCTACTTACTTTGGTTTCACAGAATCCTCGCAACACTCATATTTCTTACTATCACCCTTTATCACTGAGCCTATACTTTAAACACAGCTTTGTCTTTCATATGTGAATAGATTCTACTACTCTAACTAGGTCTATAGTATTCTTCAGAAGTATTCATTCTGTTTATCACAGAAATTGAACTTGAGCCTGGCAGAAAACACATTCCTGCCACTCTACGTCCTTAACCAGGACTGCTCCTCCGAAAAAATGCGACCGCTCACCAGCGTGTCCAAGTGTGTTCTCCTCTATAAAATCATTATCAGCTGATCTGTCCTTGTTTACTGTAAATTCATTGGTTCCTCCTATTCTCCACTCAGCTGGAATATGTTCACGCTTATCCGCTGTGTAAACAACTCAGTGAAGTGTCATCTGTTGTCCTGGTAAACTTTTCACGTGCATATTTTTTTCTCTCAACTCACTTAATCATATAAGGGAGGTAATTAACCGTTGTCTCCCTTTGCATAATTTGACTTAATCTTAATATTGTCTTCTCTAAAGCTTACTATACAATTCTTATATGTACATTTTCTAAACCATAATTACGAACTCACCAAATCTACTTAAGTGTAATTAAGCACTTTCCTCCCCTGACCTTAATATTCAGAGTCTCCTCCCTTTGATCAAAGTATTATTTCACTCATTTTATCTCCCTTTTAGCAAGACAAATAGTCTTTATTCAAATCCATTCTTATTTCTTAACCAAAACCAAATCACCGCTTATAATTCCTGCTTGAGCATTTATAATGCTCCTAGCAAAGTCAACGGTGACAACTTGTGTAGAGTAGTAGGATTGAACTGGTATGACAAGGTCACCAATATGGAACTGATGACAAGAACCTGACAGGTAATAGCGGATCATGGTATCGGCGACGTATTCGAGACATTGGTTAAACCTGTTGACAGTATACTCGGGCGAGTCCTTGTTCTAGAATCCACAGAGTTAGCTGATGACACGTGACATGTGGAAGACATGGTGTGCATTCTCTGACAGGCCATGCTCCTGGGGAGCTGACGAGTTTTGATAGAACTGAAATTATTTAACCAACATTACAGAAAAACCTAACCATGATAATGGTTAGCGATTCAGCTTTAAGATGTATAGTTAGTCTAAATTTCGACGCAAGAAAAATGAATTGGTCGACTTACCAATCACGAGGATTGTGACAAGATTGTAACCTACTGCTTATTTAACGTTCTCGCTGTTCTCCATGTTTGAGAGCCATACAATATGACTTAATATGTCAGATGAAGATTATTATTTTTGTGTTCGACTCAGTGTCTTTTAGTTTCCATACAAGTCACAATGTAATGAAAGCTTCTCTTGTCATCTCATGCAATAATGTTTCGTGGAGTGGGATGAGGACTTTTGGTTATTATTGGGCTCACAGGGGAGCTTACTATCTTCGTCCATCACAACTTTAGTTGAGGCAGCACTAGGTGCCGGTCAAAATTATGTGGTATGGTTTATTGATTCACTACATTAAAGCGAAACAAGTGCTATACGTTGTTAGTAACCTGTATTTGAGCCCTGTATGTCTATTTATCGCTTTACAAATATAAATGCATATCAATATTAACTCTTACTATCCGGCAAGCCCCTTGAAGTGGCGCGGAGTTAGTACCAATTTTACGGTTCGCCAGTTCAACTGGCGCGCGATGGTAATGATAGCTAAACTAGCACGTAAAATAAGAAAAAAAATAACAGAAGTATCTTTCCACATTAAAAAAGATTTTGCAATTTTTTTTCTTGACCTTACAATAAATATTTGGAAATAATTTAAAAACTTAAAAAGAAATGCTTTAAATAGTACGATTATTATTCTCAGACATATTACCTCCCTTGGTAATAAAAATTACATACCTTAGAATTATAGCATAACTGTATCTTAACATTTAAGTACGAGGGAAAAAGTGATGCGATGGTGTGTGGAAAATTGATAAGAGTTCACAATGTCAATGTCTGGTTGTGTAGTCAATAAAGAAAGTTAGTTAAAAGCTATTTAATTTACAAGCTTGTTGTATACGAGTCGTAATAAACAGCTAAACATCACTCAACTGCATTACACTTAACCTTAATTTTTTCTGTCAGTGATTAAATAAGGAAACTTACAAGTTAACACCTCGAAGACGGCCATACATTTTGTTTTAAACAAGTGTTTATTATTACATTAAGTGTGGTAGTAGTAGAAGTCTCCACCAATCAGAACTGAGTATGGAGATAATGCTCTAGTGAAGGGGTAATCATCATCTACGTTTTGCCTGGTGCTCTCCACTTGTACTTGACGGGTTTACTTGTTGTAAGATTCACTATGTCCAATTTAATTCCAGGCAGTAGACGACATCTCTATTATGTGTGATCGGCAGCTTCGTACTGGCAATATGCTGGACTTCTATTCAGCACCTACATGCATCTCTTGCA
The DNA here is from genome assembly GCA_024509875.1 of Oreohelix idahoensis. Lineage (NCBI taxonomy): Eukaryota > Metazoa > Mollusca > Gastropoda > Stylommatophora > Oreohelicidae > Oreohelix > Oreohelix idahoensis. The sequence continues at coordinate 719,048 of JAMPIV010022911.1, forward strand.
CACATCTTCAAAATTCAACTGACGTGACCGGCTGTTCTTTTGTCAGGACGCAAGCTTAGACACAACATTAATTTTAATCCAGTCGAGTGATATTTAGCACTTTCTTACAACTCATGTAGAACGTGCATGTAAACTCACTGACTGATAATTAAATTTTCTGTAATTGTAACACAACCAGACCTTGACGTGGGAAAGTGTTATCGATGTTCCCACTATAATCACATCGATGTTCCCACTATAATCACATCGATGTTCCCACTATAATCACATCAGTGTTCCCACTATAATCACATCGGTTTTTCTCAAATTAAAAGTAAAAAATTGTTTTCCATGTCATCTGAAGGGACGTAACTTTTATAATGAAAGAACGCAATTATGTCTTGTAAAGATAATCACACCATGCGGGGAGCCGCGCTGGTGTAATGGCTTCGGCGTTGTACTGGCGACCAGGTGTTCATGGTTCAAACCCGGACGTCGGCGTTTGAAGAAATGTTTACGGCCGGAAATTTGACTGAATAGCCTGAACGGCTCCTGTGATAAACCCTCTGTGGATGGGAAGGAGCGAAGCTCCTGACCGGGTTGGAAGGAAAGTCCTCAGGTTCCCCAGCCTCGCAATGACATGTCATTGGGCCGAAGGGTCTGAAAGCCCAAGTGCCGCTGGTTAAGGAAAAAAAAAAAAAAAAAAATCACACCATGCAAAATAATAAGTTTTATAGTTTAATATATTCCCAAATATTTGTGTAAGAAAGAAGTAAATTACAAAGTTTTTCATATTCCGTAGATAATATTGTGTTATTTGTTATTACTATGGACATATACATTTATATTTTATGAAAATCTGGATGAAACAATTAAGAAAATTCCAAAGAAAGATCTTCTCATTGTGTTAGGTGATAGGAATGCTAAAATAGGGCCAGATGCATACGATCAGTGGGCTGGCACAGTGGGGAAATTTGGGACAGGAGAAACCGACGATCGAGGACTAAGGCTTCTAGAATTTTCCAGCAACTATAAACTAACCCTTGCAAATACACTATTTCCTCAAAAGTTATCAAGAAGAACAACGTGGCATGTCCCAAAAACTGAGATACATGGCCAAACTGATTTTATTCTTGTATCCAAAAGATTCAAGTCCAGTATTAATAAAGCCAAGACTAGGACTTTTCCTGGCGCCGACATTGTTAGTGATCACGACATGGTATTGATGACGCTCAAGCTTAAACTCAAAAAGAACTATGATCAAAACAGATGTTCTCAGTTAAGATTCAATTTAGACAAACTGAAAGATCCAGAAATCGCGGGAATCTTTGCGGCAACTGTTGGAGGAAAATTCGCAGCTCTCAACTTTTTGGAGGATGATATCAACTCAATCACAGAGAACATGAAAGACGTGCTCATTGAATCAGCAACAGAAATACTTGGTAAAAGAAAAAAAATAAACAAACCATGGGTTACAGATGACATTCTGAAGTTATGTGATACACGGCGGGAAATCAAAAAAGTTAAGAAAGAGGTTCCTGAAGCAGCATGGCAATACAGTATGGTGAATAAAAATATTAGAAAGAAAATGAAAAAGGCCAAAGAAAAATGGGTAGCTGATCAATGTGAGTCCATTAATACGGGGCTAATAAAAGGTAACAGCAAGGCAGCTTTTGGCACATTAAGAAGAATATCAAAACCCCAACAGTCCAGGGTAACTGTCATAGAAGATAGCAATGGGGCTCTGCTCAATGAAAAAACAGCTGTAATGAGAAGGTGGACAGAATATTGTAAAGAATTATATAACTGTAAACTTGACACTGACAGGCATATTAAACAACATTAAGTGCGAAAACAGAGAACTCGGAAATGCAGCAATATTACGGGAAGAAGTGGAAGAGGCTATATGTTCGATGAAAGGAGGGAAGTCACCGGGTGTGGATAATATCCCAGCAGAGCTCTTGAAATATGGAGGACCAGATATAGTAAAAATCATGACAACAATTTGCCAGAAGATATGGAGTACAAAAAAATGGCCAAAAGAATGGACGCAGTCATTAGTAATACCGCTTCCAAAGAAAGTAAATCTAAAAATGTGCAAGAACTACAGAACCATTAGCCTTATTAGTCATCCAAGTAAGGTGATGTTAAGGATACTTTTGAACAGAATAAAACAGAAATCAGAAGAAATCTTGTCCGAGGAACAGGCTGGCTTTAGACCAAAAAGAAGTACCTCAGAACAAATCTTCAATATTAGATTACTGATCGAAAAACATCTCCAGCATCAACACGATTTATACCATAACTTCATCGATTTCACAAAAGCCTTCGATCGAGTCTGGCATGAAGCCTTATGGCAAATAATGAGAAAATTCAATTTTGATACCAACATCATAGATATCATTGAAGTACTATACAAGGACGCAAGCAGTGCTGTTTTTGCAAGCAACGACATTGGAGAATTTTTAGAAACAACTGTAGGAGTTCGCCAGGGATGTATCCTGTCACCAGTGCTCTTTAATATATATCTAGAACATATTATGCAGGAGGCTCTCTACGATTATAAAACAACCATATCGATTGGAGGCCGACCTCTTTGCAATCTACGTTTTGCTGATGATATCGATCTGATAGCTGGAACAGAATCAGAACTTCAAGACCTTACCTCTAGACTGGAGAAAGTAACAAGAACGTATGGGATGGAAATTAATATAGAAAAAAGCAAGATATTGGTGAATAGCCATAAGAAACATGTTCCGACCAACATTACGTTAAATGGGCAAACGTTAGAAGAAGTTAACACCTTTAAATATCTCCGGTCCACTATATGTAGTGATGGAAGATCAAGTAAAGAAATCAAGACAAGACTTGAGATGGCCTCAGCTGCCATGACAAGGCTGAATGTGATCTGGAAAAGTAACATCAGTTTTCCTGTGAAGATCAAATTATACAAATCACTTGTATTATCTATTCTCTTGTATGGGTGTGAGGGCTGGACACTCACTGCAGATACGGAGCGAAGGATTCGGGCTTTCGAGCATAAATGTTATAGAAGAATTTTGCGCATTTGCTATAAAGAGCACAAAACAAATGTCTATGTTAGAGAGAAGATAAACACCTATGCAGGCCACCAAGAACCACTTATGTCAATAGTGAAACGTCGAAAGCTTGACTGGTTTGGGCATGTAACTCGTCATGACTCCCTTTCGAAAACGATCCTCCAGCGTATAGTCGAAGGTAAAAGGAGAAGAGGAAGGCAAAGAAAATCCTGGACTGATAACATCAAAGAATGGGTAGGACACGGTTTTTCCACACTTGTACGCATTGCTGAGGATAGAGAGCAGTGGAGGACCCTGTCTGCTGATGCTTCCACCATGGCACCCCTACGACCCATGACGGGTTACGGGTTGAGATGAGATGATGATATTCCCAAATATTTGTGTAACAAAGAAGTAAATTACAAAGTCTTTCATATTCCGTAGATAATATTGTGTTATTTGTTATTACTATGGACATATACATTTATATTTGATAAGGAATGAATAAATAAAGACCAGGTCCAAAACAAGAACTGTACCATATGTGTAACACGTTGTTCTCTTAACGTTATGTCAAACTGACCAGCTGTGTGTATTTTTGACCGGTACGTAGTCCTGCTAAATCTAAAGTTATTACGGTCGTGTCCCCTTGTCAGCCCCAATATGACCGTAAGTCCTTACTATTCCCTCCACTAAACATTATTACATGAGGTGACAAGAGAAACATTCATTACTCTGAGACTTGTATGAAAATTAAAAGACATTGAGTCGAACACAAAAATATCAATCTACAACTCACATATTAATTCTCACTGAATGGCTCTAAAATATAGAAAACAATTAAAACACAAAAGAAGCAGTGGTTAAATCACGCGTAACTGTAAGTTGCCATCTTGTCTGAAAACTGACGTCATAGGCTAACCATAAGTCCTAACGCTGAATCCCTAACCGTTATCTTGGTCAATTTGTGTGTATGTGTGTGTGTCCAATGTTGTTTATATAATGTCAATTCTAACACTACTCATTAGCTCACCAAAGAACATAGCCCATCAGAAAACACACGCCAAGTTCTCCTGTCACGTGACATCTACTCAAGGTTTGTCCATACTTTCCTCATCATTGTTATTTTGTCACCAGTTCTCTTTTCCATTTGTTCATTAGTATACCTCTACTTCTCTTACGCTGGGGATTACAGAACAAAGGGATTGGGGGGGGGGGGACATTGTCAACAGCTTTAACCAATGTGTTTCCAGCCCCCTAACCAGCGTGTTCTCCCCTTCCCATGTTCCAATGGTACTTATCTGGTTCTTGTCATCACTTCCATATTGGTGACCTTGTGGTACCATTTCATTCCTACAACTCTACACAAGTATCCAGTTATCTTAGTCCTTTACAACTAATTTGGCGACGTTTACTAGATAATCATTCTTAACCAGGTTTCTGAGCAGCATGATTAATTTACCAATTTTGAGCTTGAGTAGGCACTCAGTTATTGTAGACTGACACTAATGATTATGAAATTTAACTGGTGAATCAATGGTATCATTGTTTTCTTCAGTAACCGTCGATTCGAGATACACTGATGTGGTGAAATTACAGTGATGCAACGTTAAAATTCCTCCAATTATAAAGATAACAGGTAAAATAACATGTAGGGATAAAAATATAGGTAAGATACACTGATACATTCTCGCCTACGCCAGCGTTTTCTAGCGCCATTGAAAACCAACTAGTTAGAACATGCAGACTAACGGTTTATCCTTTTAGACGGGGGGGAAACGGAGATGAAAGAAAAAAATGTGACGGCCTGAACACGTGTTTGAACCTAAAGTCTAAAAGACGCAATTTGTAGTTTTAAAGAAAAAAATTACGCCACTAGTTGACACAATGTAAGGAATTGGAAGAAAAACGACCTTAGCTTTTGTTAGAAACAGACGTATCTTGGACGGTTTACGGTAATTAGTCGTTTTCGTTTGAATATAGCGGCAAAACGCCGGGGACGAAGGTTCAAAAACAAATTTCAAAACTAACCTTGAGAAAAGTAGGTTTTTTCTTAATAATAAGTTTAGGAGAATAAAAAATAGCTAGTTTGATAGCCCATCTTTAACAGAGAAAGAATATACTTTTAATTACGAAGACGGACAGATAACACGGAAGATATTGACGAAAGACTGTATTGTTCAATACAGACTAGCAGACAGTTTTTTGTGCATATTTTCACTAAAGTTACATTTTGACGTTCTTGAGACTAAAAATGCAGAAAAACATTACATGTGGTCTAGGGGCAGGATAGGAGGGTAGAAGCTAAAAATAACTTAGCATAGGATCTTAGAAGTAGGGGGAGACAACATTTGTGTAGTTTTTTCTTGTAGTTGGTCCAAAAAACAAGTGTAATTTTGGGAAAAGCCAAGTTGGGACGGACAGACCGACATACAAATACTACACACTAGACTGAGATTGGACTGAAATTGGACTTTTTAGTTTGAATATTTGAATAGTAGTGAGGAAGTCCTCTGATTGGACAGAAGATTTCATATTGTAGAAAATCACTAAAAGCAATTGCCATTTTGTATAAGACTGTCCATTGACACACTTCGTTAATGCTAGAGGTGTGATTTCCAGGAAAGATTAAATATTATCAGTGGGACGCCTTACTCTAGCCAGCAGCTCAGCTGAGTTTTGCTAGTACAACGTAACTGTGTTTTCAAATTTTGAATTGTGGTAAGGAGAAAAATTCATTAACCCTTTTATTTAACATTTAATATTTTGAGTGATTGATACTGCCATATCATGAAAAATGATTACGACAAGTGAGTGCTTATTCTAGGTCCCCAGTGACAGCCAGGGCCTAGAGGCAAACAAATAATATAGGAAAACATATCCAAGACTATAGAAGACAGATCTATATTTGAGATCAGTGGGAACATATCACCCACCTTATTGGATGGAAGAGGAAACTATTGAACATATTTCGGATGCAATGCAGTCATGGGAACCTGGTGCTAATTGATACCACCTGGGTGAGATGTGCTGAGTTGGTCAGAGACATCTGACCCGATCTTTGTAAGTTCTGTTTGCTTTGTTGTGTGTAAAATTGGTGCAGTAAGCAGTGTGTTGACACATGGCACAAATTTTGGTTTCAGAGTTTCTGGTCTGGCACTACGCTAGTGCCAGATGTTTAGTAGATGTCCGAGTGTGGATGCCTAAGAAGCCTATCATTTTACTCCAGCACTTGTGAGGAGTGGGCCACGTGAATTCTCTACTGCATCGTCACAGGCCAGATAAGTGAATACCTGGCCTGCTGTAGATTCATCAAACTGTTTCCACAAATAAATAAATAAACCAAATCCTGGTTGATAAAAACTATATTTCAGTACTATATTTCAAAGACAATGAACCTTGTGAACAGAGATCGGGCATGATGACACTACCCCGACTAAACATCCAGTGCTAGTTTTCTAAAAACACTGTAGTTAGTGTTAATATTAACCAATGTTAACATATATCCATGTACAAAATGTGCATTTGATTATATATATATATATATATATATATATATATATATATATATATATATATATATATATATATATATATATATATATATATGCACTTTTATTGAAAAATACATATTGTTTCATATGTCCTGACCAGAAAAACATTTGGTTCAGGACTAAATAAATTTAAAAGATTGTCAAATTTAAATTCTAAAAACCAGTGTTAGTTGATTTGATCATAGAGCTTATTATTATTATTAGACTAAGTGTTTTCATGTGTGTGTCAGTGTCTTTAAATTACCTACACATCACATTTCATTACCCTAGACATTAAACGTAGCTAACATACATAATAGTAGAATAAGTCTGTTTGAGGTCATAAGTGGTAGCAGAAAGGCATTCTGTAACTCACATAAACTTTTATCATCAGGAGCTTTCACAGCTGACCTCATCCAGTACACTAGGTAACATAACAACCATACAATAACATCAAAAACCACTACAACTGAACACAGTTATGAGTGATGATTACAGCACATGTGCCTCAAGTGTATAGTATCATTTTGTGAGATGTATGTACTTTGCTAATTTTAATTCAGGCACGACACTGACCCGCGCTGTCCAAGCACATATTTTCCCAGTTGTATACCCAGATGAATATTGGTGATTTCTAATCATCTTCCCTGAGTTACGCTGTGTGTACTCAAGAGTTCCCAAAGAAATTCTAAACAGCAAATTTTGGGACTGTTTGGCAAGGAAGAACATTCCAGCACCTCTGATTCATGCTATACAGATCTTCTACAAGTTTTGCAGAAATTATGTGAGGACAGCAAACCATAAGACAGAAGAGTTCAGGACCACCACTGGTGTAAGGCAAGGTGATATCCTGTCACCTTGTCTTTTCATACTCCTCATGAACGATGTTATCAAGTCATGTAAGGAGAGAACAAGAAAGTATTCAGTGGGGTACTGGAAGGTGAGACAGGTCTGTATTTTAGAGGTGGCATTTGCTGATGATGTTGCCCTTATTGCTAAATCAGAGGCACATCTCCAATCCAACCTGCACGTCTGGAAGGAACAGCTGGAGAAGAGAGGGATTGTCATAAGCAGCTCTACAACAAAATCCACGGTGATATCACGAGAAGATGTTGGGGCATCAAAGAAGAGTTGGCCACTCGAAAAGCAGCAGCTGGGAGACTTTTTCAGGTCATAAATCGAGGATTCTTCGGCAAGAGAGAGGTTGGTAAGAAAACGAAGATGGCTGTTTACCGCTCCACCTATGTCTCAGTCTTGACATATGGATGCGAGTCATGAGCAATGATAACAACCCATAAAAGCCAGATCCAAACCTCAGAAATAAAGGTATCTGAGGAAGGTGGTTGAAGTAACAAGAAGAGACATGGTCCGTAACCAGACGATACGTCAAGGCCTAAAATTCCACCCCCTGCAGACCCAAGTAGTACAGTCCCAACTAAGATAGTTTGGCCATGTCTGCAGAATCGGAGAAGATCGGCTACCACGACACGCATGGGAAACAAAGAGCCAGGGATCCAGACCCCCAGGACGACCCGGAGTCCGCTGGAAGGACAGCATTAGACAATCTTTGAGGGACCGAGGACTAGAATGGAACCAAGCCAGTTGGAAGACAGCCGATAGTATAGTCTTAAGCTCTCTTTTCCAAACCTCTACACCTCCCGGTAGAAGGGGAACGACTAAGTAAGTACTCAAGAGTTTAATTATTCAGAGAGTTTAACATTGGTGGGTAGACAGCGAGACAATGCGCCTGTTAATTAGCAGCCCAGTAATGTATTTGGTAGAGGCATTTGTTCTTTTTATTTTTATTTAAAGTTTGTGGAAGGAAGCTATCAGACTGTTTGTGCTACAAAGCAGAAAGACGGAAGTTCTACACTAAAAGCAGGGAGTCAACACTAACCGCCTAAATCGGACAAGGTGTGTGAAAAAGTGCCTTCATCACAGAAAAAGTGATAAAACCACGGCTGCAGGACTCACCTAGATCATTTAAGTTCTGATTACAAGGAAACAGGAAATACTCAAAAATAGATGTGTTTTTTCAAAATCCTCACCTAAGACTCAGTGAAGACACAAATTGATTTACATCTAACATTCATCATCATTTCATCGTTATTTTAACCTGTTAAAACTAATTGATTATTAAATTTGTTACATGTTATTTTAAATCTAAACAATTATTGGTTATTCAGATATTATCAGTATGAAGGCAAACGTATGAGTAAGACTCTTTAATTTATATATACGTATATTTAGACATATATTTACATATATGGAGCTAATTCTTAGAAAAGAATTTCGCTGGATTTACATCAGCTGGGGGCTTGACCGGGCTAAAACCTTTGCTTAATTCTTCACAAACGGTGACGGATCAGATATAAGTTAACAATTGCTCTGCCCTATGCCGCATTGTTCTTGACTTCTGAATTATCTTATAAGAACACCCTTGAGATAGAAGCGTCATTACTCTTCTCTATTTACAACTCTGCTGAGAGTAATCTTGTGCGAAGGTAGACACCTTAGATACTCTTGAATTTTGGCTGGACTAATTACAGTGTGGACGTGGTGCAGGCTTCCTGCGGGACTAACTACAGTGCTGATTTGGTGTAGGCTACCTGTGGGACTAACTACAGTGGTGACTTGGTGCAGGCTACATGTGGGACTAAATTCAGTGGTGACTTGGTGCAGGCTTCCTGTGGGACTAACTACAGTGGTGACTTGGTGCAGGCTTCCTGTGGGACTAACTACAGTGGTGACTCGGTGCAGGCTTCCCGTGAGACTAAATACAGTGGTGACTTGGTGCTGGCTTTCTGTACGACTAACTACAGTGGTGACTAGGTGCAGGCTTCCTGCAGGACTAAATACAGAGGTGACTTGGTGTAGGCTTCCTGTGGGACTAACTACAGTTGTGACTTGGTGCAGGCTTCCTGTAGGACTAACTACAGTGGTGATTTGGTGCTGGCTTCCTGTAGGACTAACTACAGTGGTGACTTGGTGTAGGCTTTCTGCGGGACTAACTACAGTGATGATTTAGTGCAGGCTTCCTGCGGGACTAACTACAGTGGTGACTTGGTGTAGGCTTCCTGCGGGACTAACTACAGTGGTGACTTGGCGTAGACTTCCTGTGGTACTAACTACAGTGTTGACTTGGTGTAGACTTCCTGTGGTACTAACTACAGTGATGACTTGGTGTAGAGTTCCTGTGGTACTAACTACAGTAGTGACTTGGTGTAGGCTTAATGCGGGACTAACTACAGTGGTGACTTGGTGTAGATTTCCTGTGGTACTAACTACAGTAGTGACTTGGTGTAGGCTTCCTGCAGGACTAACTACAGTGGTGACTTGGTGTAGACTTCCTGTGGTACTAACTACAGTAGTGACTTGGTGTAGGCTTCCTGCAGGACTAACTACAGTGGTGACTTGGTGCCGACTTCCTGCAGGACTAACTACAGTGGTCATTTGGTGCAGACCTCCTGCAGGACTAACTTCAGTGGTGACTTGGTGCAGGCTTCCTGTTGATCTAACTACTGTGGTGACTCCATGCTCCATAAGGAACACAAATAAAAATAACAATAATAATGTCCAGTATATAACGTTTATTTAATTTGGAGTAGACGGGGTCAGTGTTATTCTTAAAACATTATCTAAACATACAGATTGTAAAAATATACCGACGTACTTAATTCAACCTTTGGAAAATACAACTTAAAGATCGACACATCAAAAACAGAAACTAAGAAGATTAGCAGATTGTCAGGTCCACTTAACATACATGTCAACAATGTCAGGCGTAAGCAGATTCTAGAGTTCAAATAACTAGGAAGCTTTTTTTAATGACAAGAAGTGAATGAGAAATTAAAACAAGCTTTTAAAAAGCGGGAGCAGTGACTAGAGAAAATATATAAAAGTACCACGCCTGATGGAGTATTTTCTTGTTTACTTCTTTCCCATTCTATAATGTAAACTTATCCAGTATTTTCTTGTTTACTTCTTTCCCATTCTATAATGTAAACGTATCGAGTATTTTCTTGTTTACTTCTTTCCCATTCTATAATGTAAACATATCCAGTATTTTCTTGTTTACTTCTTTCCCATTCTATAATGTAAACTTATCCAGTATTTTCCTGTTTACTTCTTTCCCATTCTATAATGTAAACTTATCCAGTATTTTCTTGTTTACTTCTTTCCCATTCTATAATGTAAACTTATCCAGTATTTTCTTGTTTACTTCTTTCCCATTCTATAATGTAAACTTATCCAGTATTTTCTTGTTTACTTCTTTCCCATTCTATAATGTAAACGTATCGAGTATTTTCTTGTTTACTTCTTTCCCATTCTATAATGTAAACTTATCCAGTATTTTCTTGTTTACTTCTTTCCCATTCTATAATGTAAACTTATCCAGTATTTTCTTGTTTACTTCTTTCCCATTCTATAATGTAAACTTATCCAGTATTTTCTTGTTTACTTCTTTCCCATTCTATAATGTAAACTTATCCAGTATTTTCTTGTTTACTTCTTTCCCATTCTATAATGTAAACTTATCCAGTATTTTCTTGTTTACTTCTTTCCCATTCTATAATGTAAACTTATCCAGTATTTTCTTGTTTACTTCTTTCCCATTCTATAATGTAAACTTAGCCAGTATTTTCTTGTTTACTTCTTTCCCATTCTATAATGTAAACTTATCCAGTATTTTCTTGTTTACTTCTTTCCCATTCTATAATGTAAACTTAGCCAGTATTTTCTTGTTTACTTCTTTCCCATTCTATAACGTAAACTTAGCCAGTATTTTCTTGTTTACTTCTTTCCCATTCTATAATGTAAACTTAGCCAGTATTTTCTTGTTTACTTCTTTCCCATTCTATAATGTAAACTTAGACAGTATTTTCTTGTTTACTTCTTTCCCATTCTGTAATGTAAACTTAGTCAGTATTTTCTTGTTTACTTCTTTCCCATTCTATAATGTAAACTTATCCAGTATTTTCTTGTTTACTTCTTTCCCATTCTATAATGTAAACTTAGCCAGTATTTTCTTGTTTACTTCTTTCCCATTCTATAATGTAAACTTATCCAGTATTGTCACTCGTTGTCATCTTCTTTCTGCTCTTGTTTCTCAGACTAAGCGTTGTTGCGTTACACGTCTCAAGGAAGTCACGTGATAATGGCAGCAGAATCAAAACAATAAAATCAACCCGGAAGTAATAAATAAATAAAAATGAATATGCTTTAATATTTTTTTGCAATATATCAATATCTATGAAACACTGTGCATTATTAACGTTTCTCATGTCAATATTATTTCTGAATAAGTCGAACCTTCATGATTAATACTGAACATAAAAGTACGATACACATTGCACGCGTCAATGATATATCTTTATAATTAATATTGAAAACAAAGGTACTGTCGTACAGATAGGTTATGAGTTATTTTTGTCCCGTCTGAGTAGAGTGGATGGTGATAAGTACGTGAAAAAAAGGTGTGAGAAATAGATTTCACGGGTGATAGTTTAAGGAACAAAATATGTCTATGGAATGAGTAAGTTTCTCTATTCCAGCCTATCTATTCGACTATAATTTAGTACAAGACGACCTTGCCCTCCTCATACAAATAAATATACATTTAACAACACACACACACAGCTATGTGAAAACAAGACACACAAACGTGAAAAATTACGGTTAATTGGGTATGGGTCTGACCAACATACAAAGTTAAGTTTCTTTTCTTGTTTATTATCATTTAAACTTGACAACATCAAATATCTAAAGAAAGATCAAATAAAATCAGATTTACATACAAATGAAAAAAGCAGAATAACTGTACCTCTGGAGAAAAAAAAACCCAAAAAGTTAATAACCCAAAGGTCGAAGGTTAGCACTATGTTACAGAGTAGACAGTAAAGTAAACAAGTTCTACTATATGCTACCCAATAAAGTTAACAAGTTTAAGCAACATCCAATGTTGGTAAAGTCCCTGTAGCCAAGAACAATATTCACTCTCTCTTTTATGCAATGGCCACTCAATCACTCTTACCTACTCTTGGTGATATCCCTTGGAAATACAATTATCCTGAATATAAAAAAGTCAGGTTTAATTCCCAAATTGGCCCCAGTCCATCCGCTACAATAAAGACTAGTGAGGTGAACGCCGAATCTGGTGTGGGTTTTTCCTGGATGCAAAAATGTCACCGCCAATAGCTGATGTAGAAAACGTGATCTTGGGTTCACAGTTAAAAGAGGAAAATACTTCCAGTATTGGGAAACATCTGGTTGCTAAAATGTTACAGTTGATAAATGATGATAATCCTTTCGGCTGGCTCTATGGTAGAGTGCCGATTCTGAAACAGTGTAAATTCTGGATGCTATGCTTGATTACGATTGTCAGAAGTCGGGAATGAATGTTATTTTTGTCACCACCCCAGTGGGCTGATAAAATTGAAAAAAATATTGCTGGGTTTGGAAAGTCCAGTTAAATTTTACCCGGTAAAATATTTCTCATGTATCGTTGACAAATATTTGCTCACCAATGAAATTGGTGACGCACAAGCCAAGAAAAGACAACATTAACCAATCAGTAAAAAGAAAAGACCCAAAGACCGCTAGACACTCTTGATCAGGTCTGTAGAAATATATAAGAAACATTTATGGAAAAATGCTACTATTTTATACATCTACATATATGCGTACAGATGGGGACAATACGATCTCTTATCCACTCCGTCAGTCCTGATTAAATTAAAAAGGCACACGGTGTCTTTAGCTTACCCTATCGCCCGTTGCTTAGCGAGTGTAGGGTGGATGAGTTATGCAACTCCCCCCTCTTTGCCCGCGGTTAACGATCAGCGTACAATATCAATTATTATTTAATGATCCATATGCGCACTTACAAAAAGTATCGCCTGTCTTTAATAGCTATTAAATTGTCTGCGTCTGTTAGGCACTTATAATAAATACGCAAAATGAAATACGACGTGAATTCTTTTCTGTCATTATCAGTCGCGCCTAGCATTTGAACCAGTCAGCTAACCGTCTCTTCTTGTGTGAGAAAGCGTGTGGTGAAAATTAACATTATAACTGAACATCTGCTATGAAATAGCTACGTGTTATTTTATTTCACTAGTTTTAACGCTAGAAAATCTAAGTGATTTATAATGGTAAAAGCTTAACACTTTTAAACACGTAAGCACTCATTCCCACGAATGCTATTAACACATTTTCCACACTGGTTCTAGAACTACGTGCTTAGACTATCCTAAAATTCTGAGTGACAACTGATAGCAAGTTTAAGAAAACGCAGTTTAAATATCATTATGTTTCTCTGATCTAAAGATGATGTTACTTTTCACACTATTGTGAAAGTAACGGAGAATCAGAACAGAGTTCCCAGATAAAAGCTTACGATCGGCCTTCCGTCGAGCGCTTTCGCCCCGACATCAAAAGACTTATACGTGTAACGGGAACCTCTAAGATTTTCTCTGTACGAATGCCCGCTTCTGGAGATCAAAGGGCCCAGGAGTTTCTGCCTTCCCCTTCAAAAGATTCTGTGTTACTCACGTGCGGTCTGTCATGTACCGTATGATTGACAGATAAGCTCGCGTGAGAAAGCTAGGTAAACAAGCCTGATTCGCTACCCGTTATGACTGACAGGTCATGCAGTTTGTAAACATTGCGTTAGCTCGTGTTCACAGAAAAAGAGGTTGTGTAAGTAAAACACAGGTAGAAAACAAATGCGTGGTTTTGCTAGAAAATTATAGAACGCTACGAGGTTACGTGCTTGTCAGATTACTGTAGGCTCTCTTTCCATTATACGTCACAGGTACAATACACATTGTACGAGAGAATTGTTAAAGAAGTTTATTAATGTATTTTTGCATGTTGACCACACTTAGTCTATTAGCAGTTAATCTACGTTGTAATATGTCTATCTGTGGTTAATCATGATATTGCACGGGTTTGAATTGTAGGTGAACGCGATATATTTAATACGTCACTAGGAGTTTATGACGTAATCCGTTCTGCACTAATATATGCTAACGGTTGTTTCGAGGCCTTTCGTCAATTGTATTCGTCAGAGAAAGACGTTCATTTTCTAGCTCCCGATATGATGGAGGATTAAGTATTTTTATGTGGCATTAATTATCTTCGAAGGCCGCCCCTTGTGTTAAGAAGATTCCGGACTTATGGAAAAGTTCCGTAACTAGTAGTGAAGTATTCTACAATAGAATTAAGCATCTTCATTTATCTAGTCGTTAGTTCGTTAGTCCACATTACTTGGGTGATCACCTTTCATAGGTACCCCTAGTACAGCGGCTAGACATGAATTGATGAGACGAGACTGTTGGAGGATTCTATGCCATTCTTGTCATTTTCTCTATGCCAATGCCATGAACTGTAATTCGTCAAGATGTAAATAAACATGTCATTTTATGTGGACCCATTCACCGACATTTTCCTGAACTATATTTTGATGGCGTGTTTTTGTGATGACACTCACGACATTCTTTGCGTACAGCACGATACTTTGATGTCAGTCATATTCCAAGAATCTATTACAACACAAATCACTTTCTACAAATCCCAACTGTAACAAGAATGATATACCTTTAATATTAAAACTGAACATACAAGTATGATACACATTGTACAAGACAATGATATACCTCTAGAATTAACACTGAACATAAAAGTACGATACACATTGTACAAGACAATGATATACCTTTAGAATTAAGACTGAACATAAAAGAACGATTCACGTTTTACTAGACAATGACTGAACCTTGCAAGTGAGGCTGGCAACATCGTCAGGTACCCACTACTCTCCCTTGACGAAGAGTTATAAACCATGTCACCGTCACCAGGCTGTGATAAGCTTTCAATCGTCTGTGGATGAGTTGAATTATTTAAATTATTTCCTTTGATTGAATTATCCAAGTTTTGTTGTAGTTATTTGTTAAGTAAAGTCTCTAGATGGTCGAGTACCTTGTCCAATGTCCACAATTCTTTGGTCACGTCCATACGACATGCGCGATATGTTACTGTATTCTTTACTCACCTCTCTGGACCCGGATAGACACGAGGGAGGTCAATCATACATCATCATCATTTTCTTTTTCCTCCTCTTGGAGCATAAAACCACCACTGTAGCTGCCCCCCCCCCCCCTACCCATGATGTACTCCTATTGTGTCTTGGTCTCACAAGAGACTCCCGGGAACTACACGGAGAGGATCATAAATACATGGAGCTAACATTAGTTATAGTTACCATCGTGGTAAACCTGGATTCTGTTAGAGACAAGATAGTGTTTCTTATAGACTCTCTGTTAGAGACAAGATAGTGTTCCTTATAGACTCTCTGTTAGAGGCAAGATAGTGTTCCTCACAGACTCTCTGTTAGAGACATGGAGCTAACATTAGTTATAGTTACCATCGTGGTAAACGTGGATTCTGTTAGAGACAAGATCGTGTTCCTTATAGAATCTATGTTAGAGACAAGATAGTGCTCCTCACTGACTCTCTGTTAGAGACAAGATAGTGTTCCTTATAGACTCTCAGTTAGAGACATGGAGCTAACATTAGTTATAGTTACCATCGTGGTAAACGTGGATTCTGTTAGAGACAAGATAGTGTTCCTTATAGACTCTCTGTTAGAGACAAGATAATGTTCATCACAGACTCTCTGTTAGAGAAAAGATAATGTTCATCACAGACTCTCTATTAAAGAAAAGATAATGTTCATTACAGACTCTCTGTTAGAGAAAAGATAATGTTCATCACAGACTCTCTATTAAAGAAAAGATAATGTTCATCACAGACTCTCTGTTAGAGACAAGATAATGTTCATCACAGACTCTCTGTTAGAGACAAGATAATGTTCATCACAGACTCTCTGTTAGAGAAAAGATAATGTTCATCACAGACTCTCTGTTAGAGAAAAGATAATGTTCACCACAGACTCTCTGTTAGAGACAAGATAATGTTCATCACAGACCCTCTGTTAGAGAAAAGATAATGTTCATCACAGACTCTCTGTTAGAGACAAGATAATGTTCATCACAGACTCTCTGTTAGAGACAAGATAATGTTCATCACAGACTCTCTGTTAGAGACAAGATAACGTCCCTCACAGACTCTATATCAATGATAGCTGCACTCAGAAACACAAGATACGAAAAGAGCGGCCTGGCTGAATACTAAGGAACATCAGAATACAATTTACAACATAAATTAAAAGTCCAATTGATTCCTGCCCAGTACAAGATATTTCAGAATGAGAAGGCAGATAGACTTGCCATAGAAGGAGGGAACACAGTCCAAACTCAAGACAGGGTAACACGTGATAAAATCAATTAGTTTAAAGAATACAAAGTATAGAAGAATCCCCGAAGTCTGATACAACAGAACCATAAGACTCCTTGCTAAGAAAAGATCTCGTGATAATTTTCAGACTGAGAACCGGCCATTACAGATACAAAAATTAACTGTTCAACAAATAGAAAATTTAACAAACAAATATGTCTCGTTGTGTAGAGGACAAACAAACAATATAACGTGTCCTCCATGAGAGCAGCGGAGTGGCCACACAACATTCTCCAACCAAGGTGAGGTAGACACTGTATGATGACGAGAGACGCCTGAGACGAAATGCCAACTTTATAAGTGAGATAGATGTGAGTACTTGAGATCGAACTAAGAAGAAGGAGGACACACACTCACGTGCACGAACACTCACACACACACATATATATATGTGTGTGTGTGTGTCACATTTTATTACAAAAACGGAGGGGAAGTAATTAATAACACAGTGGGCAAAATTATACAACATAAATTAAAGATAGTTTTTATGGCTTTTATATGTGTTTGTTACAAATATTTTTAATATTTTTATTACAGTAATGTAAGCCACAAATTGCTTTTATTTTCTGCAAAGAGCGGATTAGCGGACTCCTAGGAACCTGAACACTAAGTCACAGTGGGAGTCTATTGTAAAGTAAAAGCAGCGACCACGTGTAAGAGGCATCTTAATCAAGTTACCGAAACTATTTTACTGAGCCAGAAGTCTAAGTGCCCGAGAATTTGGGTCGGTGGTACAGATTGGTGGTGCTATCTGTGGAACAAGTGTGTTGTGTAAGTGGCCTGCAGTCAAAGCTAGACAGCTACAGCAGACGGGTCTTAACAGACGCTCGACTATCTTTGCAACAGTCCCACGCTACTACATTTGACGTGTTGCGGCCATCAGACTTGAGCAGTCCATAACCTGCAAAGAACAAGCCTCAGCTGTAGCAGAAATCAACTAAATTTTAGAGACAGCTAAGTACCCATCCAAAGCTGCCAAGTGAACTCTCTAATAAAGAATGTTTTCTAATCAGACCATCACGTGATGACATTTTAAACACGCTATCTAATTCACCCAACCGTTATTTATTTTACAATTGTTAACGATAATTGACTATTAAATTTTGTTATCTGTAAATATACAAAGTTATAGTTGATTTAATCATCATTTTGAGTGAACTGCACATGCATGTCCCAGTTATTTAATTACATATCTGAAGTAATATTTTACGGAGTTAAATCAGTTGGGGGTTCATTAGAACGAGCAAAGTCCTAACTCATAGAAGGTCGGAAAAGATAAAAAGTTTACACGACCTGGATCCTATCAGCCGTAGTACTTGATTTCTTTAAATTCCTATCAGGCTCCCAAGAATTGAAGCACCATTCTTCAGTTCACATCTCTGCCACGAGTGATCTTGAGCTAAAGGTAGACACCTTTCAAGACCCTCAGTAGATACTCTGAATTTTCGCCACTGTTGGACTATCACTGCAATATGGAAATGGCTGACTACTGCTTTCTTTGAAAATACTCAAGTGGACGTCTGAAAGTGTAAGAAGAAGAAGTAATCATTTTCACACTGAGAATCGATCATTACAGACTCAAATATAATCAGATCAACAAAGTAAAATCCAGAAAGACAGATGTGTTCATGTGGGGAGGACAAACAACCAATAGAATGTATCTTCTAACTTTATTGTCTCCACGAGAGCAGCTGAGTGACAGCACAACCTTCTCCACCCCCAGGTTAGATAAACTGAATGGTGGCGAGACAAGCATGAGACGGACTATCAACTTTATAAGAGAGATTTACGTGATTTGAGTTTTGAATCCCAGGGCGCGAGTTATTCACTCTTTTGCCCTTTTAGGGGACGAGTTATTCACTCGTTCATACCCTATGAGCCAGTTTTGGGAGGTGAGGTGTGGGCTTTGTTTCAGCCCCAAGGGAGCATCCTAGACTCAGCGGTATGGTACACCAAGCCCATTTTGGCGTGCGTGCGATACCAAGAGGTTTGACACTCTCTACCCGGTGCAGGGGGGTTATATCTCCGAGACGAGACTGACACGAGCAATCAGTCACCGGCCATTGCAGCCAGACAGCAAGTGGCGCGGTGGCGAAGCCACCGCCTCCACATGTCTGCCAAAGTTGGGCTTTCTTGCAACCCCAGGGAACATTCCGTCAGGTAGCAAAGGTGCAATGCCACGAGACAAGAGGTTCTCTACCCTGCAAAAGGGGGTTATATCTCCGTGACAAGACGTATCGAGGCGTAGGCGCAGTCGGCGCCGAGCCTGTACCACTGCCGAGCTGCATTACCAAGACCAAGCAAGCTCTGGCCCACCTGAACTGGGAGGACCCGGTAACCGGGACCACACACAGTTTCGATAGGACACTGTTCTGTTCATTAATGGCGTAGAAGCGACCGAGCCTCTACCACTGTCAAATGACGTTATCTAGACGGACACAGACTCAAAGCACTGGCTCTACTTTACTGGGAGGACCCGAGGGCCGGGACCACACACAGTCTGGAGAGGACAAAGATCGCTGGAGAGCGGAGGAGGGGAAACGAAGCTTTGCCCCCCCCACCCCCCCACGCGCTCTTGAGGAGGGGAAATGCCCCCCACAATTTACGTGATTAAACGAGAGCGAACTAAGACGACGAAGGAAATGCGTACACTGAAATTGGCAATTAAACTCAAGGGAAGTAATAATTATTTATCAAGGGATGCAATGTCTATAAAAAATTAAAAACATAATTTTTGCTATATTTTTGTTTCAGATGAAAAAAAAAATTTCACTTGTTATATAAGCAAGAAATAGCAAAACAAGTTACTTTATATTGTGAACACAACTGTTTTGCTTTATTTTATCTTTTAATAAAAATGCATATAAATTTTTACATTACGTTAAATTTTATAACGTCTTCCAGTTTAGAGTAATAATGTTTTATATACTCGTGTTTCTTCTAATAAGTGTGACAAGGGTTAACCCATGCAACAGTGGAGGAGATACAGCAATAGACATAAGTATTATAACACCAAACCTAGCCTCTACTAAATGGGAAGTACTGAATGACTCCAGCTCAGACCACTTACCCATAGAAATAAACCTAAACGACAAATATAGAACTAGTCCAAAAAGCTCGAAACCCACATTCAACCTAAAAAAGGCAAATTGGGAGTCCTTCCAATTAGAGCTAGGTAAACTAAGCATAGAACAAATTGAATCTAACAGTATAGATATATTTGCAGAAAAAACTAACAAATGAGATTTTAAAAATAGCAATAAAATATATACCAAACAGGAATATGCCTGAGCACTTAAAACCAACACAAAAAGGTAAAAAATAGGAAAAGAAACAAAGATAAAAATCCAGTACCATGGTGGACAGACAGATGTTCAGAACAACTGAAATTGAGGGAGAGGGCCCTTACAAAGTATAGAAAAGCCAAAACTGAAGAGAATTACACAAACTATAAAAAAATAAGAAATGAAACAAATAAAATAATATTCAGAGCTAAAGAAAAGAGTTGGAGAAAATTTTGTCAAACATTAAACCATAGGTCCCAAATAACTACAGTTTGGAGAAAACTAAAAGCAATTAAAGGAGGAGGAAACAGCAAAAAATTTAAAATCCCAACAATTAAAATACCAGAGAGAGCCGAAACAGATAGAGAAAAAGCCAACATACTAGCTAAATACTTTTATCAGGTTAGTTCAATAGACAGTCTAGATAAGGCAGAAATAAATAGACGAAAAACACTGCTAGAAAAATTAAAAGAAGAAAATATGGAAACCACACAGGATGCTAAGTATTTAAATGCAGATATTACAGTAGATGAAATAGAAAGAGCTTTAGCAGAAAAAACCAATACTACCTCTGGGGAAGACATTCTGAGCTATGAAATCCTCAAAAAGGTACCAAATACAACTCTAAGAGTGATTGCATCCCTCTACAACAAAATCTGGCACACGGGAAAAATACCATGTTCATGGAAGACAGCAGTAGTCATCCCCATACTAAAGCCAGATAAGGAAGCACATGATGTCAGCTCATACAGGCCAATATCGTTAACATCACATCTAGGAAAAATTCTAGAAACAATAGTCAACAGCAGACTAAAATTTCATCTCGAAAAGCATAATTTGTACAGTCCAACCCAGGCAGGCTTTAGAAGCCAACATAGTACAATAGAGCAACTGCTGAGGCTGGAACATGATGTTAAAACAGGCTTCAAAAGGAATGAAAAGACAGTAGCTATATTCCTTGATGTAGCAAGAGCATATGATGAGTGTTGGAGGGAGGGTGCACTACATAAAATCAGGAAACTAGGTATAGTAGGCAGAACCTACAATTACCTAGAAAACTTCCTGCAGGATAGATACTTCATGGTACAAATAAACAATGATAGATCTGAGGTATATGAGCAACAGAATGGAATTCCCCAGGGATCAGTAATATCACCATCAATTTTTACGATTATGGTCAACGACCTAGGCGACGAGTTTAAGGACTTAAAAAACAACCTATCTCAGTTTGCAGATGATGCTGCGATATGGAGAACGGGAAGAAATCTCCCATTCCTCTATAAAACAGTACAAAAACAAATAGATAAAGTATCTGACTGGATGAACAAGTGGGGATTTAATCTAAACGTTAAAAAAACCATAGGAATGATTTTCAGTAGAGGGCGTGTAATTAAAAACAATATAATTGACATAAGCATTAATAAGCAAAAAGTATGCACAGCAAAATCAACTAGATTTCTTGGCATGGTACTAGACCAGCAACTAAACTGGAACAAACACATAGACCTTTTAGTGCAAAGCAGTAGAGGACTTATTAATATGCTAAGATATATGAAAGGAAGTGGTTGGGGCGCCTGCAATAAGACAATGTTAACATTCTATAAATCATTTATTAGAGGCAAACTTGACTATGCCAGTGTTGTCTATGCATCAGCCGCCCCAAGCAATAAGAAGAAACTAGACACAGTCCAAAACCAGGCACTGTCAATAATAGCAGGTGCCTCAAAGGGAACATCAGCAGAAGCACTAGAAGTAGCGCTAGGCATTATACCCCTGGAGCTAAGGAGAAAAGAACTGAGATTCAGCTACTGGGCAAGAGTGGCAAAAGATCCAACTCACCCGGCACATAAAACCTTTGATAGGGGTAACCAGTACATAGGCCACATTCCATTAAACCATAATAGATACCCGTCAGGGTGGAAAACAATGGATGAAGTGGATCAATACCCAGACCTGTTTAATGCGATAAACAGTAGTGCTCTGTATAAAGCAAAGATCCCACCATGGGAATTAAAAGTGCCAGAAACTGACTCCCACTTATCAAAGATCATAAATAAATCTAACGACATAATCTCAGCAAAAAGTAAAACACTAGAGTACATAGAACGGTATACAAATAATAGCCTAACTATATATACAGATGGGTCCAAAGATGAAGAAGGACAATTAGGAGCAGGAATAGCAATACCAAAATTAAAAATTTATAAAAGATACAAAGTAACAAGTAATACATCTATCTTTACAGCAGAATTAGTGGCAATCCTAAAAGCTTTAGAAATAGCTGCAGAAAATCCACCAAAAAAAGTAACCATTCTCACAGATTCCCTATCATCAGTACTAGCAATCAGAAACAGAACAGAAGGCAGCAGGCCAGACATTATAGAGGAAATACTACAGGTTAATACATATCTACAAAATATAGGATGCAGTGCAACACTAACATGGATACCATCACATGTGGGGATAGCAGGAAATGAGCTAGCAGACAAAGAAGCCAAAGGGGGGAGAACTAGCCATAACCAAATTGAAGTAGGCTTAGGGAAGTTTGAAATTAAGAGCTTAATTGCTCAAAAAATAACTAAAGAATGGATAACAGCATGGGACCTAAGTAAAAAAGCAAGACACTCATATAAAATCCTTAAAAAACCAAGCAAAAAATGTCAAATAAAAGATGAACTAAAAATACCAATTAATAAAAAATTGCTGAGACTCAAGCTGGGAACTGGATATTTCATGATAGAGGAACCCACATGTGAAGAGTGTCAAGAACCAAACACAATTAGGCACTTTCTAGTGGACTGCAAAAAATATGACCAACAGAGGCAAAACATTAAGACATACTGTAGTAACCACAAGGTAGAAATGAGTGTAGAAAATCTCATAGGCACAAAGAGCCCTTCAGAAATGCAAAAGTTAATAAAACACTATATTACAAAAACTAAAGCTAACATATAAAAATCAAATAAGGAATTGAACCAGTAGTCCAAACTCGCCCCAGAAACATACAGATTAACCAAATAAACCATCCAGTAAAAAGCAAAAACATACTAACTTAGAAAATAGCATATATTGGAATTTTTTTTAAAAACCATGTTGAACTATAACTACAAAAGGAAAAATACCGACTAGAGATAATATAATATAAAACAAATACAAACAAAAACATATTACAATAAAAGAAACACGTCCTGATATAACCAACAAATCCATGTACATGGTAGATGGTTGAAAGGGGCGTGCTACAAAATGAAGTAGCAAACACATTAATAAAAAAAAAAAAAATAAGTATGCTATAATTAACTGCAAAAATTTTAATTTTGACCGGTAATAAATGCCGCCAGAATTAATGACAGTGATACACACAAAATAAAAGTCTTATCGTGTGTCACGATCCTCACTGTAAATCCCTTTTATTTACTTCTACACTCTATCGCTCCTCTGGCGAGATGGGTAATTTAGAGATGAACAATAGATCAAGACAAAGTATTAGTGATCTATGGAAATACCCCAGTTTCAGAAATGAGCACTGGTGTATGGATGGCACAGGATATGGTCAGAACAGCTAGGCAAGTTTTGGACTAGCTCTCTCCTGCTGGTAATGAAAAGCACGTTAACCCAAGAATTATAGGCACGGTGTTCACGTCCTCGCCAAATATTTACGAGCATATCAAATTTACTTTCGTCGTGATCTGAATAAGACAGTACTGTAATGTTTTCTTTCAAGTGAAGTTAATATTTCATAAAATGTAAATTAGTTCGAATTTTTCAAAGCTCAAGACGTTGACAGAAGTAGATCGTCCGCCTGAGATTTATTTATAGGCAGCCGTTCTTCTATGAATCATATCTATCTGTATGTCTGTCTGTCAACTCATGAAAACTAAAAATATTCTTTAAGTAAAAATTTTACCACATTTTTTTTTCATCTCTACAGTCGGCAATATGTGACCTTATCTCGTCACGAACACTACTTAGGTTGAAGTGAGGTAAGGGTGGTCACAATAACCAGTTTTAACCGGTACAGTTTCTCTTGACGTACACTTCTTAGGTTGAAGTGAGGTAAAGATAATTTTTATTTTTTTTTAAATAAAATGTTGCCTCGTTTTGGCGAGGCGCGACCAGTTCAACCTAGTCGATTATATTACGGTGCATGAATAAATATAATAGACCTTCAGGTCTGATAACATTATTTAGATAATAATTTTTAAATGATTTTATGGTGTATAAAAGCGAGGGATGTAGGATAAAGAGAAAGGGATAGTACCTCACGGTGAGAGACAGCCATGTCTATTTTAGGATAGTCAGGATCCTATTTGG
This sequence comes from Oreohelix idahoensis, assembly GCA_024509875.1. Taxonomy (NCBI): domain Eukaryota; kingdom Metazoa; phylum Mollusca; class Gastropoda; order Stylommatophora; family Oreohelicidae; genus Oreohelix; species Oreohelix idahoensis. The sequence continues at coordinate 743,555 of JAMPIV010022911.1, forward strand.
TTCTCCTCTCTTTATCTAGCTCATGTATGGCTCCACGAATACCGCTTGTGTACGGCGGGGCCACATCCCGGGCAACAGTCTTGGCTGACTGGCTAAACTACATGAGTGCAGTAAGTGTAATCTTACTCAAGGGAATGTCCATCCCTATTACACAAAGACTGAGACGGTGAGTGAGGCGGAGGAATCTAAGAAGATCAACGGCGCGCAAAGCTGAACAGCAAAGTGTGTAGCGCACTAGAGGCGTGTCGGACATAGAAAAAGACAACGGCTAGCCACCGTGGAAGAGATTGGGGCCTTACCACGTACATCCTAAAGAATGTAATGAGATCACAACAACAAGATAAGAAACGATATGTAGAGAACTCTCTGTCCCCTGGGGAAGAATCTACTGTATAAATTAACAGGGAAGAGGCAACTCCTCTAATGAGTAAGGAAGTACATAATGACGAGTGTTCCTCAAATTCTGTTGAAAGGGAGCATTCTGAGAAAGACCACCTAAAAACTAGTAGGAGGAGCCTACAAATGGGAACTTTGAACATTAGAACTCTAATAATAATAATAATAATAATAATAATTTTTTTTTCGTACGCCCGCTAATACTCGAGGCGAAATCTCAGGTTATTATTTATGTCTAACCTGACATTGATTTTACGTGAGTATCCCTTTATTTCTTGTACAGAGACAGGTTGTGGTAAAGTGGGATGATATAAATACTTATAGGGGACTTAGTGTATTGACTGAGATCAGCTGTGAAGGTATCTGTATCTAATAGGTGTAGTGTTTTACAGATAACCTTACTTGCTACCACATTTATACCTCAGTCAGAATTATTCTGGAATATTGTGATGACTACGTTGAATGTCTAGGGTTATGTAAATGATGAAGTGTAAGTCACAACAACAACAGACAGATAAACAATTTAATTTATTCCACCACACTTGACAACACTGTGACACTCACACACATTTAACACTCTATAAGACTATCTTAAATGAATCACTGGTAAAGTTTCAAATATATATGTATTAATTACTTTCACTAATATATATCCTGATTCAACTACACAGTGAACCAGGAATCACAATCAAATGTAATCACAATTTATATGTACATAATTTATAAATATGAACCTTGTAGTGACATATTGTAATAGTATTATCCTATGTGTGTCAGTTGTGTAGTAGTACTATGAGGTAATACTGGTTTTGTTTTTCAAGCTATGTTGTTATTTGTCATCATGACTTCAAGTGTTTGTTTATCTTGGAAATATTATGGGGAAAAGTTCCCAGTTCCTATCAATTTAAACAAGGTATTGTCCCTCTGTTTTACTATAATGTCAATTTTAGAGGGGGACACATAATGTTGAGCTCCTCTGGCCACAGAAGCTTATCTTTCGTGATGGCGGCAGGAAAAGACTCCTCTGCTCGATAGCTTCCCTGTGTTCTGGAGACACCTCACTGGTCGCTATCTGGACCCAGGAGTATGCTGTCAGCTTCTAGATTCAGCAAAGCTCAGACCAGGTGCTGCTCAATAACTTTAGGACCACGGTCCCTGAAACAAGAAGGTTGTACCTCCTATTTCAGTACTAATTTATAATCTATTTCCAGTCTGAACACAATACATAACAAACACTGAGTTCAGAGCGGTAGGCCAACTGCTATCTTCATCTGAAACAATTTACACCAGTATATTCCTCCCTAATGGTTACCACGCCTCTGCAATTCCAGCATTAGTTCCTTCTAGTCAATAAGATAGGTGTCAGTGTACTGTTTGGCAATTCCATGCAATTTTACTTTTCTCAGACACGTTCTGTTCAGGTTGGAGCAATATCTAGGCTTTGCCTCATGTTTGCTACTGAACTACACACATATACAGACATAAATTATCAATTTACATTCAATGTTCATTAAAAAGATATCAAATATTTCAAGCTTACCACAATTCATGGATATAATACACAATTACGTTGACTGGCAATGAATATGGCACAAAATCCGACCTGCCGCTGTCTCAGGCTTTTATTTAGAAAAATATAAGCTGAATCTCAACGCACGGTTGCTTTAGAAAGTTTATTTGAAAATGTGGTGCTGAACTGACGCTTCTAATTGACTATATTGGCGGGTCTAACCAATCGTGCCATGTTTACACAGCTTTTCAAAAAAAGTACCTCTACTACTGTTTCCCCTAACAACAACAAAATTAGTATTGGTAGTCTGACTAATCGTGTTAAGCCTTACATTTACTTCTATCCAATCAAATAGGATTTTACATGGTGGCCCATTTCCCGTACAATAGTGGTTCCAAAACATGCGACTGTGCGATTATTATTTGGTGTTGTCTGACACCCTCACTATTTTCTTTTGGCTAGAATTTGTTAATTCCTAGACTATTTGCGTAACACTTAACATATTCTTTGTCAGCAAGTCCTAAGGAACCCAACTATATAAATTTTATGGGGCTAAGGGACTGCGTTCAAAATATGCATTTTCTTCTAGGATAGTCGTGCTGTTGCCACCTCCTCACTTCCAAACTTTATGGTGTCTGGTGTACTGTTATGCTTTCAAACGTAAACCAGTATAATGTCATATTTCCTAATAAGCATTTTTCAGGTTTTTAAACCTAACTCTCGTATGGGTAGTGTTTTTTATCACTGTCGATTTGAAAAAAGTTAGTGCTTGTGACCTTACACGCGTGATGGCAGGAATTGTATAGCGAGACGCGTGTTAGTGTTGCATGCGTTCCGGCTTTCAGCCCTCCCTTTCTTTCTATCCTAAGTCCATCTGTCCGTTCGTTTATGGTAACGTAGTGTAATTAATGTTAGTATTAATTTAGGTCATTAATCAGCTTGCGTATCTCAAGGTTTTTCTTAGAAAGGCAGTACACGTTTTATTGTGTTGTGGAAACGCATGTATGCTGCAGTAGGCTTTACTATCAACGTGAAACGTTACAATTTGCAGACGAAGTAGAAAACAAGGGGGATTTCGAGTACAGTCATTGTGACAGCACTGTTCTTTACCATTCTTCTTTCCTTTTATTGAATTTATTTGTTAGGCTTTACATTTACCTTTTAATTTATATATGTGGATTTAGAATGTTTTACGACAAGATCTCCCCTCTTAAAACAGACGTTATATGTCAGTCTATAATTCTATATACACATAGAGAAATTTATTATCTTTCCTGGGGCTTAGGGTGATTCTCATCACACGGATGGCGGCTTAAAAAATCCGCTCCCAGATTTGTTTTTCCACTTATATACTCTATGCTAAACTCAAATGGCTGCATCAGTAATGACCAACGGAGTAATCTAGAATTTTCATGTCTAGCCTGCGCTAGAAACGACAAGGGTTTGTGATCCGTTTGCAACTTAAATGCCTTCCCATACAGATAAATATTGAATTTCTTTATCGCCCATATTACTGCAAGACATTCTTTTTCGCTAGTTGAGTAGTTGGTTTCAGCTTTATTCAACTTTCTGCTAGCATATGCCACTGGGCTTAATTCCCCATCCAATGCATCTGATTTCTGTAGCAGAGTTGCACCTAACCCAATATTACTGGCATCCGTCCTTACAATGAATTCTTGACTTAAGTCAGGTAATTTCAAAATAGGTTTACTTGTGAGCTTTTCCTTCAATTCCTGGTAAGCCAATTCACATTGTGGTGTCCATGTAATTCGATCTGGATGTCCTTTACGTGTCAAATCAGTTAACGGTGCACATATGGAATTAAAGTTTTTGATATACTTTTGGTAGAAACCACATAATGAGACAAAGGATCTCACGTCTTTCTTGGTTTGTGGTCTCGGGGCTTTCTTTAGTTTCTCTAAATTCTTGGGGTCAGGGGTCATGTTTCCCTGATAAACTGTGTGTCCCAAGAATTCTAATTCTTTACATCCAACGCAACATTTGGTTGGTCGGGCTGTTAAATTCGCTTCTCTAAGTCGATTAAACAGCATGTTCAGAGAGTCAATGTGTTCCTCAAATGTTTCTGTTGCTATAAGGATATCATCCATGAAATTTGTGATACATGGATTATTCAGAGGGTCCAATAATTTTCTCATCATTCTAGAGAAGACACTAGGCGCATTCTTCAATCCAAATGGCAATCTGTTAAACTCATAGTGTCCTTCTGAGGTACTAAAAGCTAGGTATGGTCTAACCTCAGGCTTTACTGGAATCTGATAGTATCCTTTACTCAGATCCACTTTTGAGAAATATTTAGCTTTATTTAGTCTGGCAAACAGCTGATTTGTATCCGGCAATGGATCCACCTGTCCTTCTGTAATAGCTTGCAGTCTCCTGTAATCTATACAGAGTCTATGTTCTCCAGAGGGTTTCCTTAAGAGTACAACACCGGAACTATACGAAGATTCACTGTGTGAAATAATTCCTTCCTTCAACAAATAGTCTATCTCTTCCTTCAAAGCTTTCTCCTTAGCAAAAGGAATCGAATAGGGTTTCATACAGACAGGTGTGGGGTCTATCAGTTTCATATCATATTCCAATAAGTTTGTATGCCCTGGTCGGTCTGTTAACACCTCTGTATGATTATCTAGAACCTGTTGCACTCTCTCTTTCTGAGTTTTCGTTAAATGTGTACTGATTTTCACCTGTGCCGCTGTCTCACAGGGGTAATGGATATTCAAATGATGAAAGTGGTTCCTTTTTCATCTCCATGGCAATGGACAAGGTCAACAAGTGTGTCTCTTCCTGATGTTCTCTTTCCAAATATTTCTTCAGGAGATTCACATGATAGATTTTTTCTTTCCCCTTCTTATCTATCTTATAATTGGTTCTAGACACCTTCTCTAGAACTGTATATGGACCTTGCCATCCAATTTGTAACTTATTCTGACTACCGGGGAGAAGAAGCAGAACCTTCTCTCCCACAGCCAAATCTCTGTCTTTAGCTTTCCTGTTATAATAGGCAGCATGTTTCTTCCTGGCTTGTCTTAAATTTTCATTGGCAAGTTTCCAGCCAGTTTTTAAACGAGTGGTCAGCTCATTCACATATTGGTATGAGGATGTAATATTTTCCTCTGCCTTTTCATCAGTCCACGTTCTTAACAGCGTTACATATGGACCTTTAATTTTGTGGACCTATTTGTCCATGCACCGGTATGGTCTCTTCCACTCGAAGCGCTATAGTGATGATTTTTCTTTCCAGAATTATCATGCACAAAACGACCGCTACCAATTCTTTTCTTGGGGCTGTCTCCCCACTTAGAATTCTTGATGAGAGATTTCCTCTCTACATCTTCTTCCTCCAGTTTGTTTAAGTCCGATTGAGGGATTTTCGGCTTATCCTGGGGTAAGACATCTTTTTGCACTCTCTGCATAGTGGCCATTGTAAAACAGTTAATTGAAGCTTGTCCGTGAAAAGGGGCTTCCCATTCCATTTGGTCCACTTTATCAAATTTATATTTCTTTTTATTATCAGGCCTAATTTTGCCCCGTGGCGTGTCCAGGTCCTGATCAATGTTCCCACTTGTGGGTGTTCCCTCATGTGCTATGCTACACCTTTCTACAAAATTCTCAATGTCCCATCTTGCCTTGGGCCAATAATAATTGTGAGCCACCTTTTGGATGATGGTACCTATTTTTCATGGTCCCCATCTGGTTTCACATGTAGGCTCCTTATTAATTCTGCCCTATATCTTTTAGGAAGTACCAGCTGTCCCTGACCTTTGGATCTAGCTCCAGTCTTCCTATACATCAACTTGTTTTTCATGTAAAAATCTCCCTTGCCTGGAGTTGTATGACAAGTTGACAATTTCCTGAAACAAGGCTTGAGGGTCTTATCCCCAGCCTGTGCCTTCCTCATCTCTTCTGGAGTGGTATCTAACATAATATCCTCCTCCTGTCTTGAGGTCGACCTGACCTGAAGGGTGGCCATAACTATAGGGTTCCTTCTGCAACGGTCAGTGTCATGATTGTTCATCTTACAATTTTTACACAACCTTTTTCCTCGGTTGAAAGATTTTCTTTCATCATATTTCCTTTCATCGAATTGTGGGGTTTTATTTTTATTGTCATACCGTGGCCTATCAAACTGGTGCTTACCTTTGTTTTGATCTCTAGGATCAAATTTATTAAAGTTCTGTGGTGCCCTAAAATTTTCCAGCTGTTTCTTTTTATTACCTGATACCTCTGCCTGAGCTGCTTGATACCTTTCAGCAACATTTAGCAACTCACTAAGCCTCTCTGCACCTTGTTCCATGAGAAACTTTCTCAGGTCTGGAGCCATGGACTCTCTTAATTGTTCTATAAGGACCATTTCCTTAAGATCTTGGGTTTTCCCCAGAGAAGTCCATTTCTCCAAGTATGTCTCTAACCGTGCAGAGAACTGGTGATAGGTTTCACCTGACAGTAGTTTAGCATTCCTAAATTTTTTCCTATAAAATTCTGCGTTCTTTTCATATCTTAACAAAAGAGCCTGCTTTAACATGTCATAATTTTCTTGATTACCTCTGCTCATTTTGGCAAAAACTTCATAAGCTGCCCCACGAAGCCCTTGAGATAACTTTAAGCTCCACCTTTCTCTCTCTAACCCATACGTGGTAGCTAATAGTTCATATCTATTTAGATAGCTCTCAACATCATCGTCTTTCTCAACAAAATGATCTAAATGAAAATTCATAGCTGAGGTTGAGGCTCCCTGACTAGCAGTAGCATCGGAGGTAAAGGGACTGGCATTATTTTCAGGAGCATGGCCTTGAAACTCAAACTCCCTTAGTCGTAACTCATGCTCCCTTTGTAATCTCTTCTCCTCCTTTTCTGCTTCCCTCTCAGCAGCTAATCTCTTGTCTTCCCTTTCAGCCTTTTTCTCTTCCAACTGGAGCCTCTTTATTTCCGCCTCACGATCCGCCTACAATGCTTTAGCCTCTTTGTCAGCCTCAATCTGCAGCCTCTTAATTTCTTTTTCAGCCTCTAATTTTCTTTCAGCTTCAAATCTTCTTTCCTCACGTTCAATATATTTGTCACATTCAGCAGTGACATAAGCAATCATAATGTGCCCGTCCATTCCTAACTCTTTTGCAGTCTGCACAGCAGCAGATCGAAATTTTGCCAAGTCGGCCATTTTCTAACAGGTAAATGTATGTAATGTCTAACTAAACAATACAATCTGTAATTATTTATCCAAGGACACCACAGGCACTGAGAGCTCAACGTTATTTATTTCCACCCAAGGATACCTTTTAATTCTTATTTTTCCCAATATATATAATAGGAGAAAGTTCATTATCCCGGACGAGCCCCCAATATATGTGGTAAAGTGGGATGATATAAATACTTATAGGGGACTTAGTGTATTGACTGAGATCAGCTGTGAAGGTATCTGTATCTAATAGGTGTAGTGTTTTACAGATAACCTTACTTGCTACCACATTTATACCTCAGTCAGAATTATTCTGGAATATTGTGATGACTACGTTGAATGTCTAGGGTTATGTAAATGATGAAGTGTAAGTCACAACAACAACAGACAGATAAACAATTTAATTTATTCCACCACACTTGACAACACTGTGACACTCACACACATTTAACACTCTATAAGACTATCTTAAATGAGTCACTGGTAAAGTTTCAAATATATATGTATTAATTACTTTCACTAATATATATCCTGATTCAACTACACAGTGAACCAGGAATCACAATCAAATGTAATCACAATTTATATGTACATAAATTATAAATATGAACCTTGTAGTGACATATTGTAATAGTATTATCCTATGTGTGTCAGTTGTGTAGTAGTACTATGAGGTAATACTGGTTTTGTTTTTCAAGCTATGTTGTTATTTGTCACCATGACTTCAAGTGTTTGTTTATCTTGGAAATATTATGGGGGAAAGTTCCCAGTTCCTATCAATTTAAACAAGGTATTGTCCCTCTGTTTTACTATAATGTCAATTTTAGAGGGGGACACATAATGTTGAGCTCCTCTGGCCACAGAAGCTTATCTTTCGTGATGGCGGCAGGAAAAGACTCCTCTGCTCGATAGCTTCCCTGTGTTCTGGAGACACCTCACTGGTCGCTATCTGGACCCAGGAGTATGCTGTCAGCTTCTAGATTCAGCAAAGCTCAGACCAGGTGCTGCTCAATAACTTTAGGACCACGATCCCTGAAACAAGAAGGTTGTACCTCCTATTTCAGTACTAATTTATAATCTATTTCCAGTCTGAACACAATACATAACAAACACTGAGTTCAGAGCTTTAGGCCAACTGCTATCTTCATCTGAAACAATTTACACCAGTATATTCCTCCCTAATGGTTACCACGCCTCTGCAATTCCAGCATTAGTTCCTTCTAGTCAATAAGATAGGTGTCAGTGTACTGTTTGGCAATTCCATGCAATTTTACTTTTCTCAGACACGTTCTGTTCAGGTTGGAGCAATATCTAGGCTTTGCCTCATGTTTGCTACTGAACTACACACATATACAGACATAAATTATCAATTTACATTCAATGTTCATTAAAAAGATATCAAATATTTTAAGCTTACCACAATTCATGGAAATAATACACAATTACGTTGACTGGCAATGAATATGGCACAAAATCCGACCTGCCGCTGTCTCAGGCTTTTATTTAGAAAAATATAAGCTGAATCTCAACGCACGGTTGCTTTAGAAAGTTTATTTGAAAATGTGGTGCTGAACTGACGCTTCTAATTGACTATATTGGCGGGTCTAACCAATCGTGCCATGTTTACACAGCTTTTCAAAAAAAGTACCTCTACTACTGTTTCCCCTAACAACAAAAAAATTAGTATTGGTAGTCCAACTAATCGTGTTTAGCCTTACATTTACTTCTATCCAATCAAATAGGATTTTACATGGTGGCCCATTTCCCGTACAATAGTGGTTCCAAAACATGCCACTGTGCGATTATTATTTGGTGTTGTCTGACACCCTCACTATTTTCTTTTGGCTAGAATTTGTTAATTCCTAGACTATTTGCGTAACACTTAACATATTCTTTGTCAGCAAGTCCTATGGAACCCAACTATATAAATTTTATGGGGCTAAGGGGCTGAGTTCAAAATATGCATTTTCTTCTAGGATAGTCGTGCTGTTGCCACCTCCTCACTTCCAAACTTTATGGTGTCTGGTGTACTGTCATGCTTTCAAACGTAAACCAGTATAATGTCATATTTCCTAATAAGCATTTTTCAGGTTTTTAAACCAACTCTCGTATGGGTAGTGTTTTTTATCACTGTCGATTTGAAAAAAAGTTAGTGCTTGTGGCCTTACACGCGTGATGGCAGTAATTGTATAGCGAGACGCGTGTTAGTGTTGCATGCGTTTCGGCTTTCAGCCCTCCCTTTCTTTCTATCCTAAGTCCATCTGTCCGTTCGTTTATGGTAACGTAGTGTAATTAATGTTAGTATTAATTTAGGTCATTAATCAGCTTGCGTATCTCAAGGTTTTTCTTAGAAAGGCAGTACACGTTTTATTGTGTTGTGGAAACGCATGTATGCTGCAGTAGGCTTTAATATCAACGAGAAACGTTACAATTTGCAGACGAAGTAGAAAACAAGGGAGATTTCGAGTACAGTCATTGTGACAGCACTGTTCTTTACCATTCTTCTTTCCTTTTATTGAATTTATTTGTTAGGCTTTACATTTACCTTTTAATTTATATATGTGGATTTAGAATGTTTCACGACACAGGAGTCCCTCGCCATTCAGGCAAATACTCGCCGATTTTGGAGGTACCCATTGCAGCTGGGTCGGCTCAGGAGCCGCCAGTCCCTGGTCGACGACACTCCTTCAAATGTCCTCGCCAGGTCTCGAGTTAATCCAGTCCAAATCCCGGTCGACGAAAAATCCACAAATGCCGTCGCCCGGGTTTGATCCTGTATCACCCGGTCGCCAGAGCGGTGTTGTAACCACTACGCTAGCGCGGCTCCCCAATAATAATAATAATAATAATAGTTGCCCATCGCAAGCGACGATGGCGACAGCTTCAGACTAGAATTGTGAGACATCAGTGCCGTGATCCCATGTGGCTAATTAGTCCTATTTAGGCCCTACAGGCCATGCCACATACGGGGCACACATGGTTAGAGTCGATAGTAGTGTTGCTGCGCATTCTTACTTTTCTTGCAGCACGCTTGCCTTCTGCCTTATCAGCTAGATTCTGTTCTGCAATGCGAGCGCCTTGAGTAATGTTTGTCCGCCAGGCAGAGCGATCATGTGCGATAGTCTCCCAGGAGGAGACATTAATTTTGAATCTGCTCAACGATGCTTTCAGTGTGTCTTTGAAGCGTTTCTTTTGTCCCCCTACTGTTCGCTTACCTATAGAGAATTCGCTGTACATCAACTGCTTTGGGAGGCGTTTTTCGGGCATGCGAACAACATGTCCGGCCCATCTAGTTTGGGCCCTCTGCAGCAATGTGTAGATGCTTGAGATATGTGCTCTGTTGAGGACCTCAGAATTAGATACTCTATCATGCCACTTGATCCTGAGTATTCTGCGAAGACAGCTCATGTGGAAACGGAGAAAGAAAGCTAGACAATCTAATATTAGAGGCAACAGACATGAAACTCGATATACTGGGAGTTGCAGAGGCAAGACTATTGGATACAGGCTACATAAAAAGAGACCAATACACGATTATACACTCAGGAGGAGAAAAACATGAAAGAGGGGTAGGAATGTTGATAAAGAAGGAGTTCGAAAAATAAGGATGTTGATATTGGACACACAATGACAGAATGATGTTACTAAAGATGAGAGCAAAACCATTCGACATATCAATCTTACAAACTTATGCACCAACTAAAGATCACAGCGAGGAAGAAATAGAAGAATACTATGAAGAGCTAAAACACACACTTAAACCAGTCAAATCTACAGATGTGTTGATAGTAATGGGTGATATGAATGCAAAAGTAGGAAAAGGAAAATACAAGAAAATAGTAGGACCGTATGGATTAGGGACAAGAAATGATAGAGGAGACAGACTTATCCAGTTCTGTGAAGAAAACTAGCTGGTCATATGTAACACCATTTTTGAACACCACCCAAGGAAATTATACACATGGAAAAGCCCAGGAGATATAACAAGAAATCAAATTGACTATATCATGATAAAACATAGATTTAAGAACAGTGTCACAAGTGCAAAGACACATCCTGGCGCCGACATAAATTCAGATCACAATCTGGTCGTCATCAAAGTAAATATAAAGCTGAAAAGAACAGGAAACAGAAGACAGGAGGAACCCCAGATAGAAATATCAGCACTGAAACAACCAGATATAAAACAAAAATATCTAATCGACGTCAAAAATAGATATCAACAGTTACTGACAGAAAGCATGGAGCAGTATAGAAGAGAAAACCCAGAAGAAAAAGTAACCACAGAATGGGAATGCTTAAAAACAAGCATACAATCAGCAAATGCAAATTTACCTAAAAAGGAGCCTAAGAAAAATCAAATTTGGATGACAGATGTATAATAATATAATAATAATAGCCCCTTCAGTCATAACTGACTATGGGAATACGCCCCTGAGGTGGCAGCCCTCAGCTGCTTATTTTCCTGGTGCTCCTTTCGACGTTTTCTCCTCACCTCTGCTTCTTGTGTGAGCCTCTCTTCGCCCAATCTGAGGTGGTGCCGTAAATAGCATCGCCACTTATTGCGATCGGCAGCTTCATCCTCCCATGTTGCTGGATCCATGTCCAGTGCCCTCATATCTCTCTTGCACACATCTTTGAACCTCAGCTGTGGTCGCCCAACTGTTCTCTTGCCATCTGCTAATTGTCCATAGAAGATATCTTTTGGGATGCGACCATCTTCCATGCGGCGAAAATGGCCAAGCCAGCGAAGTCTGCGGTTGTCTAAGCAGCGAATACATACTTTGAAGGCCAGCACGTGACAACACCTTGACATTTGTCACTTTATCTTTCCACGAGATGCCGAGGATGCGGCGTAGACACCGCAAATGGAAGGTATTGAGCCTCCTTTCTTGCTTAGCATAGGTCGTTCAGGTCTCGCTGCCATATAGGAGTGTGCTGGTGACGCAGGCATTATATACCGCAGCTTTGGTCTTCATTGTGAGTTTAGAGTTTCCCAAAACACGCGATGTGAGGCGGGCAAAGGTAGCTGCAGCTTTGCCAATGCGGCTGTCGATTTCTGTATCCAGTGAGAGTTTGTCATTGATGGTAGACCCTAGGTATGTGAAGTGGTGCACCACTGCCAATTCATAGTTATCGATAGTGATAACTGGTGCAGCACCCCCATCCTGACTCAGCACATTCGTTTTCTTTAAACTTATTGTGAGGCCAAAGTCCTTGCATGCTTTAGTGAAGCGATTCATCAAGCTCTGAAGCTCCTGTTGGCTTTGAGTGACGACTGCATCATCATCAGCGAACAACAAGTCTCTTATAGTGACCCTTCTGATTTTTGTTTTTGCCTTCAGCCTTGAAAGATTAAACAGACGGCCATCTGACCTAGTGTGAAGGCATATTCCTTCAGTTGCATCTCTGAATGCATGTTTCAAGAGTAAGGCATAGAAGATTCCGAAGAGGGTCGGAGCCAGAACACAGCCTTGTTTAACGTCACTTCGTATATCAAAGGGCTGTGAAGTGCTTCCAGCATATTGGACTGTTCCCTTCATGTCGTCATGGAATGACTTTATCATTTCCAGCATTTTAGAAGGGCAGCCTATTTTCAGGAGGATTTTAAAGAGTCCATCCCTGTGGTAAAGTGGCATGTTATAAATATTTATAGGGGACTTAGTGTACTGACTGAGATCAGCTGTGAAGGTATCTGTATCTAATAGGTGTAGTGTTTTACAGATAACCTTACTTGCTACCACATTATACCTCAGTCAGAATTATTCTGGAATATTGTGATGACTACGTTAAATGTCTAGGGTTATGTAAATGATGAAATGTAAGTCACAACAACAACAGACAGATAAACAATTTAATTTATTCCACCACACTTGACAACACTGTGACACTCACACACATGTAACACTCTATAAGACTATCTTAAATGAGTCACTGGTAGAGTTTCAAATATATCTGTATTAATTACTTTCACTATTATATATCCTGATTCAACTACAACTACAATGTGAACCAGGAATCACAATCAAATGTAATCACAATTTATATATATACATAATTTAGAATATGAACCTTGTAGTGACATATTTTATTAATATTAGCCTATGTGTGTCAGTTGTGTAGTAGTACTATGAGGTAATACTGGTTTTGTTTTTCAAGCTATGTTGTTATTGGTCATCATGACTTCAAGTGTTTGTTTATCTGGGAAATAGTATGGGGGAAAAAATCACAGTTCCTGTCAATTTAAACAAGGTATTGTCCCTCTTTTTTACTATAATGTCAATTTTTGAGGGGACACATAATGTTGAGCTCCTCTGGCCACAGAGGCTTAACTTTCGTGATGGCGGCAGGAAAAGACTCCTCTGCTCGATAGCTTCCCTGTGTTCTGGAGACACCTCACTGGTCGCTATCTGGACCCAGGAGTATGCTGTCAGCCTCTAGATTCAGCAAAGCTCAGACCAGGTGCTGCTTCAATAACATAGGACCACGGTCCCTGAAACAAGAAGGTTGTACCTCCTATTTCAGAACTAATTTATAATCTATTTCCAGACAGAACACAATACATAACAAACACTGAGTTCAGAGCGGTAGGCCAACTGCTATCTTCATCTGAAACAATTGACATCAGTATACTCCTCCCTAATGGTTACTACGCCTCTGCAATTCCAGCATTATTTCTTTCTAGTCAATAAGATAGGTGTCAGGGTACTGTTTGGCAATTCCATGTAGTTTTACTTTCCTCCGACACCTTCTGTTCAGGTTGGAGCACTATATAGGCTTTGCCTCATGTTCGCTACTGAACCACACACATATACAGACATAAATTATCAATTTACATTCAATTTTCATTAAAAAGATATCAAATATTTCAAGCTTACCACAATTCATGGAAATAATACAGAATTACGTTGACTGGCAATGAATAGGCACAAAATCCGACCTGCCACTGTCTCAGGCTTTTATTTAGAAAAATATAAGCTGAATCTCAACGCACTGTTGCTTTAGAAAGTTTATTTGAAAATGTGGTGGTGACCTGACGCTCCTATTTGACTATATTGGCGGGTCTAACCAATCGAGCCATGTTTACACAAGCGTTTGAAAAAAAAGTACCCTTCCTTCCGTCTCCCCTAACAACAAAAGATAGTATTTGTAGCCCGACTAATCGTGTTTAGCCTTACATTTATTGCGCTCCAATCAAATAGGATTTAACATGGGGACCTATTTCCCGTACAATGGTGGTTTTAAAATCTGCCACTCAGCGATTCTGATTTTGGTGTTGTCTGACAACCTCACTATTTCTTTTGGCTATAATTTGTTAATTCCTAGACTATTTGCGTAACGTTTAACATATTCTTTGTCAGCAAGTCCTAAGAAACCCAAATATACAAATTTAAAGGAGCTAAGTGGCTGCGTTCAAAATATACATTTTCTTCTAAGATAGTCGTGCTGTTGCCACCTCCTCACTTCCAAACTTTATGGTGTCTGGGTACTGTCATACTAATGTCAGGATTTCAGACATAAAACAGTAGAATGTCAGGTTTCCTAATAAGCGTTTTGTAAGTTTTAAAACCTAACTCTCGTATGGGTAGTGTTTTTATCACTGTCGATTTGAAAAAAAGCTAGTGCTTGTGGCCTTACACGCGTGATGGTAGTAATTGTATAGCGAGACGCGTGTTTAGTGTTGCATGCGTTCCTGCTTTCAGCCCTCCCTTCTCTCTATCCTAATTCCATCTGTCTTTCGTTTATGGTAACTTAGTGTATAAAATGACATGAATGGAATATTAAATATAGGTCAGCTTGCATATCTCAAGGTTTTTCTTAGAAAGGGAGTACACGTTTTATTGTGTTGTGGAAACGCGTGTATGCTGCAGAAGGCTTTTACTATCAACGTGAAACGTTACAATTTGCAGACGAAGTAGAAAACAAGGGGGTTTCGAGTACAGTCATTGTGACAGCACTGTTCTTTACCATTCTTCTTTCCTTTTATTGAAGTTATTTGTTAGGCTTTACATTTACTTTTTAATTTATATATGTGGATTAGAATTTCACACGACAAATTCTCCCACTTAAAACAGACGTTATATGTCAGTCTATAATTCTATATACACATAGAGAAATTTAGTATTATTCCTGGGGCTTAGGGTGATTCTCATCACACGGATGGCGGCTTAAAAAATCCGCTCCCAGATTTGTTTTTCCACTTATATACTCTATGCTAAACTCAAATGGCTGCATCAATAATGACCAACGGAGTAATCTAGATGTTGCGTGAGAAATTCTCGCAACATCGTTTTATTACAATATATATTTTGTAACGCAAGGGCAACAACTGCTTGAAATTTATAGTCACTTTTCTCGGTAAGCAGTTGTTTCCTCGCGTTGGTATTGAATGCAGTTAAGTTTGCTATGCTAGGCCGTTTTCTCAGAAAACGGTTGGCAACCTGTTGGGTTATCCTTTTAAGGTAATCATTCTTACGCTGGTTCGTAGTAAAGGTCCTTGCGTCTTAAGTTCTGAGCTGTGGTCATTTTGCGCTGGACTGCGCATGACTGGTCTTGCTTCTTGGTCGATCGATTTCCGCCCACCAGTCAGTGAGCGATTTTGAATAGCTAGGAAGATGCCTCGCTGAGAGGGGATCTCCGCTATTTTTTTGTTCTGTCAGGAATGTGAAGTCCTCTTAATGGATATTTCGTTTATTCGAGATAATACCTCTAGTGTATTTCCACATGCCGGGAGGCGTAATATTTCTGTGTATTTCCTGAAGGCAAGGTAAATTAACTTTTCATTAACTCTATCGATTTTTGGTCGTGAGCGATTTTTGATTCATAGCCTGTCTTCGAAAGTCGTCGTCACGAGATGTTTTCCCAGCTCACATGTCGCTGTATTGTACTGCATCGGTTGATGCATGTCCCAAGGACCATTACTTGCTACTTTGTTACATGAACTAGGTTTGGAAACCTTTGTTATCTAGAGGATATTTTTTGAGGACATTATTTATACTTCGGCAGACGTGTCTGTCTTGCTGAAGTCAGATTAAGGAGAGTGAACTGATCTCATACATCTGGTTATCTTCTGGCTAAGATAGAAAGGGATGGAGAATTTTCCCGACTACATTACAGCCTTATAATGTATTGACATGCCTGTGAATCACCTTTATTATGATGCTGTCTACCGTCCATTGCTATACTGACATTGTTGCTGTGATAATGACTGTCTGATGTGCCTACATATTCGCGTATACATTTTGTCACTGTGGCGTCCACAATAAATGATACAGAAAAACGTCACTAGCTGTTACAAGCATCATTGACTTTATACGTCGTGAGTTAACTGACGTCCTTGTGTGGATTGCCCTGTTTTTGTATGATCATTGTTTGACTGTACATCATCTACACACTACACAAAACCAGACATGCGGATACCATCCATCATCATATGGCATCACGCATCATTTGGTGGCCATAAGCTGGTTTGATCTGGTACCAGCAAACACGGGGTCCCTTACCCACTTCATTTTCAACAAGAATTCATCAGCATCCTTCAAGAAATTAACATTCTTCAAGACAGTCAACATCTTCAAAATTTTCAAAGTACTCGGCGTTGCCCGGTAAATGTCAAAATTGCAATTTTTGACTGAAACAGAAATTTGACAGTACCCGGCGTTGTTACATGTTGCCGGATAACTCGGACTGCTGTTATCTTTTACGCAAGTCAAGCAAGTTGCTGCTGTCAAGGTTCCAGTGCTGTCGTTTTTTGTGAAGGTCAAGTGCCGGTTGAAACGGGTTGTTTTCTGAAGAAGGCCAAGTACCGATTTCCATCAACTTACTTTTGGATTAGAAGGTCAAGTGCCGAAACAACTCAACATACAGTATTTCAGAAGCTCTAGTACCATCGTGTTAGCAGTGGAAGCAGTTCAGATGTGCCATCATCGTTGGAGCTTCGCTCTTTAGGACGTTGATTGACATCCGTTTTTTCTGCTGTTCTACGATTGGAAGCCTATAAGTTAAGTGGCCTGTTTGTATGTAAACTGTGCCCTTATACTTCTGCTGAGTCTTCTGTGTATCATCTCATTCTATTGTTATATGTTATATGTTTATATGTTATTTGTATATTTATATGTTTATATTTCGCGGGTCTGGCTGGGTGGCGACTCCTATAGATCATACCACATAGCAGAGGTTTTCTATTGAGAGTGTTCTGTAGGGTGTGCAAATTTCCGATACTGGAATTTGCTAAGCGACTTCTGTTGCTATTTATGTTAGTTGTGATGACATGTATTAATATTGTTTTCGTTATTATTTCGCATTCTTTAGTTTTGTTTTGATTTGTTTGTATTTGTTAGCCTACTCTTGACTATAGTTTAGTTTCATACAACATTTTTGTTTATACACTGTGGTGTCATGTATTTTGTTTAATTCTATCGCAGATATCGTCACATTTTTTGTGATATTTCATTAATTTCTGCTTTATTTTTAGTTGATTTCTGCGAACGTTTTTGTATTGTTGCTGATCTTTGTTATTGTTTACATTGTTATTGTTTACATTGTTTGCATTGTTTACATTTTCAATGTTTACATTCTGCATGTGTTTACATAGTCATTGTTTACAGTTATAGTAATTAGTTAATGGGCTATGCTAATGCACTGTTACTACTACACTGATGATAAATGAATGATGAATAGTGTCGTGCACTATTGAATGAGAAGTGCACTTATGATCAAGAATTGAGTGTTGATATTTCATATACAAGTTCTTTGATTGGAGACTTGTTTCCCACAGAGACTGGGATAATATAATGTGATGTGAATATACAAGTGCTTAATTAAGACTTGTTACACTTAGGTTTGAAATAAATTAGTTAATTATTTCAGGTTTTGGACTCATATGTTAGACAACATGTCTACATTTGAGCACTTTATTGAGCGGGTAAATTGCTTGGGAAGACTGGTGATAAGTTAGAAGAATTTGCAACTGCTCGATATGATAAAGCAATGGAAGCTGAACAAAAGAAACTGCAGATGCAGGTGGATGAAAAAAAATTCCAAATGGAAATGGAAAAACAAAAAAGGGAATCAGAAGCTGAGGAAAGAAAACTCCAGCTACAACTAGAAGCTGAAAATAAAAGACTTGAAAAAGAGGCTGAAAATAAAAGACTTGAAAAAGAAGCTGAAAATAAAAGACTTGAAAAAGAAGCTGAAAATGAAAGACTTCAAATGCAGGCTCAAGCTGAAGAAAGGAAGTTACAAAGAGAGTCTGATGAGAGGAAAGCAAAAATGGAACATGAAGAAAAACTCTTAGCTTTAGAGTTGGAGAAATTGAAATTGACGAGCATGAGTAATGGTAATGATTCAAACAAGGGTTCATCTTCTGGTAAGGCTAATAATGATACTTTTAAGATTAAGTTACCAACATTTAGTCCTTCCAGTGATGACATAATGTTCTATCTGGACAGATTTGAACAAGCATGTACAGCTCATAACATAGACAAAGCAAAATATGTTTATCAGTTATCAGGGATACTGACAGGTAAAGCTCTAAGTATATTAAATATGGTGGATGAACCTGACAAGAACAATTATGAGGTTGTCAGGGCCGCTTTGTTAAAGAAATATCAGCTTAACGAAGACGGCTATCGTCTACAATTTAAAAACATGTTACCTGAAAATGGAGTTGAATTCTCCGAGTTTATTGCAAGAATACGCATTACTTTCTCACGATGGGTTGAACTATCTAAGACGGAAAAAACTTATGAAGGACTTATGGACTTAATACTTAGAGACAAAGTCATGTCGTCTGTCAATGAGTCTTTCCTTGCTTTCCTTCATGAACGTAAACCTAAAACAATAAAAGAAATGGAAGATTTCTGTTGCCAATACGTAACTGCGCACCCACACATAACCATGGGTAACTCTAAGGTGAAAGAAGGTTTACCAGTTGCTTCGGCAGCTCCGTATGGTCAAAACTTTGCTCGTAGATCCCAACAAAATTTTGATAGAAAGGGCAGCGGTAATTTCTGTCAAAATCATGGAAATCAATTTCATGGTGATTCTTCTTCGAAGAATTGGAGACAACCTGATAGTACTCGTTACTATCACCCTAATAATTATAGGCATTTCAAAAGAGGATATGGTAATAGAGGTTATTCCTGCCGAAGACCTCAAAACCAAACAAATAGATGTTCGCATCAATGTGAACATGATAGTAATCGTGGAAACTGGAATTCGAACCAGGATAACAATTACAATAGAGACAATAATAACTGCAGAGATAATAATAACTCTGATAACTTCAGAGGTAATAATAGTCGGGGTAGATCTCAACACAAAAAAAAGAGATATCAGCAGGCTAATGCTGTACAACAGGAAACTGAGGGAGCCTGTAATCATGTTGTTGATAATAAAAACTTTGACGCTGTCACTGGTTCTGCTTTTGACTTTGAGAGAGCAAACAAATGCCCCCAATGCAGTACTTTATTCGAACCGGGTACCATAACTACTTTGAGTTGTGGTCACCCACTTCCCGCTCTTCCTGCTGCTGTTGCGCATGACGGGAGGGGTTCTTTAATCCTACATAAGGGTCTTGTTAATGATACTCCGGTCTCACTACTTTTCGATTCCGGATGCACCACTATTGGTGTTAGACAATCGCTTGTAGATCCATCTTGTGCTACAGGAAGGGTTATTAAATGTGTCACATTTGGCGGCACTCTAGAAAAATATCCTACTGCTGTAATTCGCATTGCCACTCCTTTCTTTACTGGAGATGTGCATGCTTGTCTCTTACCTAATCCTATTGCGGACCTTATTATTGGTCGTATTCACGGAGTTAGGGAGTGTACCCCACAGCAGATTGCTGCTTGGGAAGATAATAACATGCAAGCTACAAATGCAGTAGTTACAAGAGCACAAGCTCTACAAACACCCGAAACTTCACTGAATAGTGATAATGAAGTTGATAGCCAAGATAGTCACTTAGTAATCACTCGTGACTCTTTCATAAAATTGCAAGAAGAAGATCCTTCTTTAAAAAAATTCTTCGTTCTTGCGAAGAAAGGTGATCCGAATCAGGATACAAATAGAAAATCTTGGATTGCAATGAGAAACGGCGTACTTGTACGTATGGTACAAGATTCGACTACGTCGGCACATTCGCAAATTCTTGTTCCCAAGAGCATGAGAGTGCAAATATTACAACATGCTCATGACTCGCAATGTGCTGGACATATGGGTTTTGCCCGTACGAAGTCGAGAGTCCTTGCGGCTTTCTTTTGGCCTTTTGTCAATAAGGACATTCGTATTTACTGCCGATCATGCAAGGTATGTCAGGAGGTCAAATCTAGAGGACCACGACATGCTGCGCCTATCCAGGCTGCTGACATTCCTATTCGGCCGTTTCAGAAAATGGCCATAGATATTATTGGCCCTTTTAAGGTCAAGTCGGCCAGAGGACATCAGTTTATCCTTACATGTGTCGATATGTGCACACGTTGGCCAGAGGCTATTCCTCTTAAGAGCATATCTACTACAGATATCGCAGATGCTCTTTGGTTGATATTTTCTCGCTTGGGGTTCCCCAGAGAAATATTGTCAGACCATGGCACTCAACTCATATCTGACACTATGTCACAGGTAATGTCTACCTTACATATTGAACGATCTCTCAGTAGTATCTACCATCCTATGTCTAATGGGTTAGTTGAGCGTCTGAATAGAACGCTCAAGACTTTGCTTGGTAAGATAACTGAAGATCATCCTCAAGATTGGGACAGGGTTTTACCCGCGGCTCTCTTTGCCTATAGAGAAGTCCCTAATGAACACACAGGATTTTCTCCCTTCGAACTTGTCTTTGGCGCGCGTCCACGCGGCCCTATGTCTTTATTACACGATCTCATCACTGCCGATGATATTAGCGATGAAACTCAATCCTCATATGAGTATGTCATTGCTCTTAGACAAAAGATCATTGAGGCATGTAAGCTAGCAACTGCTTCATCAGAAATTGCTAAAGAGAAGGCAAGGCAGTTTGCTAACAAGAATAGATGTCTACGACAACTTTGTCCAGGTGACAAAGCATTCGTCCTACTCCCCAGTAGGGAAAATAGACTTCTTATTGCATGGAAAGGTCCGTATGCAATAGTCTCTCGGATTTCCGATGTTGACTATGTGGTCGATATTGATGGAAAGCATAAAACTTTCCACATAAACATGCTTTCGGAATTTCACGAACGTCCGGACTATTTGCTGCCTATTTTCCAGGCAACGGATGATGCTCCTGCACCTCACGGTTATTATTCATCCCTGTCTGTCATACAGGATGAGGAAGCTACCTTCTCTGATGTCAACCTTCCTCTTCCAGTGGTTCCATTACATTCCACGGAATCTTGGAAAAACGTTTCTGTTTCTCCTAATCTTTCTGGTGACGAACATCGACAAGTCTCGTCGATGTTACAAACATTTCAGGATGTTCTCACTGACATTCCTAGACCCACAGATGTCATAGAACATGACATAATTCTTACCGTCAATAATCCAATTAGGGTTAGGCCGTATCCTATTCCTATACACTTTCAGTCGCAAGTGGAAAAGGAATTGGATGAAATGATTCAATTAAATATAATTGAACCATCGACTTCACCATATTCTTCTTCCATGGTTATTGTCCGGAAGAAGGATAAGAACATACGAATTTGCGTTGATTATCGCAAATTGAATCAGGTCACAAAGTTCGATGCTGAACCGATGCCTTTGTTAGAAGATCTACTGATTAGACTTTCTAATTCTAGATTCTTCACTAAACTTGACTTGTCTAAAGGTTATTGGCAAGTGCCTTTAGCAGAGCATGCCAAACCTCTTACTGCTTTTTCTACACCTAGGGGTCTATTTCAATGGAATGTTATGCCTTTTGGTCTCATGAACGCCCCTGCCACTTTCGTTCGCATGATGCGTCGAATTCTGTCACATCGTTCGGATGTCATCGCATACTTAGATGACATCTGTCTCTTCAGTGATACCTGGGAAGATCACTATTTAGGGTTATATGACTTACTGTCCACTCTACGTGAGAATAATTTGACAGCAAAACCTTCTAAAGCTTTTGTTGGTTTTGGTGAAATCTCTTTCCTGGGTCATCGTGTTGGTCATGGTCTCTTGAAGACAGAAGACCACAATACTTCCAAAATACTGAACATCTCTGTTCCTAAAACGAAGAAACAAGTTAGGAGTCTCTTAGGTTTAATTCAATTTTATGGGAGATTTATTCCAAATTTATCTTCGATCATGGCACCTCTCTCAACATTGTTGAAGAAAGGTTCGCCTAATCTGGTCCGTTGGTCTGAAGAATGCCAATCTTCACTAGACCAAATCAAGAATATATTTTCTTCTCCTCCCATCTTAAGATTACCTACTCTTGATAGGACTTTTGTTCTTCGGAGTGATGCTTCATCCACTGGGATTGGAGCAGCACTGATGCAAGAATATGCAAATACTCTGCATCCTGTTATGTACATTTCTAGAAAACTAAATGCGGCAGAGAGGAACTACTCGGTTTTAGACCGTGAGTTGTTAGCGATGGTTTGGTCAATTCTAAAGCTACAAAGATTCCTCCTGGGCGCACATTTCATTCTAGAGACTGATCAGAAAGCTCTTACAGCTATTCAGACTAAGAATTTGAAGAGTTCGAGATCCACTCGATATGCTATAGCTCTTCAACCTTTTCACTTCACGGTACGAGCTATCCGTGGTGCGGATAATGTGATGGCTGACATTTTGTCTAGATGCCCACATGACTCCAACTAATACTTCTGTCCTATATTTCCATATATTACAGAGTCATAACACACCTATATTTCTACAATAGATTAGCACATCTGTACTTACTTTATATGTACACACTATCGTGCTTTGTTGTCATCTTCTTCTGTTCGTTTTTTAAGATGATAGAGGAGGACTGAGTAGTTAATATAAGGGCCGTTAGTTTACTAAACAGCCAAAATTATTAATAATGTATTGTACCTTATGAAGCATATTAGTTATTAATTAGCATTATATTGCTTGTACTTTCTCAGAATGTCATTGTTGAGCTGAGGACTTACCTTACTAGTATCAAGCATGACGAGTTCTAGATTGTGTACTTACCCTCGGAATACCAGAGCATATGTCCTGGATCGTCATGTAGTTTAACTTTACTATGTACTTATGTCATTACATGTCAAAGAATGTACTATTTAAATTTTCCTATCAGATTTGTACATCCATTTTTAAAGACAATATTAGAGTATGCTGTTTAATGATGATTATGGTAACTTGCATACGTATATTGTGTTTACATGCTAACGTGATGTGTGTTGGTGACACCTCCCCGATGTGAATATTTTTTGAGACATATTTATTTTTCTGTTGAGGTATATCCTCACCAGACACTCTATATTTAGCCTCATGTTAGGCAATTTAATTAATTATCAGCGCATAATTCGTGCGTTTTGAGCCGCTTATCGCATGCTCTTTGATATTTAAAAAAAAAAAATATGTTCCACATTTTTTTTTTTATCGGGAGGAGGTGGTGATATGTTGCGTGATAAATTCTCGCAACATCGTTTTATTACAATATCTATTTTATAACGCAAGGGCAACAACTGCTTGAAATTTATAGTCACTTTTCTTGGTAAGCATTTGTTTCTCGCGTTGGTATTGAATGCAGTTAAGTTTGCTATGCTAGGCCATTTTCTCAGAAAACGGTTGGCAACCTGTTGGGTTATCCTTTTAAGGTAATCATTCTTACGCTGGTTCGTAGTAAAGGTCCTTGCGTCTTAAGTTCTGAGCTGTGGTCATTTTGCGCTGGACTGCGCATGACTGGTCTTGCTTCTTGGTCGATCGATTTCCGCCCACCAGTCAGTGAGCGATTTTGAATAGCTAGGAAGATGCCTCGCTGAGAGGGGATCTCCGCTATTTTTTTGTTCTGTCAGGAATGTGAAGTCCTCTTAATGGATATTTCGTTTATTCGAGATAATACCTCTAGTGTATTTCCACATGCCGGGAGGCGTAATATTTCTGTGTATTTCCTGAAGGCAAGGTAAATTAACTTTTCATTAACTCTATCGATTTTTGGTCGTGAGCGATTTTTGATTCATAGCCTGTCTTCGAAAGTCGTCGTCACGAGATGTTTTCCCAGCTCACATGTCGCTGTATTGTACTGCATCGGTTGATGCATGTCCCAAGGACCATTACTTGCTACTTTGTTACATGAACTAGGTTTGGAAAACCTTTGTTATCTAGAGGATATTTTTGAGGACATTATTTATACTTCGGCAGACGTGTCTGTCTTGCTGAAGTCAGATTAAGGAGAGTGAACTGATCTCATACATCTGGTTATCTTCTGGCTAAGATAGAAAGGGATGGAGAATTTTCCCGACTACATTACAGCCTTATAATGTATTGACATGCCTGTGAATCACCTTTATTATGATGCTGTCTACCGTCCATTGCTATACTGACATTGTTGCTGTGATAATGACTGTCTGATGTACCTACATATTCGCGTATACATTTTGTCACTGTGGCGTCCACAATAAATCATACAGAAAAACGTCACTAGCTGTTACAAGCATCATTGACTTTATACGTCGTGAGTTAACTGACGTCCTTGTGTGGATTGCCCTGTTTTTGTATGATCATTGTTTGACTGTACATCATCTACACACTACACAAAACCAGACATGCGGATACCATCCATCATCATATGGCATCACGCATCACTAGAATTTTCATGTCTAGCCTGCGCTAGAAACGACAAGGGTTTGTGATCCGTTTGCAACTTAAATGCCTTCCCGTACAGATAAATATTGAATTTCTTTATCGCCCATATTAGTGCAAGACATTCTTTTTCGCTAGTTGAGTAATTGGTTTCAGCTTTATTCAACTTTCTGCTAGCATATGCCACTGGGCTTAATTCCCCATCCAATGCATCTGATTTCTGTAGCAGAGTTGCACCTAACCCAATATTACTGGCATCCGTCCTTACTATGAATTCTTGACTTAAGTCAGGTAATTTCAAAATAGGTTTACTTGTGAGCTTTTCCTTCAATTCTTGGTAAGCCATTTCACATTGTGGTGTCCATGTAATTCGATCTGGATGTCCTTTACGTGTCAAATCAGTTAACGGTGCACATATGGAATTAAAGTTTTTGATATACTTTTGGTAGAAACCACATAATGAGACAAAGGATCTCACGTCTTTCTTGGTTTGTGGTCTCGGGGCTTTCTTTAGTTTCTCTAAATTCTTTGGGTCAGGGGTCATGTTTCCCTGATAAACTGTGTGTCCCAAGAATTCTAATTCTTTACATCCAACGCAACATTTGGTTGGTCGGGCTGTTAAATTCGCTTCCTTAAGTCGATTAAACAGCATGTTCAGAGAGTCAATGTGTTCCTCAAATGTTTCTGTTGCTATAAGGATATCATCCATGAAATTTGTGATGCATGGATTATTCAGAGGGTCCAATAATTTTCTCATCATTCTAGAGAAGACACTAGGCGCATTCTTCAATCCAAATGGCAATCTATTAAACTCATAGTGTCCTTCTGAGGTACTAAAAGCTAGGTATGGTCTAACCTCAGGCTTTACTGGAATCTGATAGTATCCTTTACTCAGATCCACTTTTGAGAAATATTTAGCTTTATTTAGCCTGGCAAACAACTGATTTGTATCCGGCAATGGATCCACCTGTCCTTCTGTAATAGCATTCAGTCTCCTGTAATCTATACAGAGTCTATGTTCTCCAGAGGGCTTCCTTAAGAGTACAACACCGGAACTATACGAAGATTCACTGTGTGAAATAATTCCTTCCTTCAACAAATAGTCTATCTCTTCCTTCAAAGCTTTCTCCTTAGCAAAAGGAATCGAATAGGGTTTCATACAGACAGGTGTGGGGTCTATCAGCTTAATATCATATTCCAATAAGTTTGTATGCCCTGGTCGGTCTGTTAACACCTCTGTATGATTATCTAGAACCTGTTGCACTCTCTCTTTCTGAGTTTTCGTTAAATGTGTACTGATTTTCACCTGTGCCGCTGTCTCACAGGGATGTAATGGATATTCAAATGATGAAAGTGGTTCCTTTTTCATCTCCATGGCGATGGACAAGGTCAACAAGTGTGTCTCTTCCTGATGTTCTCTTTCCAAATATTTCTTCAGGAGATTCACATGATAGATTTTTTCTTTCCCTTTCTTATCTATCTTATAATTGGTTCTAGACACCTTCTCTAGAACTGTATATGGACCTTGCCATCCAATTTGTAACTTATTCTGACTACCGGGGAGAAGAAGCAGTACCTTCTCTCCCACAGCCAAATCTCTGTCTTTAGCTTTCCTGTTATAATAGGCAGCATGTTTCTTCCTGGCTTGTTTCAAATTTTCATTGGCAAGTTTCCAGCCAGTTTTTAAACGAGTGGTCAGCTCATTCACATATTGGTATGAGGATGTAATATTTTTCTCTGCCTTTTCATCAGTCCACGTTCTTAACAGAGCTTCGAGTGGACCTTTTATTGGCCTTCCAAACAATAATGTTGCCGGGGCCATACCGGTTGAACTATGGGGTACCTCCCGATAAGCAAAGAGGGCGGCGTGAAGGTACTGGTCCCATGTATCTGGTTTTTCGTGTGCCAACTTTCTCAGGATCGACATCAACGTGCCATTAAATCTTTCCACTTGGCCGTTCCCTTGGGGGTGATACACACTACAATGGAAGTGTTTGGTCTGGAAGATCCTGAAAACTTCTTCTGTTAGTTTCCCCTTGAACTGAGAGCCATTATCAGTCAAGATTTGATTGGGAAAGCCTAACCTTGTGAAAATTGTGAGCAATGCCTCTGCCACATGTTTAGAATCAATCGATGACAGGGCTACCGCCTCTCCCCACATAGAACAAGTGTCCACCAGAGTCAGAATGTAGCTGTTCCTTCTCTTGGTTCGGGTGAGAGGTCCCACAAGATCCACGGCAACTCTCTCAAAGGGTGTTCCCACTATGGGCATTTCCCCCAGAGTTGCTGGTGCAGTCCAATGTTTAGGTGCTACTCGTTGGCACTCTGGACAGGATTTTACATATCGTTTGATATCTTCAGTTATCCCTGGCCAGAAATAGTGACAAGCTATACGCTGTCCTGTTGCGCTGATCCCCATATGACCACTGAAGGGAATCGCATGCCCTAGTTCCAACACTTTAGTCCTATATGAAGTGGGAAGGACCAGCTGTCCGTGACCATTGGATTCAGATCCAGCCTTCCTATATATCAGCTTGTTCTTCATATAAAATTCTCCCTTGCCTGGAGGTGTATGAGATTTGGGCAACTTCTTGAAACACGGCTTGAGTGTTTTGTCCTCAGCCTGTGCCTTCCTCATCTCATCTGGATGAGTATTTATTGGATTATCCTCCTCCTTTTTAGACTGTGATCTGGTCTGCACTGTTGCCAATATCACAGGTCTCTTGGGATTACCCAAGAAGACATATCTACACCCCAATATCAGAGGGTAGATTGGCTCATTTATCACTGCTGCTTTTATGATTCCTTCCACATATCGCGTTTTCACCTTTATCCGGGCGACGGGAAGTGTCATGGTAGCTACATCCTTGGTTGCAGTTTGAATCTCCACTGTTTCTGTGGTGTATTGATCGGCCTGCACCAGGTGAGAACTCACAACGGAATCGTAATCTAAACCGGTATCATATAAACACCTTATAGTGACACCATTACAGATGACATCTTCACACACTGGGGGGTGGTATGGTTCCTGTAGTTCTGCAGGTTTGACCTTTTTTCCAGATGTCATAGCAGCACAATGAGGAGGTTTCCTTCTACAATGGTCAGTGTCATGATTGTTCATCTTACAATTTTTACACCATCTCTTTCCTTGGTTGAAAGATTTTCTTTCATCATATTTCCTTTCATCGAATTGTGGGGTTTTATTTTTATTGTCATACCGTGGCCTATCAAACTGGTGCTTACCTTTGTTTTGATCTCTAGGATCAAATTTATTAAAGTTCTGTGGTGCCCTAAAATTTTCCACCTGTTTCTTTTTATTACCTGATACCTCTGCCTGAGCCGCTTGATACCTTTCTGCAACATTTAGCAACTCACCCAGCCTCTCTGCACCTTGTTCCATGAGAAACTTTCTCAGGTCTGGAGCCATGGACTCTCTTAATTGTTCTATAAGGACCATTTCCTTAAGATCTTGGGTTTTCCCCAGAGAAGTCCATTTCTCCAAGTATGTCTCTAACCGTGCAGAGAACTGGTGATAGGTTTCATCTGACAGTAGTTTAGCATTCCTAAATTTTTTCCTATAAAATTCTGCGTTCTTTTCATATCAAAGAGCCTGCTTTAGCATGTCATAATTTTTTTGATCACCTCTGTTCATTTTGGCAAAAACTTCATAAGCTGCCCCACGAAGGCCTTGAGATAACTTTAAGCTCCACCTTTCTCTCTCTAACCCATACGTGGTAGCTAATAGTTCATATCTATTTAGATAGCTCTCAATATCATCGTCTTTCTCAACAAAATGATCTAAATGAAAATTCATAGCTGAGGTTGAGGCTCCCTGACTAGCAGTGGCATCAGAGGCAAAGGGACTGGCACCATTTTCAGGAGCATGGCCTTGAAACTCAAACTCCCTTAGTCGTAACTCATGTTCCCTTTGTAATCTCTTCTCCTCCTTTTCTGCTTCCCTCTCTGCAGCCTGTCTTCTTTCCTCGGCTTCCCTTTCTGCAGCTAATCTCTTGTCTTCCCTTTCTGCAGCTAATTTCTTCTCTTCTCTTTCTGCCTCCAATTTCTTAGCCTCTTTGTCAGCCTCAATCTGCAACCTCTTAGCCTCAGCCTCAATCTGCAACCTCTTAGTCTCAGCCTCTAACTTTCTTTCGGCCTCTTTTTCTAATCTTCTTTCTTCCCGTTCAATATATTTGTCACATTCAGCAGTGACATAAGCAATCATAATTTGCCCGTCCATTCCTAACTCTTTCGCAGTCTGTACAGCAGCAGATCGAAATTTGGCCAGGTCCGCCATTTTCTAACAGGTAAATTTATATAATGTCTAACTAAACAATACAATCTGATATTACTTATCCAAAGACACCACAGGCACTGAGAGCTCAACGTTATTTATTTTCACCCAAGGATACCTTTTAATTTCTATTATTCCCTGAAGTGAATTACCCCCAATATTTTTAATAGGGAAAGATTCAAAATCCCGGGAGCGAGACCCCAATATATGTGGTAAAGTGGGATGTTATAAATATTTATAGGGGACTTAGTGTACTGACTGAGATCAGCTGTGAAGGTATCTGTATCTAATAGGTGTAGTGTTTTACAGATAACCTTACTTGCTACCACATTATACCTCAGTCAGAATTATTCTGGAATATTGTGATGACTACGTTAAATGTCTAGGGTTATGTAAATGATGAAGTGTAAGTCACAACAACAACAGACAGATAAACAATTTAATTTATTCCACCACACTTGACAACACTGTGACACTCACACACATGTAACACTCTATAAGACTATCTTAAATGAGTCACTGGTAAAGTTTCAAATATATATGTATTAATTACTTTCACTATTATATATCCTGATTCAACTACAAAGTGAACCAGGAATCACAATCAAATGTAATCACAATTTATATATATACATAATTTATAATATGAACCTTGTAGTGACATATTTTATTAATATTATCCTATGTGTGTCAGTTGTGTAGTAGTACTATGAGGTAATACTGGTTTTGTTTTTCAAGCTATGTTGTTATTTGTCATCATGACTTCAAGTGTTTGTTTATCTGGGAAATAGTATGGGGAAAAATTCACAGTTCCTGTCAATTTAAACAAGGTATTGTCCCTCTTTTTTACTATAATGTCAATTTTTGAGGGGACACATAATGTTGAGCTCCTCTGGCCACAGAGGCTTAACTTTCGTGATGGCGGCAGGAAAAGACTCCTCTGCTCGATAGCTTCCCTGTGTTCTGGAGACACCTCACTGGTCGCTATCTGGACCCAGGAGTATGCTGTCAGCCTCTAGATTCAGCAAAGCTCAGACCAGGTGCTGCTTCAATAACATAGGACCACGGTCCCTGAAACAAGAAGGTTGTACCTCCTATTTCAGAACTAATTTATAATCTATTTCCAGACAGAACACAATACATAACAAACACTGAGTTCAGAGCGGTAGGCCAATTGCTATCTTCATCTGAAACAATTGACATCAGTATACTCCTCCCTAATGGTTACTACGCCTCTGCAATTCCAGCATTATTTCTTTCTAGTCAATAAGATAGGTGTCAGGGTACTGTTTGGCAATTCCATGTAGTTTTACTTTCCTCCCACACCTTCTGTTTAGGTTGGAGCACTATATAGGCTTTGCCTCATGTTCGCTACTGAACCACACACATATACAGACATAAATTATCAATTTACATTCAATTTTCATTAAAAAGATATCAAATATTTCAAGCTTACCACAATTCATGGAAATAATACAGAATTACGTTGACTGGCAATGAATAGGCACAAAATCCGACCTGCCACTGTCTCAGGCTTTTATTTAGAAAAATATAAGCTGAATCTCAACGCACTGTTGCTTTAGAAAGTTTATTTGAAAATGTGGTGGTGACCTGACGCTCCTAATTGACTATATTGGCGGGTCTAACCAATCGAGCCATGTTTACACAAGCGTTTGAAAAAAAAGTACCCTTCCTTCCGTCTCCCTTAACAACAAAAGATAGTATTTGTAGCCCGACTAATCGTGTTTAGCCTTACATTTATTGCGCTCCAATCAAATAGGATTTAACATGGGGACCTATTTCCCGTACAATGGTGGTTTTAAAATCTGCCACTGAGCGATTCTGATTTTGGTGTTGTCTGACAACCTCACTATTTCTTTTGGCTATAATTTGTTAATTCCTAGACTATTTGCGTAACGTTTAACATATTCTTTGTCAGCAAGTCCTAAGGAACCCAAATATACAAATTTAAAGGAGCTAAGTGGCTGCGTTCAAAATATGCATTTTCTTCTAGGATAGTCGTGCTGTTGCCACCTCCTCACTTCCAAACTTTATGGTGTCTGGGTACTGTCATACTAATGTCAGGATTTCAGACATAAAACAGTAGAATGTCAGGTTTCCTAATAAGCGTTTTGTAAGTTTTAAAACCTAACTCTCGTATGGGTAGTGTTTTTATCACTGTCGATTTGAAAAAAAGCTAGTGCTTGTGGCCTTACACGCGTGATGGTAGTAATTGTATAGCGAGACGCGTGTTTAGTGTTGCATGCGTTCCTGCTTTCAGCCCTCCCTTCTCTCTATCCTAATTCCATCTGTCTTTCGTTTATGGTAACTTAGTGTATAAAATGACATGAATGGAATATTAAATATAGGTCAGCTTGCATATCTCAAGGTTTTTCTTAGAAAGGGAGTACACGTTTTATTGTGTTGTGGAAACGCGTGTATGCTGCAGAAGGCTTTTACTATCAACGTGAAACGTTACAATTTGCAGACGAAGTAGAAAACAAGGGGGGTTTCGAGTACAGTCATTGTGACAGCACTGTTCTTTACCATTCTTCTTTCCTTTTATTGAAGTTATTTGTTAGGCTTTACATTTATTTTTTAATTTATATATGTGGATTAGAATTTCACACGACAATCCCTACTAACCAGGTCGAATGCTTTTGTGAGGTCTATAAAGGCGATATATAATGGTCTTTTCTGCTCTCTTGATTTTTCCTGAAGCTGGCGGAGAGAGAAGATCATGTCTGTTGTTGATCTGCCAGCTCGGAATCCACACTGTGCCTCTGGATATATGCGCTCAGCTAACTTGTGTAGTCGCATTAAGATGACTTTGGCAAAAACCTTACCAACAATACTAAGAAGAGAGATGCCTCTGTAGTTATTGCAATCACTTCTGTCTCCTTTATTTTTATACAGTGTTACAATCTTGGCATCTCGCATGTCTTGGGGAATAGTTGTCTCTTCCCAGCACTGGCACAGCATCCTATGCAGGGGATGTAATAGCGTGCTCTTACAGCATTTGATTAAATCAGGAGGAATCCCATCACTGCCTGGTGCTTTGCCAGAGGCCAAGCTATCAATGGCCTTACTGAGTTCCTCTAATGTTGGTTCGGCATCCAGCTCCTCCATAGTTGGCAGACTATTGACAGCATCAAGGGCTGCAGGCGTAACGGTATTGTCTCTAGCGTAAAGCTCAGAGTAGTGCTCGACCCACCTCTCCATCTGCTTACACTTATCGGTTAGCTTCTCTCCGCTGATGGTTTTTAGCGGTGCCGTCTTACTTTTATGGGGGCCAAGTGCTTTCTTTATACCGTCATACATTTGTCTAATGTTGCCTGTTTGCGCTGCGATCTGGATGCTCTCACTGAGCTGGAGCCAATAGTCATTTGCACAGCGTCGAGCAGTTTGTTGAACTTTGCTTCTCGTAGCCCTCAGGATCTGTAGGGTTCTGGCACTCGGTGAACGTTTGTATTCATTCATAGCACTGCGCTTAGCTTCAATAACAGGTGCCATCACATCTGATAAAGCGTCAAACCATTCATTTGACTTTGCTGTTTTCTTACCAAAGGTGGCAAGTGCAGTACTTTGAATGGTGTTCCGTAGATGCTCCCAGTTCTCTGTAATAGTATCACCATGCTGAGGGCTACTGAGCACTTTCTTGAAGGTCGCAGTGAATTGAGCGATCATGAAAGGGTCTGACATCTTGCTGGTATCAATGCGTGGTTTCCCTTCATGTCTGACACGGTAGAGTTTTCTTGGTTGTGCTCTGATTTTGCAGCAAACCAAGGAGTGATCTGTGTCACAGTCTGCACTATGGTACGAGCGCGTGGAGAGCACAGACCTGAGGAGTGGCCTTCTGACGAGAATCAGGTCAAGTTGGTGCCAGTGCTTGGATCGTGGGTGTCTCCATGACACCTTATGCTGGGGTTTTGTCTGAAAGTAGGTGTTGGTCACGCAGAGGTCATGGTGGACGCACAACTCTAAGAGCCGTTGTCCATTTTCATTCATCTTGCCAATACCAAACCTGCCCAGACATGAAGGCCATGAAACATTATCAGCACCTACTCTAGCGTTAAAGTCACCAAGGAGAACAAGCTGTTCTTGCCTAGGTATGCTTTTGATTACTGCTACTAGATTCTCGTAGAACTCATCTTTAGCTTCTGAGGCAGAGTACAGAGTAGGAGCATACACACTGACAAGGGTGATGGGACCTGTGCTAGTTTGCAGGTGGAGCGTTAACAGGCGTTCTGATCCATTCTCGCCTGGTTCAACAATGTTAGTTAGCGATTTTTTTACCGCAAAACCTACTCCGTGTTCTCTAGCTTTATTAAGATCTTTCCCTTGCCAATAAAATGTGTAGTCTTTCTCGCTCACCGTTCCAGAGCCCGCCAGGCGCGTTTCCTGTAGTACAGCTATATCCACCTGAAGTCGTTTAAGCTCATCATTAATTATGGCTGTCTTCCTTACATCGTTTACATCCTGTAGGTTTTCGGATAGTCCAGTCAACATAGTTCGGACGTTCCAGCATCCCAATCTGAGAGTTTGCTTATTTCTATTTTTTCGATAATTGCTTGGTGCAAAATTTTCTGTCCATAGTTCGGGTTTGACCCTAATCCCCATGCCCCCAATGGGGAAAGCAGACAGTGGCGGGACAACACCTTATTGACTGGGGGCTGCCCAGCTTGAAGCGGGCGGTAGCTGTTCAGTGAGATCCTAGAACCTCTCCCACTGTCGGAAGTAGCCCCTGGCGCCATGCCCTACGCCAATTGGGCAAACTGCTTATAACCGGTAACTGCTACTTCCCGTGTTTTGCCGACACCTATAGGGTGAAGCTGGAGTGTCCTCTCCAGGGCGCGAGCTTGGGCACAGTTATATGGAGATCAAGCTGTTGCCCATGCAGCATGTTCCCCCTCTCCACACAGCCGGTAGATCCAAAGGAACGGCAGTAGCCGATACAGTTTGGTACCAGCCATGTCGCAGGAGTTGCCAGAATAATGTCGAATCGACATTAGACTGCCTTAGGGACTCCGACTCCGAATTTATCCTCAGGGTTTACTCCCGAAGCCAATTCCACAAATGGATTTTCCCGCAAGGCAGCGGTGGTTTGAATTCAGAGTTCCTTCTCTTAGATAAGCTACCAACCAAGGATCACGAGCCCTATCTGCCCGAAGCTGCTGGTTTTAAGGCGCCAGTCGCTCGCCTTTGCCCCTTCTCCCGTCAGTGGAAACAGTTCCGCCGGGCTCAAATTGAGCCACACGTGAAGGCCGGGAGCTGGACTTGGTTGTCAGAGGCTGTTTGAGGCGCGTGCCATAGAAGTATTTTATCTGCAGTGAGAGCTTATCCTCACTACAACTCCCGGCAATAACAACCTTTGGAACCACTGCTGGTGTAAGACAGGGTGATATCCCATCACCTTACCTCTTCATACTCCTTATGGACGATGTCATCAAGGCATGTAAGGAGAGAACAAGAAAGTATTCAGTGGGGTACTGGAAGATGAGACAGGTCTATATTTCGGAGCTGGCATTTGCTGATGATGTTGCCCTGATTGCTAAATCAGAGGCACATCTCCAATCCAACCTGCAAGTCTGGAAGGAAGAGGTGGAGAAGAGAGGGATGGTCATAAGCAGCTCTAAAACAAAATCCATGATGATATCACGAGAAGAAAGAAAACATCAGATTAAATTGGGAAAACAGGTCCTGGAGCAGGTCGACCACTTTAAATATCTCGGAGTTATTATAGACCGAAAAGGAGGCATCAAAGAAGAGTTGGCCACTCGAAAAGCAACGGCTGGGAGACATTTTCAGGCCATAAATCGAGGATTCCTCAGCAAGAAAGAGGTTGGTAAGAAAACGAAGATGGCTGTATACCGCTCCACCTATGTCCCAGTCTTGACATATGGATGCGAGTCGTGGGCAATGACTACAACCCACAAAAGCCAGATCCAAACCTCAGAAATGAGGTATCTGAGGAAAGTGGTTGAAGTAACAAGAAGAGACATGGTCCGCAACCAGACGATCCGTCAAGGCCTAAAATCCCACCCGCTGCAGACCCAAATAGAACAGTCCCAACTAAGATGGTTTGGCCATGTCTGTAGAATGGGAGAAGATCGGCTACCACGACAAGCGTGGGAAACAAAGAGCCAGGGATCCAGATCTCCAGGACGACCAAGAGTCCGCTGGGAGGACAACATTAGACAATCTTTGAAGGACCGAGGACTAGAATGGAACCAGGCCAGGAAGAAGACAGCTGATAGAATGGTCTGGCGCTCTCTCTTCCAAACCTCTACACCTCACGGTAGAAGGGGAACGACTAAGTGAAGTGAACTGACGCTGTCCACTCCATATACAATAATCGTTATATACTCGATTTAAATGTTTTAACCACAACACTGACGCCGTCCACTCCATATACAATAATCGTTATATAATCGACATCAATGTTTTAACCACAACACAGACGCCGTCCACTCCATATATAATAGTCGTTATATACTCGACTTCAATGTATTGACCACAACACTGACGGTGTCCACTCCATATACAATAATCGTTATATACTCGACTTAAATGTTTTAACCACTACACTGACGCCGTCCATTCCATATACAATAATCGTTATATACTCGACATCAATGTTTTAACCACAAAACTGACGCCGTCCACTCCATATTCAATAATCGTTATATAATAAATAATAATAATAAATTCTTTAAGCACCAAACACGGCGCATAAGGCAGAAACCAGTGTTCTCCAGGTTGTTCGTTGTGACGCCACTCCTCTTAGCTCTTGCACATTATTTAGGCCCAACGTTCTTCCTTCTCTTATTATTGTTCTTCTGAGTGTTTCTTTTGGTCTTCCTTTTTTCCTCTTACCCTCAGGAACCCAAGTGAGCGCCTGTAGTGGTATTCTGTTGTTTTGCATTCGTAGGACATGACCGATATATGACCATCGTCTTTTCCTTATATAGTCGGAGACATATTTCTGCCTAGAGTCTTCTCTTATTTGTCGATTAGTCTTGAATTCTTTCCAACTGATGTTCATGAGTTTTCTAAGACATTTGTTCTCGAATGTATTCAGCTTGTTCTTTAATGATTTTGTTATTTTCCAACTCTCACAGCCGTATGTTAACACTGAGATAACATTTGAATTAAACAGACGAAGCTTGGTATGCCTATTCAATGATCGTAATTTCCAAATGTTAGATAATCTATTGAAGGCGCTAGCTGCCAAAGCAATTCTAGTATGGATTTCTCTTGTTGTGTCACCATCCTGAGTCATTTTACTGCCTAAATAATTGAAACTTTCAACTTTCTGTAGTTTTCCCCCGTTCAGGATGATATCAAAGGTCTCGTTAGAAAAGTTCATAGCTTTAGTTTTAGAGGCATTTATTTGGAGACCTATTTTAACCGAGAGATGACACAAATTATTTACTGCTTCTTGGGATTGTCTGGGTGTTGAACTTAAGAATGCTACATCATCTGCGAAATCCATTTGAAGAAGACAGAGGTCATGACACTAAATGTGGGCAATCCTGAGCCAGTAACAGTAAGGAACCAGAAGTTAGAACAGACAGACACATTTACTTACCTAGGAAGCATAGTAACACCTGACGGCGGAACAAGCAAGGACATTAACAACAGAATGAATAAAGCGAGAACAGCCTTTGCTGTTCTCAACAACATTTGGAAGTCTTCCCAATACAGCACAAACACCAAATTAAGACTGTATGAGAGCTGTGTACTTTCTGTGCTTCTCTATGGTGCGGAATGTTGGAGGGTAACAGAGAAGGAAATGTCGAAACTGTCCTCCTTCCACACAATCTGCCTAAGGAAAATTCTCCGAATCTTTTGGCCAAACACCATCAGCAACCAAGAACTACTTATTCGGAGTAACCAGGAGGACATGCACACCATCATAGCTGGCAGACGCTGGAGTTGGGTTGGCCATGTCCTCAGAAGGGACCCTGATACCATCACAAGAACAGCTATGCTATGGACCCCCGAGGGAAAGCGAAAGAGAAGCCGATTAAAAACAACTTGGCGGAGAACTGTGGAAGCTGAGATGCAAAGAATGAACCACAGTTGGGGCACTGTACGAAGGATGGCCGCCGACCGAGCAAAGTGGAATCAATTTGTTGCTGCCATACAAGACGCCACTAGGCGTGATGGCCGCTGACTGCTTTGACGGTTGGCGGTTATGGATCAAAGAAGAAGAAGAAGAGAGCTTATCCTCACTACAACTCCCGGCAATAACAACCTTTGGAACTGATGACAGATGCCATCTTGAGTAAAATAGCAGAAAGAAAGAAAGCAAAAAACACTCCAGAATATAAAACAATAAACAATGACATACGTACTATGTGTAGACAAGCAAAAGAACGATGGATAGAAACAAAATGCAAGGAAATAGAAGACTTGGAGGCAAAGCACATGACAAGAGATTTTTTTAGAGGAAATAAAGAAATTATCAAATAGGTCACGGTTTGCAGAAGGAGGAAGCTGTATCAAGAACAAAAATGGTGTAATATTACTTGATGAGAAAGACATATCAAACAGATGGGCAGAATACGTAAAAGAACTATTCGAGGACAACAGAGGTAAAAAACCATCACCAGATTCTAATGAAGGCCCAAGCATTCTCAGATCAGAAGTAGAAAATAGCATACATATGATACAAAAAGGAAAATCGGCAGGCATGGATAACATCAACATTGAAATGATAGAAGCCCTAGAGAGCTTTGGCATAGATACAGTCACAGATCTATGCAACGATATATGCAATACAGGATATATACCACACGACATGAAGACATCAGTTTTTATAACATTGCCCAAAAAACCTAATGCAACAGCATGTTCAGACTTCAGAACAATCAGCCTGATGAGTCACGCAATTAAGATACTGCTAAAAATCATACAGGAAAGAAAAAATGTAAGGTAGACAAGAAGAACAGTTTGGTTTTAGACGGAACAGTGGAACAAGAGAGGCAATATTTTGCCTAAGAATATTAGCAGAAAAATATACAGAGGTCCAAAAA
Organism: Oreohelix idahoensis; assembly: GCA_024509875.1. NCBI lineage: Eukaryota > Metazoa > Mollusca > Gastropoda > Stylommatophora > Oreohelicidae > Oreohelix > Oreohelix idahoensis. The sequence continues at coordinate 781,732 of JAMPIV010022911.1, forward strand.
AGTATGTACATGTGCTTCATTAACTTTAAGAAAGCTTTTGACAGAGTCCATCATGAGAAAATAATTGGATGCCTCAAAGACATAGGTATTGATGGAAAAGATATAAGAATACTCAGTAACCTTTATTGGGAGCAAACTGCCACAGTAAGATCGGGGAGGAATTATTCACCATACATAGACATAAAAAGAGGTGTCAGACAAGGTTGTGTGCTGTCCCCTTGCCTATTTAATTTATACACCGAAAAAATTTTCAAACAGATACAGGAAATACCAGGACTAAACATTAGTGGAAGGTCAATAAACAACCTTAGATATGTGTGACAGTGGGGGGGGGGGGGGGGGAGAGAGGGGGGGGAGGGGGGGGAAGGGTGTGTCTTATTTATTCAGTGCCTCTAAATTCTCAGAGTCTCTTAACTTCAATAGTTTCTTATAGAGCAGAGAGTAGGTTTAGTTAACTAGCCTGTCCGCTAGAGTTTTATATTCCTCTCTTTTTATCTTGTATTTCCAGGTTCGACTTTGCTTCTCTTAGATGTAAAATGTGGCAAATAAATTGGGATGGATTGATTTAGCAGCATAATGTCTAACTTTAGCAATTAGTTCTTCAACAGCATTTGTTTTCAATGAAACAACTTTTAATAACTTTAAACAGGAATTTGTTTAAGCCAAACACAATAAGGTCCTGAACAGTTTCACATGTACAGTAATAAGCATGAAATATAAAATGTCAATTTATTATTTCATTGATGCAAAATCCCTTTTGCATCTTTGAATCATCTTCAAATTTCAAATGGCGAGACTCCTCTATATTTCCACAGTGTTCCTTTATTAGGTCAACGTTTTCTAGGTTTGACGGCATTTTCCCATTTCTTTCAGTTTCATTTATTGGCCCAAGCTTTCTTTTACTTCTGCTTATTCCTAAGGTTTCATATTTCTCAACATAAGAACCTTCTTCCTCAATAAATGGTTTAGATATAGGATTTGGTTTTCATTTTAATCAAATCTTCGAGCGCAGCTCTGTTTCAGTTCTGGCTGTGAGCTCTATCAGTTATGCATTCAATTTTTTAATAAATACTCACAATTGTAATGAATTTCAAACGACTCACACAACATGTTGAACATACACTTTGGCTATATAAGTGTGAAGTTGATCTCCTCAACATAAGAAAAACACAGAGCTGGACTAAACAGGTCCTTTCAGTACGCTCTATTCTTCCAACTAACTAAATGGCGTCGCGTTCTCGTTCCTCCCGGGGAAAATTCAGAGCTCTCTGATTGGTTAGGGGGTTCACATGACTACTATGTGGCATTTGTGAAGCGAAGCTAGCCTAAATAAAATGTATGTCATCGTTTTACTATTATCCTCTGTTTCTCTTAAGATATTAATTTATATGTTAATCTGTGCCTCTTCCGTCTTTAGTGGGATATAACCTGTTTCCGAAGAAATCACGGTATACACGGCTACATACAGATCCCGGGGCCCTGCAAATGTATCACGTAGGGAGACATTTGTATACTATCAATATCCAAAAATATCTCAAAAATTTTCTAAGTTAAAAAATTTTCAGAAAAATTCAAAGTCCAAAAAATTTTCTAAGTCCAAAATTGTTTCGGTAAAATTTAATTTAATTCTTACACTGGGGTCCTATGTCTATGTGAGATCGACTTCTGTATAAAAAAACTTAGTAGTAGACATCAACTTCAAAATGTTTGAATTATCTAGCATATCACCACATTTTTTACCAAATTTTCTAACTGGCAACACTGAGCAACAAAATATTTCTAACATCCAATGTATTACATAAGATCCTCACCAAAATTTGTGACGAGTGGCAACACTGGGAAATATGAGTAATAATATGTCTCCTTGTCATAACTTAATGTCAATATAGTTGAAAACATTCTATTAGACATGGCTGGGGGAAGAATGTTATATATTCTCCGTTCCTTTTATTTGCTCCATTTCATAAGATTCCGAGTAATTCAAAAGAATTTATGTTATTTTCAATCTTGGTTTTCCAATAAGTTTTGGGCCTAACTTATTTTCTGATTATGCATTCCAATTATATTCCAGTATAAAGTATTCCAAATATCAACATCATCGATCCAATAGTATAAGTCAGTTAATTCGTCCGTGGTGATTCATCATGTTTTCCTTTACACCTTATTACATATGGGAAACAATTGCAGATATGTATATAAACATTTTCAAATCAATTCATTTGATAAGCAATTGTAATGTACACAATAAAAATTGTTAAAAATTCTCATGACTTGTCCATATTTATTTGTATCTGAAATTTTCTTCCTGTCTTGGATTTTCTCCAAGTGATATGTGTAGCTATTTTTTTTCAAAGTATCCAACACTGTAGAAATTATTCTAAAAATTCAATGTCTGTCTCCAAACATCCATATAAGTTATGCGTCTAGTAGTGATCCTGCTTATTAAGAATTTGGTTATGTCCAATCACTGATAGATTTATTTTATTTATCCTCTGTCAAGACAATCTTCCTTGAAGTATATTTTTTCAAAAGTCTTTCTTGAACTATCAGTTAGTCATTATCCAACATCAACTAGTCAGCAGTCATTAAAACAATATGTTTACAACATTTTACCAATATGTGAAATATAAGGAAAAATATTTTCAAAGCATCATGGATTCTGTACATTAGGTTCTGTATTACTTCATTTTTTCCTCTGTTAAGACGATCTTCCTGGTATTCCTGACCATTATGTATTTATGTTATCCTAAGGCATACTTGTATATAGTTTACTATTTTCTTTTTCCATAAGTCCAATTTGTCAGTTATGGTGCTCTAGATCATTTATTTAATTCTTGCGAGTGGTCCTGTTACTTCTAGAAATTCATCCTTAATGGTTCCTTATGTACGATACTTAGCAATACATTTCACAAAATTCGTCAAACAACAATCATTTATGTAAACATCAACAACATTTTTCAAATTTTTTGACAACAGGAGATAAAATTGTTTTGTACATGTTCAATATTCCAACACCAACTCTGCCTTCGCAGGTCGAAGGTTTGTCAGAGTTATATGGTGTTTATTACATCTGCTGACTAGAGCCAGATGGGTAACTTATTTAAAATTTTTCTAAGTCATTGGTAGGTGTGGGGCATGAGCGTATATTTTTATGGCATTCATAACGCAGTGTTATGTAATAGAAATCCAGATTTTCTTTCTCTTCTTTTTTTTTCTTTTATCCATATCCACTTTGTGTCCGTAACACGCCCGTCCTTGGGATAACATTTTTCAACCTCTGTATCATAAAGGCGATCAGACCTCAGTCTGTCCAAATTCATCAGTCATATTTGGCTCCATGATTATTCAGTCAAAGTATAACACCTGTTTCTATATAAACATCAGCAAGCGACTATCATTTGCTATCCATCTTATTATGACAATGTTTATAATACAAAGCAATGGGTAAACATCAAGGAAATGTGTTCTTTTATACGGAGATCATCTTATCATTTATTTTCTGCTGGATGCAGTAATTATGCAACTATTTTATTCATATATTTTTTCATTTTATCCGTACATCTGTGGTTCTCATAGAATGTTCATAATCCATATGTATCTCGTGTTCCTTGGTAATCCATACTCTTATGGTTCCTTTAGTGGCAATCATGTGTCCTTTGATTTGTTCTATGTCCGTGGAAATCCATACAATTTTCCAAGTATTTTGACGTCTTTCTTTCGTTATCACGAAAAGACTAACATTTGTTTATTATACTACACTGATGTGGAGTACTTTATCATCAATCATAACATTAGTTGTACTATCATATAGTTGTATCATAACATGGTCTCTTATATAATGGCACAGGCAACCTTCATAAATAGGTGCTTCTTCCTTTCATGTGCCTCAGGCAACATCAGGAAAAAAAATGGCAATGTATTTTCTCTGGGATTAGCATACACAAATGCTATCAATGGGGTTTCTATCTGCAAAATCAGCATGCGCAGATGTCATTAGGGTATTGGGTAAATGGCAATGTCTTGAAATTGGGGCAGTGTATTATACATCAGCTTGTCATACAGGTGGGTAAATTGTTTTTTTCAGTCATTTGTTTACATCAACAATTTGTGGGGGTGGTACAATGATATGCATCAGCAGTGATGTATGTCAATCTTGTATAGTATGCTATTCTGTAATATATTTTTGTATCTTTCCAACTCTTCTGCAGAGTTAACTTAATCACAAAAATGCAACATCAGCATTTTCTAATATCTCCTTATATAATAATTTATGAGTGGGGCTATGAAGGATGTAAAAGCGTAGATGGGTAAGAATATTAGCAACAATGTTTAGAACAAGTAAGAGGACAGTATACTGTGGGGTCGTCAAGAATAGAGGGAAAATAGACCATCTCCGGATAACAAAAATATTGTAATTCAAAAGAATGAAGATATTTTCTGGCGAATAAATTTACAAGTTCCGAATGTCGTCCCAGAATAATCGAAAGAAAAAGGTGTTAGAAGTGAGGTGGGGAAATCTTATAATGGTTGTTAAAGATGGAATATGCAATCTATTTTGCTAAATGCAATATTTTCAAACAATTTGTCATGTACATACTCAAAATAAATACACCTGTGGGAAGAAAAATATAGCATGACAGATATGGGTATAAATTATAATGGTGTGGATTATAAATTTTTCGTTACAAAATGTAATAGTAGGTTCAATAGAACATTATAGGAATAGACAAGTCTAGTGGCATAGGCATTATATGTTAAAAGGATTAGGAAGAAGTAAGAACAGGACTACTAGTGCAAAGTGTCTGCGAGAAGATGCATGAAAAGGAAATCAATGGACTCTGGAATTTGTAAGGACAAGAATCGAGCTCAGGAAATGTGGAAAGTGATCATAAATCAATGTCATAGCAAAATCAGTGTGACACAAATGTTATAAATGGGATGGTGGAAATTAACATCAAAACTGTCTAGCTAATTTAACGTGTCATGTGTGTGATTGCCAATAGCAAGTCTGTGATTTTGTGTCAACTTTATTGTACAATTAAAAAACTTCTAATTAACATTATCTGTGGGCTGTTCTTGGAGTACTGAAGTCGTCAGTAACTTTATTAGGTAAGGTACTTGCTGGTATGGTTCTGTCATCTTGTTCTGGCACTAAGTCATTTATAGTTTGAACTGAGGCAGTACATTTCATATAGGCTGAAAATAGAGAATATGGGAAAGTTAGAGCATTATTAAACAGTAAGTTCACATTTGCGTTGACCGTGCATGGATGGGCATGCACATAAAACACTTGGGCGTGTTTTAGCAAAGCTTTAGTAGTTCCTTCAGTTTCTCTGCCATCTCTAACCTTGCAATGTCCCGACTGGTTAGGCGAGCATCATATTAAGTAGCAGTGGATGATACGATATTGACTGTTTGTTGGGGCGCTGAGGACATCAATGAAGACGGTGATAATTGCAATGTGGTTTGGGGATGTATGGCTGGAACATCTTTGCGTGTTTTATGAACATGTTTGCGTTTCGTCAATATTTTCCGCCTGATATGGTTCTGCGATACTTTGTGAAATTTTGTGATAGGAGGCGAGTCATTAGATTCTGGTTTATAGGTGCATTTGACACTGGAATTGACTGGTAAGAATAGGGTGCTATTCGCATATTCGCTGCTACTGGCCTCAACACTACTGGCTGGGTCTGTCGAGTCAATTTCTGTTTCTTGGTCATATAACATTTCTCTGTCATTATGTTCATTTGGGTCAAATAATACTGCACTAGGGTTGACACCTTGTTCTCTTATGTCGTCTTCAGTGTCGTCTTGATTTACATTGCTGCTAGACGGTTCAATGAATTGCTTGGGGATGGTTTCTTCGGGATCTATCTGTTCGGGAGGAACAGCTGTTTTCCTGTATCGTATTACTGGTTGGTATTCACTACTGTTCCACCCTGAACTGGGAGTGTGGTACGTATCAACTGACGAGTGGTCACTACGGGAGTAGGTTTGAGTGTAAATAAAAGTTGACGTGGTATTTTCATTCTTTGGTGGCTGTGGCATGATTTCTTCATTTCTAATACGCAGGTCTCTGTCTTGGAGTCGATTACGCAGTTCTGCCGGTGGGAAGCCTTCCTCGCTTTCGGACGAGTCTCGTAGCTGTATTGCTCAATGTATTGCATCCATCAGTGGGTGGTCTGGGTACGACCAGTGGTCGTACTGGTAGAATTCAGAGTCTGTCGTTTCTGACTCTGATAAGTCAGACGAATCTGTACTGGATGGATTATAATGTAGAGTGGCTTTTCTGACTGGTCTGGTAGTTGTCGTCAGAGGCGTGATGGGACGATGGTTATCGATTTTGAGTTGTTTCACATGTGCCTTTTTAGTGTGGTTTTTCTCTTCATTCCAAATAGTGAAGTTTATGGGGGTCGTTTGGTCAACAATTTTGTATCCATCTATCCATCGGTTGTCGAACTTTGTGCTGCGGACATATTTCTTGTAATAAACTTTGTCTCCTATTTTGAACGTTGGTAGCTTGGCTGACTTATCATGTTGTTTCTGCTTTTTGTGAAATGCCTTCTGCGTTTTTCTGTGTGCAATTTGGTGAGCTTTATGCTTTTCTTTAAGGATTATTTCTATGGGGTCTTCTCCCATATATTTTCGCTGTGGACTAAGGAGGTTGTCCACAGGAAAATCTGGTTCCCTTCCATACAGCATGTAAAATGGTGACATCCCGGTGGTATCGTTCACCTTAACACGGAGCCGTGGTAAAGGAGGTTGCTGTTTAATCAGAGAGTGTAGATTGGTTAACTAGCTTATACGCTAGAGTTAATGATTTCTCTCCTACAGACTTACAGGAGTTTACCAGGTTCGGGGTTGATCCTCTAAGGTGTTTAGGTAAGGAGCAGTGGATAGATCAATATTAGTTTTCCAGCAGGCATACTTTTCTTCCATCCATATATGTGTGTAGCAAAGATAGAATGACGACCTGCCTTTGGTCTCAACGTAATCTTTATTGACCACAACTTATTTACAAGTAGACGTAGCAAAAATTCATAGCTTGCATATCTCATTTATCCATCAAGGCACATTGCCTTCAATAATATTACATGGGCTTCTGACTTCACATGAACCACTCTGATTTAACGTTAAGGAAAATTCTTTCCTGTTCAATACCATTTAGCGAGTAAGTACATGTTTGCAGTTTTCAGTAAATTACTCTGCTTGTTCATTTATCCAATAGCTCTATTTCCTACAAAATGCCAGTGCTTCTGCATGACAGATCAACTCTGCATAATTGTTTGAAGGAAAACCTACAGCCATTATTTTTCCTTTGGATCTGCAACAACTATCCTGTCTCGACATGTCAAACATTATAGGGTAATTATGGCAACTACTTACTGTCTTCCAAGTTGGAATTTAAACACAGATAACTGCACTTTGAAGTTAAAGCTCTATCATCTTCAGAATTTCTAATCCCACAATTAGAATAAACTTGATTGCAGTAAACCACTGCGTTCTAGACACATCTGCTTGTCTCTCAAGCTAGGCACGTACTCTGACTGACCCGATAATTTCTGCCGGAACTCAGCTCAATTTGGAGTGCGTGGTCCAGATTTACCAGCTCACGATTGGTCAAAAATCAATCTACGCTATTTTCCCATCATCATCCCTTTTCCTTTTACCATTTTAAAAAATTAAGTTAACGGATATAGTCTGTTTCTATTTAAGTTTCAATTTATTTTCTAGCAAATTTTTACTTTCCGAGCTATCCTCTGTTTTAGTTATAAGTGATACATTTTTAATGAGTTATCTTTCTTACTATGTTTTCTTGGAATACCACTTTACGGTCACATATACATGGAGAAAAGAGCTAGATACAGAAGTGAAAATGATGAGGAAAACATGGAAAGGCTTTGAGCGGATGGTACGGGATAGGAGAACTTGGCATGTGTTTGTTGACAGACTATGCTCCTTGGGAAGCTAAAGGGTAATGATTGATTGATCGTCTGTTGCGATACTTTGTCAATATGGCTCCAAATACGCATGTATGTTTCCTCTTGTTCTATTGACTTATCTATGCTTTTTTTTCTTTTTTTTTTTTTGCTGTTTCCAAAAGAATCAGGTATCGGGCCAGATGCGCTGTCTTTCTCAGCTGTCTTATTAGACATTTTCGGCAGGCTAAATTGTTACTATTCTTTTGGGTTACACTAACACAGTAGACTCTAATGATTAAAGTGTATGGGGCACACTGTTTTTATCAACTGAAGCGTAATGAATGAATACTTTTATAACCTGGAGCATATGTGTGCAGTGATTCTATAATCCCGAGTCCAAGGGGTACAACATTTCCATAATCTTTAAAGCATGGGGTATGGTGTTTCAATAACGCGGAGAGTATAATGTACAGTATTTCTATACTCGGAGAATAAAGTGTAGATAAGTTATATAATATGGATTGTTTGAGACTTGTTTAACTTAATCAGTGCTATCCTCAAAACATTATCTAACCGCTCATATTTGAGGATTTTGCATTTTATTGTAGACCGTGTTGAACCCCACATCTCTGAGAATAAAAAGACAAAAACACTTTGTCCTCAAGCGTGTGCTAACAGACAGGAAAGTTGAGGATGTCAGGGCAGGTTTGGTATTGGCAAGATAAATAAAAATGGAAAACGGTCTTGGCGTTGTGTGTCCCATTGACCACTGCGTGACCAACAACTACTTTCAGACGAAACCACAACTTAAGGCGTTATAGACACATCCACGATCAGACAACCACATCGACACCAGCAAGACTTAGTACCAACTGAGCTCATCTGATATTGTTCTGGGGAGCACCTGCGGAACACCATTTAAAGCATCGAGTTTAAGTACCCTACAGATCCTGAAGGCTGCGAGAAGCAAAGTCTAACAAACTGCTCGACGTTGTGTAAATGATTATTGTCTCCAGCTCAGTGACAGCATCCAGATCGCAGCACAAACAGACAACACTAGACAGTATAAAGAAAGCACTTGGTACCCCCAAAATGTTAGATGGCACCGCTAAAAACCATCAGCGTCGAGAAGCTAACCGATAAGAACAGATAGAGAGGTGGGTCGTGCACCACTGTGAGCTGTACGCTAGAGAAAATACCAGACCTAAAGGTCTTTTATATTTGGACATGCGCCCTAATATAACCGACTAGCTTGAACGGGACGCGCCTCGTCTAAACGAAGCAAAATTTTATTTTTTTTAAAAGTCACGTTTGCAGCCCTTGACGCTATCAAATATCTGCCAACTATGAAGAAGCTGAATGCTGAACCAACACTGGAAGATCTCAGCAAGACCATTGATAGCTTTGCCTCTGGCAAAGTACCAGGCAGTGACGGGATTCCTCAACGCTGATATGGCTATTGGGATTCCCTAATTACTGTCGTTAAGAGTCACAGTTTAGATGGTTACACGAGGGTAGGTGTTTGCACAAGGACGGCGAGATAAATTACCCGCCTGCAAACATATTACAAACATGCACTTGAAAGACGGAATTTTGTAATAACTTACGGATAGAAGTTTACAAGAACATTTTTTGTGATAATGTAGGGAGTAGTAGTGCAATCATTACTGCGTATCGACGGATATAACAACTCCTTACACGGAAAATGATGTTTTGAATAACATGCAGAATTTTCCCATGAGGACATGTTTTTGAATAGACGGCATCAAATCACACATGATTGTAACTATTGGGCGGCATTCGAGAGATAAACATAACAATCTTTCTTATTGGAGCCTGGACTTATTGTAAACAACAACGTGCGTGAGACGAAATTTGCATTATAACCTGACACTTTAGTTGGCTGAAAACACTGTAAAACTCAACTCGTCAAGAGACAACTAGACCCGCCAGATTAATTGATAGAATCAGAATTACACTTATCAGATCGGACCTTGTTTGGGAATCTTGAGGAATTATCTCTGAGTAAAACGCAACCTACATTAATACGGAAAACTGGAATCCAGAGGAATCTGAACACGGAGTCAAAGAGGGAACTTATTTGAAAGTAACAACCCTGCAGAACACGTGTAAGAGGTATCTTCAACAAGTTGCATTATCCTGTCTCTGAGCCAGCAGTCTGTCGGTGAATCAAAAGATTTGGGGTAACTTGTACATTTATAATTCTATATTTTGCATTATTAACACATGAAATAATTTGTATATACTGACATCGGAATATTAATATGTGAAAATTGCTAAGTGGATGGCATTGTCATTTGAGGCTGGCAACCTCAGCAGACAGAATGATGATTTCAGAAACCACCACTGCACTTATCATCATCATGTGACGTATTCTTTCCAGAACGTTGTCTCCATTACAGCTGCTCTGAACGCATCACGATTCTGGGCAAGTCGACCTGCATCAGCCAAAGACAAGTTCAGACTCTCTGTGATGTCCTGGGTCCACCGTCGTCTAGGTCGACCCCTTCCCCTTTTTCCAGGAACCATGCCTTCCATCACTGTTTTTTCCAGGCTATTATGTCTTTTTATATTACCGAAAAATTTCAGCTTCCTTATTGCGATGGTATTTAGGAGCCAATGTTCCTGTACGTTTAGTGAGTGCAGTACTTCTCTGTTGGTCTTTTTTTTTCTGTCCAGGGTATTCTCAACATCCTTCTGTAGCATTTCATTTCGAATGATGTAACCTTTTGTGCAACTGTTTTATTGAGTGTCCAAGTCTCGCAGCCGTATGTTGCTACTGGGAATATACATGCTCTGATCAGTTGTAACTTTGTTTCTTTGCTTGTGCCTTGCCATAGGTTTTTCATCTGTAACTGCACTTATAGAGAACTAAAAGCAGAGGTAGTCGCAAGTTCCATGTGGAGCAGGGAGGGAATGATGAGAGAATGATATATTTAATTATTATAGTATTAATATTTTCAACCGGTGTAGATGTAAATGTAAACATATTCACTCTAAAAGTAATGACAGTTTTCAACCCTTTCAACCAATTTAAAGGTAAATATAAATATATTCAACCCAAATGTAATAAAAGTTTGTCCGCTCATTGGGATTAATATTAATTCTCAGCGAGAGTAACAGTTCTGAGATAGATGGGAATTGGAATAGTAAGAGGGGGACACATAAGTATGTGTTGGGAATCCCAATACTTAAGAGGGTATTTCTTCTTTTCTTTTGTGACACTAGTTAATGGTACCAACTTAAGTATACTATTTCTGGGACAAGTAAGGGTATAAGTGGCCTGAATTCGGCGCTTGACACCATCATCAGACGGGTCTTTGAGATGCGGGACCAGCTTGCTAGTTACTCCTTGACACTTCTTGGAACGTGCTACAACTTTAAAACTTGACCAGTAACGAGTGTGATCCAGTCATATATCTACAAAGAACCAAACATCAGCTGGAGCAGAATAGACAAACCCATTGGCAGCTAAGTAGAAACATTAACGTTGTCAAGTGAACTATCCAATTTGTAACGCTATAACATCACCCAGTGATGATAACTGTTCCTATAAGGAATTATTCATTGTTATAACTGTTAGAACATAGTTGTTTATTAAGTTTGTTACCTGTATAAAAACAAATCTAAAGTGGATTTAATCATTTTGAATGTACTCCATCCGTCTTTTTCAGACAATTTCTTAAATATACTTAAACAGAGCTATACAATAATAATAATAATAATTTCGCTGAGGGGCTTGAACGAGCTAACTAATTATAATTAAACCTTTTCCTTCACAAACGTTGACTGCAGATACTAGAGTTAAAATTTGCTCAGCCTCATGCATCATTGTTCTCGCTTTTCTGAAAATTTTGTGAACACACCCTTGAGGTAGAAGTATTATTATCCTTCTACCTACAACTCTGCCAAGAGTAATCTTGTGCTAAGGTAGACATCTTTGAAAACCCACATTAGTTACTCTTGAGTTTTGGCCACTGTTGGGCCACTACTGCAGAGCTATGGGGAGGCAACCCGTGACAGCTCTTGAAACATGCATTCAGAGATGCAACTGAAAGAATATGCCGTCACACTCACCCAGATGGACAACTGTTTAACCTTGCAAACCTGAAGTCAAACACAAAAATAGAATGGTCACTATAAGAGACTCTTTATTCGCTGATGATACTGCAATCGTCACACACACTCAACAGGGGCTTCAGACCTTGATGAATCGCTTAACCCAAGCATGCTAGGCCTCACAAAACTTCTAAAGAAAACAAATGTGATGGATCAAGATGTGGATGTTGCACCTGTTATTATTATTGATAACTGTAAATTGGCAGTGGTGCACCACTTCACATACCTAGGGTCTACCATTAACGACAAACTCTTTCTGTACACATAAATTGACAGCCGCATTGGCGAAGCCGAAGCTACCTTTTCCTGCCTCACAATGCGCGCTTGGTGAAACTCCAAACTCACAACGAAGACCACAGATGCAGTATAAATCGCCTGCGTCACCAGCACACTTCTATATGGCAGCGAGATATGAATAACCTATGCTAAGCAAGAACATCTACTGTGTCTACGCCACATCAGCGGTATGTCGTGGAATGATAAAGTGACAAATGTCGAGATATTGTTACGGTTTGGGCTTCAAATCATGCATACACTGTTTAGACTGCGCTATCTTGGCCATGTCCGCTGCATGGAAGGTGGTTGCGTACCGAAAGATATTTTAACGGACAACTGGCAGATGGCAAAAGAACAGTTGGGCGACCGCAGCTCTCACAACAATCAGAAAAGAAGAGAAAACGTTGAAGCGAACACGAAGGAAAAGGCAGCGAGGGCTGTCACCTCAGGCGTGCATTCGCATGGTCAGTTATGACTGGAGACGATGTTACTATTATTATTATCATTATATTATTATAATAAAACTAAACATTGACAAAGTTCAAACGTTGTTGACATATGTTGTTAAATGTGGCAAATTTGACAATACCCGTTGACTTATTTGTTTATAAACAAGACTAGTGTCCTATCTAGTTCAAGGACAAACTGACATTGTTCGTGAATTTTAATATTTTCATTTTCTGCTCTACTTCTATGTTTATTCTACATTTAGTTTGCATATATTTGCAGTTGTAGTCTGTAGTATTTGATGAATAGGAGAAGATTTGTGGGGTGGGTGCTCTGTATCAGGCACCATACAAGTTTTACTGCTTTCAGATCACCAGAGCTTATTGATTACAGAAGGTAAAGGCTGGAGCTCATAAAACACTTGGAATATAACATGTGAGAGACGGTTTTTTAATGACGACCTCGTCAACAATATAAACCATGAAGGTTACAATTCCACATTCACTTATTTTCTTCTCTGTCTTGCAGCCTTACGGCCCAGCTGTTACAACGTGTATCACGTTTTCTTCATATTTCTTGTATATATATTTCAAGTTCTCTTCTCTAAATGTTTTTGCGTCTGCCTCTTTACTTTTTGTGTCTGCTTCTGTGTCTTTGGTTCTACCTCTTTTTTTCAGTCTATCTCAAATTTTTATATCGACCTCTATTTTTGTTTCTGCTTCTAGTTTTTGGATCTGCATGTATTTAATATGTCAGTTTCTATTTTTTTGGTTTGCCTCTATTCTTTGAGTCTGTTTCTTTTTTTTTGGATCAGTATCTATTTTTTTTGTGCCTGTCTCTATTTTTTGGGTCTGGCTCTATATTTTGAGTCTCCCTCTAATTTTTTGGGTAAGTCTCTACATTTGTGTCTGACTCTATTTTTGGGTCTGCCTCTATTTACTTTATTTCATAAAACGAATGTCTTGTAACGCTGTTAACTCGTTTCCAGGTGTCGTAGATTTCCGATAGGAGAATTAAGACTAGGTTTGGTCCCTTCTGAATAGGTTTGAATAGGTGATAGACTCAGTGAGAGTTAGTGAAAGGTAATAGAATTTCCACACACGTGAGATGATAGATTTGATATAGTGGCTGTCTCTGAAAGCGAAAATAATTCTTCTCTCTCTCACCTATCTTCTACAACAGTTGTTACAGCGTCAGACAGACTACACCAATATACATATTACGTATATTTCTATCACTCACAGGCACGCACATACACGTGACGACAGGTAAACACACAGACGTGGGAAAACTATAACCATGATATATATATTATCTAGAACGAGCTGACCAAACACGATTATTAAGTTCAAGAGCGATTTTATTATCAGGAAAAATCGGCTCACAACATCAAAGAAAGTGCATCAAGGAAAATACATATACACATAGTCATAAAAAATCAAGGAAATGTTGCAAGGATGATAGCCCCGTTATAGTGTTAACTCTAGGTTTAGCCCGGCCCCGTTAAGAGAACAGATGATGGCGCCAGAGTCACAGATACATAGGGTTTGAGTCTAAGAGTTTTTCTTTGTTTTATCTCGTAATTATATGCACAGAGTTTGAAAAAAAAATCTGATTTAACCTAAGACAAAACCACAAGAACTCTAGCCTTAGCAACAAATTATGCAGATTGGAAAAAAAAATTAGGACAGCAACAGGGTGTCAAAGATATAATAGTGAAAATATCACTCAGACCAGCGTACACTCATTCATTCCGCCATGGCTTTTCACACTTGTACTCACGACTTTGCTTGCTGCCTCTTGGAACACATTGATTTTAGATTTTTCACACAGACTCAAAAAAATGCAGTCTTCTGCCAAGAAGTCCCCAGTTCCAAAAGACGTATTTAACTCGGAGTCTCCGGGAACGACTACTTGGGTATGCAAATTTGTTCAAATGTCTGATTAAGTCACCTAACAATTATTCCAGGCGCGGGAGTTAGCAGAGCACAGTGTCAATAGCGTAGGTTTCTAAAAAATGATGAATGTCAGGTCGGTGCCTTCCCTCAGTATAGGATTCACTTTAGTCACACCACAGATTTGTCCACAAGATATAATCTAGTCGGGAAATGATTGTTAATATTCACGCCACAAGGCAGCAAATTATATAGAGTTTCTAGAAGAAATTAAGTGCTGGCTCCAAGGTCCAGTATTTATCATTACAGTCTTTGAAAACCCGTTATAGGGATATTAGTATTTCTGTCTAACTTGCACCGTCAGATCAGTGTTACTTGAGAAAACCCACGTGGTTCAAAATAAGGACTGTCTATTTCTTCACAAGTATGGAAACTACTACTAGGTGCTGGTAAAGTTAGGGTCACCCCAAAACTTTCACTGTGTGGAGGAAAAATAACACATATAATATAATAAACAGAATCTGTACTGGTTAAAACTTACATTTAAACTTGCAAGCAGAGAGCTTTGCTTATCATTTAAACTTCCCGTGACGTAAGTTATATTTAAAAATCAGCAATCCTCATAAATTAAGAACACGTGCGTATTCCGTCACCATTCATGAGGCTGGATTCTAGAGTTTATACGTTAGTTTAGAAAAATACACTCGACTGAGTATTAGCAGTTAAATTAAATTTTTAAATAGCTACAATTGCCGTTATAAGCTAGAAATTTTAATTTCCTTCTGCTTTCCACTGAATGCTTCCCTAGAAAATATAATAGCCTACCACTTTATTTCTCTTCTGCGCTAAAGAAATAGATTAAAATGAATTAAGCGATTTAACACTTTAACACTCACAAAATCTATATATCTATCATATTAATTACCTCAACCACAGAATTACAGGTAGTCGCACAACTTAAGAATAAAAATGCTGAAAATATTTCTGGAAGTCTAGAAGTTCGACAAATTGCCGAAACAAACTGAGATCTTCGCTAACAGCTATTCTGTTTTTCGAGCGACCTATCTACTGTGGAGTCTATGAGCGAGAATGAAATTAAAGTTTCAAACTTGGCCAATATCTTAAAATCAGACAAAGGGCCCAAACTATTTCGCCACGCGAAATTATCTCCCCTACTCCCAACATTTACGTCCGCTTAACGCGTGTCGTAACTGTCACCTACTGACCACGATGTACGCGTGTCAGTTTCAAATCCCAGACAGCCTGACTCCATTTCAGGGCAGTTTTCACACTACAGCTGACCATGGCCCAAGTGAGCTCCGTGTCAGTTTGGGATTTTCCAGCCCAATGTCTGGATACTGACCGGTGCAGATGTAAAGTATCACACCTCACCGGGACTAATGCCGAGAAGAAGCTCGCGCGCTCGGTGAGAATGTAGACGATTTGCTACGTCCTGTGTTCAGCGAACCGACTTATCACGCCTTCTGACGCCCTGCAGCCCTGACATCTACGTAATATCGTCCTAGCGCGATTCTCAGTTTTAGAGAAAGGAAAAAGGTAAAGTTTGCAAATTATATGAGAATAATATTCGCAAAACGAATGGATGAAAAATACACAGGAAAAAAAAAGTACAGAGATAATAAAAAAGAGAATTTATGTGAAAGAATAGGAAGAAGGTGTAGGAAATTAAATGAATATAAACCCTACGTGACACCAGGCTATGTGCACTCAAGTCACTAGCTCTCCTGTTATAGCTGTAGAGTATTGATAGAACTGATATTATTTAAACAACATTACACAAAACTTGACCAGGATAACGGATAGGGACACGGCGTTAGGATTTATGGTTAGACTGTCACGATGTAGTAGAGACGACTTATCAATGGAAACGTACGATTACGTGTGATTCTTCTTCTGTGTACAGTCTCAGACGTCGTCCACTTGAATGTTCTCAATGACAGCAGTAGTGAGTTTGAAGCTATTTGAATCCCCGTAAGGCTTTTCCGCGAAAGGAACTGGCGTCTGCCATATGCACTTTCTCTTTACCGCATACAAGGGGCAACTTTGAAGCAGATGTTCAGCAGTCATTTTATCAGTGCTACAGTTCCTATCTTTAGATGGTATCTCAATCTGTTGTGCCAGTGCGGAGTCTGAAGATTACCACTTGTTTTCTTCTGTTGAGCTGGTAGTAAGCATCATTCTGTGTGTGACCTGGATGTTCTACATTCCATTTGTTTCTGTATCTGATTCTTATAAAACTCTTTGCCTCCTCGAAAGTTAAGCTTGCATCAGGCTGAGGTAGATGTGAACCTTTTTTTGCCATTCTGTCAGCCTCTTCATTGCCGGTGATGTTACAATGAGATGGGATCCATTGGATCACAACACTTTTGAATCGCTGACAAAGTTTGTGGAACACTATTCTGAGATCATCCAGGTCTGTATTATTTTGGAATTACTGACTGTGCATCAGTAAAGAAAACAACTTGTCGCTATGCTTTCCTCTGTCAATATAACATCTGCTGCAGTTTTCAAGGCCTCTGCCTCTGCTCTAAAGTTACTTGAGAATTGTCCAGTTGCCACTGACAACCGTTTTATCGCACCAGTGCTTAAGGTCTTAAAGACACCCCCACCTTCATTTTCTGTTGCATTTGTTGTTGATCCTTCTGTGTATGCATGGGTCCAGGTGTTGCGTGGGTAATGTTTCTCTATGTATTTTGTCGCTATGTATTTTTGATCTGTTGCAGTTTGGCTCTGTGTTTCGTGTGATTCAACCACTGCGGAGTTTAACGTCTTCGTTGTTCTCTATGTTTCAGAGGCATACAATGAGACAAAATGTGTGGGATGAGATAAGTTTATATTTGAGTTCGACTGGATGTATTTTAATGTCCATTCAAGTCACTATGCAATGAAAGCTTCTCTTGTCACCTCATGTTTTTATGTTTGGTGGAGAACGCTGGTAGAGAGTATTGATCATTTCCAGGCTCACAAGGGGACTTGTCAAACGAACCGTCTCAACTTTAGTTTAGGCAGCACTTTGTGCCGGTCAAAAATACAATAATAGTTTTTAACAATGTCTTAATTCAGTAAGAGAAATTCGTGTTATACATATTTACAGACATGTCTAGAGCCTAGAGTGCATTTATTTATGCCATAAATAATATAAATAAATATATCTATAATAGTAACAAAAGGCAAAACAATTTTCTTCGGAATTTAAAATATTTTCCTTTCGTCATTTTACTACAAAAGTGCAACAAAAAATTAGATCAACTATCTATTTAAATGTGTAAAAGTTATAAATAGCTTTCTTCTGCAAATTGCGTCCCTTAGATAAAAAAAAGCATAGATATATCTGAACGTTTTGTATGAGGTCAATAGCAATGCGATGGTAGTGGAAAATTGATAAGAGTTCCCAATGTCAATGTCTGGTTGTATAGCGAATACAGAAAGTTCGTTAAAAGTCAGTGTCTTTAGATGCTTATGGTGTATGTGGGTAATAACTTTTGTCCTCAACCTCCCACCTCCCCCGCCTTTCTTTTTTTCCAATGCGAATGGAAACGATACTTGCCGAGTTTGTATATGTAACCGGCCAAGTACCCCATGGGAGGTAACTAACAAATCATTTCCGTGACTGCCATAATAAAAAAGATTATAAGTGTTGTTAGAAAGTGCTAAATATCTCTCAACTGGATTAAACTTAATATTGAACCCAAGCTTGCGGTGTGTCTCCCCCTCCCTCCCCCTAATCAAAAGAAAGGCAACCACAATTGTGGTTTGAAAGATGTGTAATAGAGAGACATGAAGAGATAAGTCCAGGATTCTAGAAGGACGGAGATGCCGATCGCAGCAAGAGGAGATTCAGTCAATACTCTTTAGCTCCCCAAGGAGCATAGGCCTTCAACAAACACATGCTAAGTCTTCCTGTCCTGTGCCATCCGCTCAAGTTCTTTCCATGTTTTCCTCATCCTTTTCACCTCTGTATCCAGCTCTCTTCTCCATGTGTTGTTTGGTCTACCTCTGAGTCTCTTTCCCGGTGGATTCCAGAACAAGGACTTCCTTGTAATGCCATCAGCAGGTTTCCTCAATGTGTGTCCTATCCATCGCCAGCGTCTTCTTCTCAACTCTTGTTCCACTGGCACTTGTCTGGTTCTTGTCCTCAATTCCACATTTGTGACTTTGTCATACCATTTCAGTCCTTCCATTCTACATATCCACCCGTTTATAAAAGTCTGTAACTTTTTGGTTGTTATTTTTCTTGTTCTCCATGTCTCAGAGCCATACAATAAGACTGACTTCACATTTGAGTTGAAGATTCTTATTTTCGTGTTGGACTTGATTTCTATTGTTCTCCATATGTTTCCCAATGCAATGAAAGCTCCTCTTGCTTTTTGTATTCTTATTTTGATATCACTGTCTGTTCCTCCAATTTTGCCTATATTACTTCCAAGATATGTGTACGATTCTACATCTTTTAGTGGTGTTTCTTCAAGTTCAACCTTGTTATCATTTCTTGCATTTATTCTCATAATCTTTGTCTTTTCCCTGTGTATTTTCATGCCCACTTGTTGTGACCTTTCTTTGAGAATTTATTTTCATTTTCTCTTGCATGTGATTACCGTTATGGGACAGAAGAGCCAAGTCATCTGCAAAATCCAGATCATCAAGCTGTTTAGTCAGATTCCACTGGATTCCATTTCTGGTGTGTGATGTCGATGTTTTTATAACCCAATCTATTGCTAGTAAAAAAAGAAATGGAGACAAGAAGTATCCCTGTCTCACTCCCGTTCTAATCCTAAACGGTTCTGTAAGTTGTCTTTCATGAAGAACACTGTATGTCATGTCTCCATAGGTCTTTTTTATTAAGTTAATGATCTTCATATGAACTCCATAATGCCTCATCAATTTTCAAAGCGATTCTCTGTCTACACTGTCAAATGCTTTTTCATAGCCCACGAATCCGACGTATAGCAGTGAATTCCATTCCAGACTTTGTTCAACTATTATTCTCAATGTGGCTATCTGGTCTGTACAGGATCTATTTTGTCGAAAACCTGCTTGTTTATCTCTCAGTTGCTTGTCTATGGATGATTCTGTTTAATACTTGTGTTGGCACTGATAGTAACATTATGCCTCTATAATTTGTGCACTCTTGTAAATTTCCCTTCTTAGGCAACTTGACCAGATAACCTTCCTTCCATTCTGCTGGTATTTCCTCTCTTAACACCTTTGAAAAATAAAGTTCGTTCGTTCGTTCGTTCGTTCTCTCTCCCTGACTTTGCCAAGTAGTTTGTTTAATATCTTTGTAGAGGTATCAATATCTGTTTTGATTGCCTCTGCTGGAATGCAATCTGGATCAGCTGCTTTTCCATCTTTCAGAAGCTTTATGGCGTTCTTTATTTCTTCTCTACTTGGTCGTTCACAGCTGATTTGTAGCTCCTCTTCTGCTGGCTGGATGTCTGGGGGATTAGTTGGAGATGGTCTTTTGAGAAGCTCCTCAAAATGTTCTGTCCATCTCTTCATTTGTTCTTGTATATTACTAAACAATTTTCCATTCTTATCTTTTATGAGGTCATTTGCTTGCTCATATTTCCCTGTTAGCTTCTTTGTGTTGTTGTACATATCCCTCATATTTCCTTTGGCTGCAGCTTCCTCTTCTTCTCTTGCCAAATCATCAATATATTTCTCATGTCTCTTGATGATTCTTCTTACTTCTTTGTTTGCTTCTATGTACACTTCATGAGCCTTGGCTTTGGAGCTTCTGGTTTTGCTTCTGTTTAAATCTTCTTGCTTGTTTTTCCTGTCTTCTATCTCAACGTTACAAGAGAGATAAAAAAGTATTGCCCGCCACGATGTCACATGATCTCCCCTTGCGCTCTAATGTTAATATGACACATCATTTTAAGTCATAAAATAACAAGTAATTCGATGTATTGTGACATTTGTTTCATATAGAGTTATTGGATAACATGAAGAACTAACATATTAAAAATAGCAAGTGACTTTACAAAGACCCTTTATAATCACGTGTCTTGTGTGGACTCCATATTTGTTATCAATAATATAGGCC
This sequence comes from Oreohelix idahoensis, assembly GCA_024509875.1. Lineage (NCBI taxonomy): Eukaryota > Metazoa > Mollusca > Gastropoda > Stylommatophora > Oreohelicidae > Oreohelix > Oreohelix idahoensis. Next base: position 802,479 of record JAMPIV010022911.1, read on the forward strand.
ACGTGACGTAAAGTTCCCGGATGTCTTTGAAGTAAAGATAGAATAGGACAACTACACATACAGACATTTCGGTGAAGGTCACTAATACAAGGTCAAGGTCGTGACTGGGGGTGGTAACCTCATTATGTAAAACACATTTCTACAAGGACCACTACTACTAGACAATCTCATCATGTTACACATTTATAATAACTTTAGTATTTAAATTGTAAAGATGTGCAAACCATTGTGCATCAGCCAAAAACTTAGTTTTCTGTAATTAATGAAACAAAAACAATTGAAATATTACAAAATTTATTAACGGAATGTATGTTTTTTTCTGTTCAAAATAAATAGTTTCCCTTGGTAATTTACACAAAAGCATCTTTCCCCGAGTTACACGCAATGTCGTATGTATGTACAATTAATCTATCCCATGTTGCTGTAGCGTAAGGTTTTTTAAGATGTGATGATAGTGTTGGAGAAGGAATAGAATAATATTACTCTCCAGAAAGTGTGTTTTTGTTGTTGTTATTGATCCAGTGGCACTTGGGCTCTCGCCCTTCGGCCCAATGACATGTAGTGATATCTGCATGTTTTCGCAAGTTGTTTTGTGTCTCCGTACAGGGAGTTCCACTTATCTGGCCTGGGAGGAAGAAGCATTTTTCTAACATCATCGAGTGCTGGGCACTCAAAGAGGTGGTGGTCAACAGTTTCATGGGGGTAGTTACATAGCTGGCACCCTGGAGGGTGTTGTGGTTGGATTCTGTTCAAGTGGCTGTTGAGTGGTATATGTTGTGATCTGAGTCGAAAAAAATGGTGCTCTGATCCCTCCTTGTGAGATGGTTGATGTTGTCGTTAGGGTTATGACCAGCCATATGTCTCTAAACCTCTCTTCCAGTGTTTCCCATGGCCCATCTGTTCAGCCAAGTTTCTTTCTTTGTTGTTCGTATGAGTGATTTGGCTGTTTGGAGAGTTGTTGCTGTGAGTGGTTGTTCTTGTTTTGTTCCTTTCTTTGCTAAACTGTCTGCTCTGTCCTTACCTGGTGTATTAGAGTGGCCAGGGATCCACTGCATAACGATTCTGATGCCATAGGAGGTGATAAGCTGGTCAGCATCCTGGATTAGTTTGGCTAATTCAGTTTTACAATATCCACTGCCTTCCAGAGCTTGTAATGCAGACAATGAGTCAGTAAAAATGACAATGTTTTGAGCCTTTGAGAAAAAGGCATCAAATACAGTCTTCAGATGGTATACAGCTGTTTCCAGTGCAATGGTTTCAGCTTCATAGTTGGAGCAAAACTCCCGCATGCATCAAACAGCTCGTCGGAGGATCCGTCTGGATAACATATGTAAACTCCGTAACGTCCTTTGATGGTGGCCTTAAATGCAGATCCGTCAGTATAGACATGTAACCATTCTTCAGGGTAGGCATCAATGGTTCTTTGTGATGCACTCATAAGACTGACTGGGTCGGTCTGTTTGGTTGTTCCATCTACTAATTTCATCTGTACTTCTGGTGTTTTTAAGTGGGTATGTGGTGGTAAATTCCTTACTACTTTCTGTATATCTTGTCTTCTCTCTGGGAGGTGGTATCTATCTTGTATTTCATGAACATGGTGTAACACTGACTTGTGCTTTATTTTTTGCTTGTGTACCCAGTTTTCTACAAGGTGCCTGTTAGGGTGGTTTCGGTTCATTCTCTTATATCTTTCATAAACTTCTAAAGCAGCTTTATCTCTCCGTAAACTGGAGGGTTCCACATTTGTGTGTATTTCACATGCAGCAGTTGGTGTTGATCTCATAGCTCCACTGATTAGTCGAAGGACATTGCTTTGCACTCTGTCGAGAGACTCTAGGTTTGTTTTGGAGCAAATAGCAAGCAGTGAGTTGTTATATTCTATCACAGAACGGATATAGCCAAGGTACAAGCCTCTCAGAGTATCCTTGTCTGATCCCCAAGTAGTGCCGGCAAGACTCTTCAATAATTGTAATCGCCTCAGTGCTTTGTTCCTTGTATTCTCAATATGGTATTGAGGCTGAGCTGCCAATCAAGCGTGACTCCAAGATATGTGGGATGTTCTTCTTTTGTCACTTGTTGTTTGTCTAGCCAGAAAGTGTGAGGTCCCAGTGACAGAGATGTACACTGGTATCACTCAATAGTCACGGCTGTGAAAGTATCTGGAACTGAAATAGAACAGTCAGACCTTACTGTGCCACCGCACTGTGTGACTACTAGTGCTAACAAATCAACAAACTCAACTTCAACTTTAGTGAATGAATAAAGCTGTTGAATACAATTAATATATCCTCTTTATTAACTTCTATCTCAATTTTGAATTTAATGATGAGTTTTGGAAGATGTTGTATATGGAGAAGTATATTTGCAGTTGATGATTTTACTATATATATATTGAAGTACAGTCCCAACTAAGATGGTTTGGCCATGTCTGCAGAATGGGAGAAGATCGGCTACCACGACAAGCATGGGAAACAAAGAGCCAGGGATCCAGACCTCCAGGACGACCCAGAGTCCGCTGGGAGGACAACATGAGACAATCTTTGAAGGACCGAGGACTAGAATGGAACCAGGCCAGGAAGAAGACAGCTGATAGAATGGTCTGGCGCTCTCTCTTCCAAACCTCTACACCTCACGGTAGAAGGGGAACGACTAAGTAAGTAAGTATATTGAAGTAAATATATATATATATATATATATATATATACATATATATATATATATGTATATATATATATATATATATATATATATATACATATATATATATATATAACTTAAAAAACAGTATTGGATTTTCCAATTGAATTCTTCAACTAAAAGTTCTTCCACAGGTTTCTGGCACTAGTCTTTTAACTATCCTAATAATTTACTGAACGTTATTCGTCATCAACAAAATGTTTCTTCTGACTGCTCACATAGATCACTGGGACGAGTTTTGTATTACTCATCTTCTGGGAAACAATGTCCTTTTATGAATTGACACACTACGCTGTTGCTGTCATTCTTTTCCATTAGCCCACCCAATGACTGAGGGGGACTAAGGTCTGGTGAAGATTCAACCACTGTGCTCCTTTGAGGTTATAGGCAGCGGGATTAAATGACTTCTGCTCAAAGACTCAAATATGGTTCAGTACAAGTCAGATATAGCATGATAAGACAAGTGTCTACTTGCAGAACATTTTCAAATAATATAGTACTTGAATAAATCAAATAATATGAGTACATGTGTATGTGATGCGTGTTGCCATATGATGATGGATGGCACCCGCATGTCTGGTTTTGTGTAGTGTGTAGATGTGTTCAGTCAAAACAATGTTCATACAACAATAACAGGGCAATCCACATAGGACGTCAGTAAACTCACGACGTATAAAGTCAATGAGTCTTGAAACAGCCGTTGACGTTTTTCTTCATTATTTATTGTGGACGCCACAGTGACAAAATGGTTACGCAAATGTGTAGGCACATCAAACAGTCATTATCACAGCAACATTCAATACAGCAATAGACGGTAGACAGCATTACAATGATGAGTCAGATGCATGTTATATTTCATAGTGCTGTAAATGTAGTCAGGTGGAAAACTCCATCCTTTTCTATAACAGCCAGGAGATAACCAGATGTATGAGATCAGTTCACTCTCCTTAGTTTGACTTCAGCAAGACAGACACGTCTGCCGAAGTATAAATAATGTCCTCAAAAATATCCTCTAGATAATAAAGGTTTTCCAAACCTAGTTCATTTAACAAAGTAGCAAGTAATGGTCCTTGGTACATGCATCAACCGATGCAGTACAATGCAGCGACATGTGAGCTGGGAAAAAACATCTCGTGACGACGACTTTCGGAGACAGGCTATGAATCGAAATCGCTCACGACCCAAAATCGATAGAGTTAATGAAAAAGTCAATTTACCTTGCTTTCATGAAATACACAGAAATATCACGCCTCCCGACATGTGGGAAAACACTAGAGGTATTATCTCGAATAAACGAAATATCCATTAAGAGGACTACACATCCCTGACAGAACAAAAAATAGCGGAGATCCCCTCTTCAACGAGGCATCTCTTTCGCCATTCCAAATCGCTCACTCCACTAGTGGTGGGCGGAAACCGATCGACCAAACAACAAGACAAGTCATGCGCAGTCCAGCGCAAAAATGACCACAGCTCAAACTTAACTGCATTCGATACCAACGCGAGAAGACAAATGCTTACCGAGAAAAGTGACTATAAATTTCAAGCAGTTGTTGCCCTTGCGTTATAAAACAGATATTGAAATAAAACGATGTTGCGAGAATTTATCACGCAACATATCACCACCTCCTCCCGATAAAAAAAAAAATGTGGAACATATTTTTTTTTTCAATATCAAAGAGCAAGCGATAAGCGGCTCAAAACGCACGAATTATGCGCTGATAATTAATTAAATTGCCAAACAATAGGCTAATTATAGAGTGTCTGGTGAGGATATACCTCAACAGAAAAATAAATATGTCTCAAAAAATATTCACATCGGGGAGGTGTCACCAACACACATCACGTTAGCATGTAAACACAATATACGTATGCAAGTTACTATAATCATCATTAAACAGCATACTCTAATATTGTCTTTAAAAATGGATGTACAAATCTGATAGGAAAATTTAAATAGTACATTCTTTGACATGTAATGACATAAGTACATAGTAAAGTTAAACTACATGACGATCCAGGACATATGCTCTGGTATTCCGAGGGTAAGTACACAATCTAGAACTCGTAAGGTAAGTCCTCAGCTCAACAATGACATTCTGAGAAAGTACAAGCAATATAATGCTAATTAATAACTAATATGCTTCATAAGGTACAATACATTATTAATAATTGTGGCTGTTTAGTAAACTAACGGCCCTTATATTAACTACTCAGTCCCCCTCTATCATCTTAAAAAACGAACAGAAGAAGATGACAACAAAGCACGATAGTGTGTACATATAAAGTAAGTACAGATGTGCTAATCTATTGTAGAAATATAGGTGTGTTATGACTCTGTAATATATAGAAATATAGGACAGAAGTATTAGTTGGAGTCATGTGGGCATCTAGACAAAATGTCAGCCATCACATTATCCGCACCACGGATAGCTCGTACCGTGAAGTGAAAAGGTTGAAGAGCTATAGCATATCGAGTGGATCTCGAACTCTTCAAATTCTTAGTCTGAATAGCTGTAAGAGCTTTCTGATCAGTCTCTAGAATGAAATGTGCGCCCAGGAGGAATCTTTGTAGTTTTAGAATTGACCAAACCATCGCTAACAACTCACGGTCTAAAACCGAGTAGTTCCTCTCTGCCGCATTTAGTTTTCTAGAAATGTACATAACAGGATGCAGAGTATTTGCATATTCTTGCATCAGTGCTGCTCCAATCCCAGTGGATGAAGCATCACTCCGAAGAACAAAAGTCCTATCAAGAGTAGGTAATCTTAAGATGGGAGGAGAAGAAAATATATTCTTGATTTGGTCTAGTGAAGATTGGCATTCTTCAGACCAACGGACCAGATTAGGCGAACCTTTCTTCAACAATGTTGAGAGAGGTGCCATGATCGAAGATAAATTTGGAATAAATCTCCCATAAAATTGAATTAAACCTAAGAGACTCCTAACTTGTTTCTTCGTTTTAGGAACAGAGATGTTCAGTATTTTGGAAGTATTGTGGTCTTCTGTCTTCAAGAGACCATGACCAACACGATGACCCAGGAAAGAGATTTCACCAAAACCAACAAAAGCTTTAGAAGGTTTTGCTGTCAAATTATTCTCACGTAGAGTGGACAGTAAGTCATATAACCCTAAATAGTGATCTTCCCAGGTATCACTGAAGAGACAGATGTCATCTAAGTATGCGATGACATCCGAACGATGTGACAGAATTCGACGCATCATGCGAACGAAAGTGGCAGGGGCGTTCATGAGACCAAAAGGCATAACATTCCATTGAAATAGACCCCTAGGTGTAGAAAAAGCAGTAAGAGGTTTGGCATGCTCTGCTAAAGGCACTTGCCAATAACCTTTAGACAAGTCAAGTTTAGTGAAGAATCTAGAATTAGAAAGTCTAATCAGTAGATCTTCTAACAAAGGCATCGGTTCAGCGTCGAACTTTGTGACCTGATTCAATTTGCGATAATCAACGCAAATTCGTATGTTCTTATCCTTCTTCCGGACAATAACCATGGAAGAAGAATATGGTGAAGTCGATGGTTCAATTATATTTAATTGAATCATTTCATCCAATTCCTTTTCCACTTGCGACTGAAAGTGTATAGGAATAGGATACGGCCTAACCCTAATTGGATTATTGTCGGTAAGAATTATGTCATGTTCTATGACATCTGTGTGTCCAGGAATGTCAGTGAGAACATCCTGAAATGTTTGTAACATCGACGAGACTTGTCGATGTTCGTCACCAGAAAGATTAGGAGAAACAGAAACGTTTTTCCAAGATTCCGTGGAATGTAATGGAACCACTGGAAGGGGAAGGTTGACATCAGAGAAGGTAGCTTCCTCATCCTGAATGACAGACAGGGATGAATAATGACCGTGAGGTGCAGGAGCATCATCCGTTGCCTGGAAAATAGGCAGCAAATAGTCCGGACGTTCGTGAAATTCCGAAAGCATGTTTATGTGGAAAGTTTTATGCTTTCCATCAATATCGACCACATAGTCAACATCGGAAATCCGAGAGACTATTGCATACGGACCTTTCCATGCAATAAGAAGTCTATTTTCCCTACTGGGGAGTAGGACGAATGCTTTGTCACCTGGACAAAGTTGTCGTAGACATCTATTCTTGTTAGCAAACTGCCTTGCCTTCTCTTTAGCAATTTCTGATGAAGCAGTTGCTAGCTTACATGCCTCAATGATCTTTTGTCTAAGAGCAATGACATACTCATATGAGGATTGAGTTTCATCGCTAATATCATCGGCAGTGATGAGATCGTGTAATAAAGACATAGGGCCGCGTGGACGCGCGCCAAAGACAAGTTCGAAGGGAGAAAATCCTGTGTGTTCATTAGGGACTTCTCTATAGGCAAAGAGAGCCGCGGGTAAAACCCTGTCCCAATCTTGAGGATGATCTTCAGTTATCTTACCAAGCAAAGTCTTGAGCGTTCTATTCAGACGCTCAACTAACCCATTAGACATAGGATGGTAGATACTACTGAGAGATCGTTCAATATGTAAGGTAGACATTACCTGTGACATAGTGTCAGATATGAGTTGAGTGCCATGGTCTGACAATATTTCTCTGGGGAACCCCAAGCGAGAAAATATCAACCAAAGAGCATCTGCGATATCTGTAGTAGATATGCTCTTAAGAGGAATAGCCTCTGGCCAACGTGTGCACATATCGACACATGTAAGGATAAACTGATGTCCTCTGGCCGACTTGACCTTAAAAGGGCCAATAATATCTATGGCCATTTTCTGAAACGGCCGAATAGGAATGTCAGCAGCCTGGATAGGCGCAGCATGTCGTGGTCCTCTAGATTTGACCTCCTGACATACCTTGCATGATCGGCAGTAAATACGAATGTCCTTATTGACAAAAGGCCAAAAGAAAGCCGCAAGGACTCTCGACTTCGTACGGGAAAAACCCATATGTCCAGCACATTGCGAGTCATGAGCATGTTGTAATATTTGGACTCTCATGCTCTTGGGAACAAGAATTTGCGAATGTGCCGACGTAGTCGAATCTTGTACCATACGTACAAGTACGCCGTTTCTCATTGCAATCCAAGATTTTCTATTTGTATCCTGATTCGGATCACCTTTCTTCGCAAGAACGAAGAATTTTTTTAAAGAAGGATCTTCTTCTTGCAATTTTATGAAAGAGTCACGAGTGATTACTAAGTGACTATCTTGGCTATCAACTTCATTATCACTATTCAGTGAAGTTTCGGGTGTTTGTAGAGCTTGTGCTCTTGTAACTACTGCATTTGTAGCTTGCATGTTATTATCTTCCCAAGCAGCAATCTGCTGTGGGGTACACTCCCTAACTCCGTGAATACGACCAATAATAAGGTCCGCAATAGGATTAGGTAAGAGACAAGCATGCACATCTCCAGTAAAGAAAGGAGTGGCAATGCGAATTACAGCAGTAGGATATTTTTCTAGAGTGCCGCCAAATGTGACACATTTAATAACCCTTCCTGTAGCACAAGATGGATCTACAAGCGATTGTCTAACACCAATAGTGGTGCATCCGGAATCGAAAAGTAGTGAGACCGGAGTATCATTAACAAGACCCTTATGTAGAATTAAAGAACCCCTCCCGTCATGCGCAACAGCAGCAGGAAGAGCGGGAAGTGGGTGACCACAACTCAAAGTAGTTATGGTACCCGGTTCGAATAAAGTACTGCATTGGGGGCATTTGTTTGCTCTCTCAAAGTCAAAAGCAGAACCAGTGACAGCGTCAAAGTTTTTACTATCAACAACATGATTACAGGCTCCCTCAGTTTCCTGTTGTACAGCATTAGCCTGCTGATATCTCTTTTTTTTGTGTTGAGATCTACCCCGACTATTATTACCTCTGAAGTTATCAGAGTTATTATTATCTCTGCAGTTATTATTGTCTCTATTGTAATTGTTATCCTGGTTCGAATTCCAGTTTCCACGATTACTATCATGTTCACATTGATGCGAACATCTATTTGTTTGGTTCTGAGGTCTTCGGCAGGAATAACCTCTATTACCATATCCTCTTTTGAAATGCTTATAATTATTAGGGTGATAGTAACGAGTACTATCAGGTTGTCTCCAATTCTTCGAAGAAGAATCACCATGAAATTGATTTCCATGATTTTGACAGAAATTACCGCTACTCTTTCTATCAAAATTTTGTTGGGATCTACGAGCAAAGTTTTGACCATACGGAGCTGCCGAAGCAACTGGTAAACCTTCTTTCACCTTAGAGTTACCCATGGTTATGTGTGGGTGCGCAGTTACGTATTGGCAACAGAAATCTTCCATTTCTTTTATTGTTTTAGGTTTACGTTCATGAAGGAAAGCAAGGAAAGACTCATTGACAGACGACATGACTTTGTCTCTAAGTATTAAGTCCATAAGTCCTTCATAAGTTTTTTCCGTCTTAGATAGTTCAACCCATCGTGAGAAAGTAATGCGTATTCTTGCAATAAACTCGGAGAATTCAACTCCATTTTCAGGTAACATGTTTTTAAATTGTAGACGATAGCCGTCTTCGTTAAGCTGATATTTCTTTAACAAAGCGGCCCTGACAACCTCATAATTGTTCTTGTCAGGTTCATCCACCATATTTAATATACTTAGAGCTTTACCTGTCAGTATCCCTGATAACTGATAAACATATTTTGCTTTGTCTATGTTATGAGCTGTACATGCTTGTTCAAATCTGTCCAGATAGAACATTATGTCATCACTGGAAGGACTAAATGTTGGTAACTTAATCTTAAAAGTATCATTATTAGCCTTACCAGAAGATGAACCCTTGTTTGAATCATTACCATTACTCATGCTCGTCAATTTCAATTTTTCCAACTCTAAAGCTAAGACCTTTTCTTCATGTTCCATTTTTGCTTTCTCTTTCCTCTCATCAGACTCTCTCTGTAATCTTCTTTCCTCAGCCTGAGCCTCTTTTTGAAGTCTTTCATTTTCAGCTTCTTTTTCAAGTCTTTTATTTTCAGCCTCTTTTTCAAGTCTTTTATTCTCAGCCTCTTTTTCAAGTCTTTTATTCTCAGCCTCTTTTTCAAGTCTTTTATTCTCAGCTCTAGCTGTAGCTGGAGTTTTCTTTCCTCAGCTTCTGATTCCCTTTTTTGTTTTTCCATTTCCATTTGGAATCTTTTTTCATCCACCTGCATCTGCAGTTTCTTTTGTTCAGCTTCCATATGCAGTTTCTTTTGTTCAGCTTCCATTGCTTTATCATATCGAGCAGTTGCAAATTCTTCTAACTTATCACCAGTCTTCCCAAGCAATTTACCCTGCTCAATAAAGTGCTCAAATGTAGACATGTTGTCTAACATATGAGTCCAAAACCTGAAATAATTAACTAATTTATTTCAAACCTAAGTGTAACAAGTCTTAATTAAGCACTTGTATATTCACATCACCTTATATTATCCCAGTCTCTGTGGGAAACAAGTCTCCAATCAAAGAACTTGTATATGAAATATCAGCACTCAATTCTTGATCATAAGTGCACTTCTCATTCAATAGTGCACGACACTATTCATCATTCATTTATCATCAGTATAGTAGTAACAGTGCATTAGCATAGCCCATTAACTAATTACTATAACTGTAAACAATGACTATGTAAACACATGCAGAATGTAAACATTGAAAATGTAAACAATACAAACAATGTAAACAATAACAATGTAAACAATAACAAAGATCAGCAACAATACAAAAACTTTCGCAGAAATCAACTAAAAATAAAGCAGAAATTAATGAAATATCACAAAAAATGTGACGATATCTGCGATAGAATTAAACAAAATACATGACACCACAGTGTATAAACAAAAATGTTGTATGAAACTAAATTATAGACAAGAGTAGGCTAACAAATACAAACAAATCAAAACAAAACTAAAGAATGCGAAATAATAACGAAAACAATATTAAAACATGTCATCACAGCTAACATAAATAGCAACAGAAGTCGCTTAGCAAATTCCAGTATCGGAAATTTGCAAACCCTACAGAAAACGCTCACAATAGACGACCTCTATGACGTGGCATAATCTAACGGAGACACCACCCAACCGAGAACCCGCTGAAATATAAACATATAAATATACAAATAACATATAAACATATAACATATAGAATGAGATGATACACAGAAGACTCAGCAGAAGTATAAGGGCACAGTTTACATACAAACAGGCCACTTAACTTATAGGCTTCCAATCGTAGAACAGCAGAAAAACGGATGTCAATCAACGTCCTAAAGAGCGAAGCTCCAACGATGATGGCACATCTGAACTGCTTCCACTGCTAACACGATGGTACAAGAGCTTCTGAAATACTGTGTGTTGAGTTGTTTCGGCACTTGACCTTCTAATCCAAAAGTAAGTTGATGGAAATCGGTACTTGGCCTTCTTCAGAAAACAACCCGTTTCAACCGGCACTTGACCTTCACAAAAACGACAGCACTGGAACCTTGACAGCAGCAACTTGCTTGACTTGCGTAAAAGATAACAGCAGTCCGAGTTATCCGGCAACATGTAACAACGCCGGGTACTGTCAAATTCTTGTTTCCGTCAAAAAATTGAAATTTTGACTTTTACCGGGCAACGCCGAGTACTTTGAAAATTTTGAAGATGTTGACTGTATTGAAGAATGTTAATTTCTTGAAGGATGCTGATGAATTCTTGTTGAAAATGAAGTGGGTAAGGGACCCCGTGTTTGCTAGTACCAGAATCAAACCAGCTTATGGCCACCAAATGATGCGTGATGCCATATGATGATGGATGGTATCCGCATGTCTGGTTTTGTGTAGTGTGTAGATGTGTTCAGTCAAAACAATGTTCATACAACAATAACAGGGCAATCCACATAGGACGTCAGTAAACTCACGACGTATAAAGTCAATGAGTCTTGAAACAGCCGTTGACGTTTTTCTTCATTATTTATTGTGGACGCCACAGTGACAAAATGGTTACGCAAATGTGTAGGCACATCAAACAGTCATTATCACAGCAACATTCAATACAGCAATAGACGGTAGACAGCATTACAATGATGAGTCAGATGCATGTTATATTTCATAGTGCTGTAAATGTAGTCAGGTGGAAAACTCCATCCTTTTCTATAACAGCCAGGAGATAACCAGATGTATGAGATCAGTTCACTCTCCTTAGTTTGACTTCAGCAAGACAGACACGTCTGCCGAAGTATAAATAATGTCCTCAAAAATATCCTCTAGATAATAAAGGTTTTCCAAACCTAGTTCATTTAACAAAGTAGCAAGTAATGGTCCTTGGTACATGCATCAACCGATGCAGTACAATGCAGCGACATGTGAGCTGGGAAAAAACATCTCGTGACGACGACTTTCGGAGACAGGCTATGAATCGAAATCGCTCACGACCCAAAATCGATAGAGTTAATGAAAAAGTCAATTTACCTTGCTTTCATGAAATACACAGAAATATCACGCCTCCCGACATGTGGGAAAACACTAGAGGTATTATCTCGAATAAACGAAATATCCATTAAGAGGACTACACATCCCTGACAGAACAAAAAATAGCGGAGATCCCCTCTTCAACGAGGCATCTCTTTCGCCATTCCAAATCGCTCACTCCACTAGTGGTGGGCGGAAACCGATCGACCAAACAACAAGACAAGTCATGCGCAGTCCAGCGCAAAAATGACCACAGCTCAAACTTAACTGCATTCGATACCAACGCGAGAAGACAAATGCTTACCGAGAAAAGTGACTATAAATTCCAAGCAGTTGTTGCCCTTGCGTTATAAAACAGACATTGAAACAAAACGATGTTGCGAGAATTTATCACGCAACAGTATGATGCAACCTTTGCCTTCCACATATACATGCCACGTCAGTAATGTGCTTGCTGGTAGGTTATAATATCCCAGACAAGGATTAACATGGTTATATAGTCTTGACAAGGACTGGTTAGGTTGGCCCTGACAAGGACTTGGAGGTTATATTGCGGGTCTAAATCTTCATCAAGCATACCCTTATAGACAAATGTTAGGTCTGATAGACTCAATTTTTAAACAAAACCTGAAATAAAATGATATTATTCATACAAATATATTTAGTAGTTATACATACCATTTAGAATCCATATAAGCTCAGTGTAGGACTGGTTTGTAGTGACGTATGTCTACACTGTATTCAGATAGGACAGTATTAGTCTTGGCAGCTACTTTTCTTTCTCAGTCTCTCACTCTGGCGGTAGGTGTTAGTGTGTGTTTTTTAATTGTTTCTTTAATGCAAAACTTTTGCCTCATTTTGGCGAGGCGCGTCCCGTTCAACCCAGTCGGTTATACTAGGGCGCTCGTCCAAATACAAAAGACCCCTAGGTCTGGATTATATTTTATGTTTTTAAATGTTGTTTGTTGTTGTTGTTTTGATGAGGTGATGGGGGGAGAGCGGGCACTTAACAGCTGACCGTTATTGCCTCTTCTCGTTCCAAATTGGTCTACCCTGTTCAACCTGAAATTTGGTTATAATTGGGGTATTTAGTGTGATTTTATTTTTTATTTTTGTATTTAATTTAAATAGCTGTTGTCTTTAGCAGTTGCTGATTTTAATTTATATTATAATTTGTCCATTTTATTTTCTCTTTTGTATTGTTTATTGATAACTATTGTCCTTTACACTTGGTTTTACTTTGTGTTAGTATTTGTTCTTTTTGAGTTGTTTTTTTAATTTTATTTAATACCTTGTTGTCTTTCCTTGTCCTATGAGTAGTTAAGTGAGTTTTTTTTTTTTTAATTTCGTGTTTTTTTTAAATGATTTTTTTTAGTTCTTGTTGCTTAATTTCTATTTAGTTGAATGTCTTTACTGAAGTGCTAACCTTATATGTTTTCCTTTGTTTTATGTATATATCTTTTAAGTATTGATTGGGCCTCTCTTGGGGCATCTATATTTAAAACCTTATCACCTGTCATGTCTATATTGTGATTTCTATAGTAAGTTTTTAATTCAAGCCTTTGTCGTTCATACTTTTTACAGTGGATCAGGTAGTGGTCTATGTCATTCTCTTCCTGACATTCTTGGCAGTGTGGTTCCTCTATCATAAAGTATGCTGCCCCGAGACGGAGACGCCACAGTTTTTTGTTCGATGGTATCTTTAATTCTTCTCTGACCTGGCACGTCCTTGTTGGTTCTTTCAGCAGTTAGAACGCGTGTCTGCCTTTTCTGCTGTTCTTCCATGTTGTCTTCCATTCCTCGTTTATAGTTATCTTCACTTTGCTCTTGATCTCCGACTTTCCCAGTCCTGCTCTTATATTGTTTTTACTTATTCTTCCATTCTTGGCGTTCTGATCTGCCAACTCGTATCAGCAATACCTATGTATGCTGGAAAGCACACTAGCCTCACACTTCATCCTCTTTTCCCTAGTGATGTATTAATTGCTAGGATTTCTTCCTTTATGTCTGGCCGGCTACATTTACCTGGGTGTTCTAGTGCTTGTAGTGATGATAGTGAGTCTGTAAATATCGTAATAGCTTCTGGTGGGTTATCTTCGATTATTATCTCTGTGGTAAAAATCGAAGCCCCTTCAGTTACACTGTAGCTCTTTTTAATTCCCCATTGTGGTATTACAACTCCGGCACCTAGTTGCCCACTATCACCCTTGGATCCATCAGTGTAGACGGTCAGACTTTGTTTAGTTAGTTGATCTATGAACTTTCTACTTATCATTTTGGCTTCCTTATCTTCTATGTTTTGTTTGATCTTTTCAGTAAGTGAGTAGTCCATGATTGGTGTTTTTAGTTCCCAGGTTGGTATTTTGCTTCTATATTTATTACTATTTTTAATTGTGTTTGATAGTTCTTTGAACTGCGTTAGATCTTCTATAGTTCTCCACCCTGTTGGATATCTATCTTTATTTAAGGGGACGTCCCATACACTTGGTTGGTTTTTAACAAATGCTTTATGTGCTGAGTGGGTCACTTCTTGTGCTACTTTACTCCAATAATTTAATCTTAGTTCTTTCCGTCTTAGACCAAGGGGTGGTATGCCAAGAGCTACTTCTAGAGCTTCTACTGGTGTCGATACAAATGCACCTGTAATGGTTCTCATGGCTGCATTTAGAATTCTGTCCAGTTTTGCTTTGTTAGAAGCTGCAGCTGAGTCATAGACTATGCTGACATAATCCAGTTTCCCCCTGATGAAAGATTTGTAGAACATAAGCATTATTTTATTGTCTGCCCCCCATCCATTACCTTTTACTTTCCTTAGTATATTTAGGGGTCCCCTACAGCTTTCTACTAAACTGTATATATGTTTATTCCAATTTAGTTGTTTTTCTAAAGTTAAGCCCATAAATATTGTTGTTAAGGAGGTACATATTTTCTGTCCTTTAATGGTTATATTGATTTTTTTTTTTTAAATTTCCTTTGCTGAATATCATACCTCCTGTTTTGTTTACATTAATTTGGAAGCCCCAACTTTTCATCCACTCTGAAACTTTGTCTATTTGTTTTTGAAGTTTTTTGTAAACATGGTCCAAGTGGTTCCCGATCGCCAAATGGCACAGTCATCTGCAAATTGTGATTTTGCATTCTTAATGTCGTTAAATTCATCTGCTAAATCATTTACAGCTATAGTGAAAATTGAAGGAGAAATCACTGGTCCCTGAGGAATCCCATTCTGTTGTTCATATATTTCTGACCTATCATTATTCACTTGTACAGCAAAATACATGTCCTGTAAAATGTTTTCTAGATATCTATAGGTTTTACCAGTAATGCCAATCTTCTTCATTTTTTAAAGAGCTCCATCTCTCCAGCATTCATCATATGCTCTAGCTACATCTAGAAAGATTGCCACTGTTTTCTCTTTCGTCTTCAGCCCTAGCTTTTCATCATGTTCTAATCTTACAAGCTCGTCTACTGTACTTCTGTCTGCTCTAAACCCTGACTGGTTTGGGCTATATAACTGATTTTTTTTCTAGGTAGAATTTAACTCTTTTATTAACAACAGTTTCCATTATTTTACCTAGTTGTGACGTTAAGGAGATAGACCTATATGAACTTACATCATGGGCTTCCTTATTGGGTTTTAGGATGGGTACTATCATAGCTACTTTCCATGCTTTTGGTATCTTTCCTAAGCTCCAAATTGTGTTATAGAGGGAAGTTATTTTGTTTATAGTTCTTTTGGGTACTTTCTTAAGGATTTCATAACTAAGTATATCATGCCCTGAGGCAGTATTAGATTTCTCTTTTACTGCACTAGTTACGTCTTCCTCTGTTATATCAGCATTTAAATAGTTTTTGTCATCTATCTGATCTGGTTGTTCTTTTGAAAACTGTATCCTAAATCTTTCTCTTATCTTATTTTCTTACTGTCCAAGACTACTTTTTGCACTGACTTTATAGAAATACTCAGCCAGGGCATTAGCTTTTTCTTTGTCTGTTTCTGCTCTCTTTGGTTGTTTGATTGTTGGCGTTATTCTTTTCTTATTGTTCCCTTTGATTGCTTTTAGCTTTTTCCATACTTCTTTAATTTGAATGCTAAGTTTTAGTGACTGACAGAACTCATTCCAGTTAGTTTCTTTGGCTTTAAATATTATTCTGTTAGATTCATTCCTAATATGTTTATACTCATCATAGTTTTCTTCTGTTCTATTATTTCTATATTTTTGTAAGGCCCTTTTTCTTCTCTCATGAATGTCTGCACAGCTTTTATTCCACCAGGCAACTGGTTCTTTATTCCTCTGAGTTTTTCTTTTCTTATTAATGTTATTTATTTGTTTTAGGTGCTGTGGCATATTTTTATTTGGTATATATTTTATTGCTATTTTCAGAATTTCAATGGTCAGTGTTTCTGCCCACAAGTCAGTATCATATGTGTCCATGTCTTTATATTCCATTACCTTCAGGTCTGATTGGAAGGCTTCTCAGTTTGCTTTTTTATAGTTGAAAGTCGGTTTCTCTGGTTCTGTGTTTGGAATAACGTTTTCATGCATGGTTATTACAATGGGCAGATGATCTGAGTTTGTGTCTTTCTACGTTTTTAAACAACCAGAGGTTGACGTCGCAATGTTTGTCTCCCCACCGCACCGGTAGTTTTATTTGCAGGGGAAATGATTTGCTTTGCCAAGGGAAAGAAAATATGTGTTAAACATAATTACAATATTTAACATTGCGTTTTTCGTTCTTTACAGAATTCCAATTTAGTTCTTTGGAAATAAATAAGACGTAAGGTTTACTTTTATAAACAAGTATTTTTGTAAAACATTTTTAAAGCTTTTGTAACTTTGGTTATGTGTTTTTAATTAAACGTTACTAATTTTACACAGTGTGTATGATTGTGTATGGGAATATGTACATATGTGCCTTTTTCACGTATGTGCGTACGTGTATGTACGTGTATATACACAGGTACATGTGCGATAAAGCGCGTATATATCTATATTTTTGTTGTTGATAAATACATGCTTTTTTAAATGTAAAAAGGGAAGAAAAAAAAAACATAAGCTTGATGCAAAAGATTCACACACAAAAAAAATGTGTACATTGAGGTTTTTTGTTTTTTTTAATACAGCTGCTCATTGTATTTTCATTTTTATACTAATATTCATGCTATTATTGTCAATGTATCAATGCATATGGCTTTGTAAATTTCTAAGGAATGTGAATAAAGATGTTAACCGAAAAAAAAAGTCAGTGTTCACTGCGACTCATGCGAGTTAACATAAATGCGCCTCATGCGAGCATTTGAAAAAATGCGACTCATGCGAGCATTTAAAAAAAAAAAAAAGGCATAAACTGCCGCCTAAACTAATGTGGTAAACACATTTTTGAGGTGAGACCTTTTGTTTGTATTTTTTGGCCGCAGAAAGATACCTTATTTGACCTAACTGTGGAGGTGAAGAAAAAAAGTAATTAGAAGAAAAATAGAAGGTCTCTCTCGGTAAAAGAAGATCTGGGAAAGTTCTGCAGAGATATTTTAAGTATCCAGCGCAACAACTCTCCTAACTAACAAATTACTCATGTGTTCCCTTAGATAGCAGAAAATAAATTACAACACATGAAACATTGACACATTTTTTTTTCAAAGCTTAAAACTGGTTTGTAAAACAATTATTATATTAACACACTGTGAATCTAGATATCGGGATGGGAAGTGAACGCCAAGCCTATAACCCATCACTCCTATAGTACTATTACCCTGATGTTGAACTACACTTCTGGTGTTATACTACTTCTACTAGTACACTTAACTTAGTGACTGGACTTAGTTTTTAAGTGATGGAGCTGGCTTGTCTACTGGGTCAGGATGACTCGGTGTTGTTGCCCAAGTCTGACACTTCCAACTTTGATGTGTTACTGAAAGCTGAGACTGTGGGTTTCTGATATGGTCAGAGTTACCTCCTCGGTTGAGTATGTCTGACTTCTAGTCTCTGGACGAATAGTTAGCCCACACTAGAACATTTTTTAGAGCTTTAGCGAGCTGCTGGGTAGATAATTGACCACTGGCATCGAGCTTTGCACAGAAATTCCGAATATCTGGGGCCTGCCTAGGACTGTGAAAAATAAATGCTCCCTGTTACAGCTTGGCACAACCAATCCACAAAGCCCTCTTCTGGTCCAGCTATCGATACAAAGTTTTCTTCCATGAACCGGAGTTGACCTGATAAGGACCCTGTATCTACCATTACGTCTAAACTAGCTTGAGAAAGTGTTATCCAGTTGAACATGTTAAGCTCAAATATCAAGCCAGTCTTATTGTGTGGCAACGAAACATGGAAAGACAGTACCGTTATCAAGAAGTTAGAGATTGCCATAAATGTGTACTTGTAGAAATCAGAAGAATTAAACTGGTATGACAAGATGACTAATTTAGAGCTAAGTAAAACAACCAGACAAACATCAGTAGAACGAAAGGTGAGAAGACATGACGTCAGATAGGACACACATTAAGAAAATCTGTTGATAGTTCCTGTGTTGGAATCACCGTGTAAGAAAAGTAGACAGACATATTATCACGGGTAACAGAAGTAGACAGACATGGTATCACGGGTAAGAGAAGTAGACAGACATTTTATCACGGGTAAGAGAAGTAGATAGACATGTTATCATGGATAAGAGACCTAGACAGACATGTTATCACGGGTAAGAGAAGTAGACATACATGTTATCACGGGTAAGAGAACTAGACAGACATGTTATCACGTGTAAGAGAAGAAGACAGACATGTTATCACGTGTAAGAAAAGTAGACAGACATGTTATCACATGTAAGAAAGGAAGCAGACAGACATGTTTTCACGTGTAAGAGAAGTAGACAGACATGTTATCACGAGTAAGAGAAGTAGACAGAAATGTTAACACAAGTAAGAGAAGTAGACAGACATGTTATCACAGGTAAGGGAAGAAGACAGACCTGTTATCACAGGAAATAGAAGTAGACAGACATGTTATCACAGGTTAAGAAGTAGACAGACATGTTATCACGTGTAAGAGAAGTAGACAGCCATGTTATCCCATGTAAGTGAAGTAGACATACATGTTATTACGGGTAAGAGAAGTAGACAGGCATGTTAACACGGGAAAGAGTAGAAGACAGACATGTTATCACAGGTAAGGAAGTAGACAGGCATGTTTTCACGCGTAAGAGAAGTAGACAGACATGTTACTACGGGTAAGAGAAGTAGACAGACATGTTATCACGGGTAAGAGAAGTAGATAGACATGTTATCACAGGGAAGAGAAGTAGACAGACATGTTATCGCAGTTAAAAGAAGTAGACAGACATGTTATCACGGGTAAGAGAAGTAGACGGACATGTTATTAAGGGTAAGAGAAGGAGACAGACTTGTTATCACAGGTAAAAGCAGTAGGCAGTCATATTATCACAAGTAGGAGATGTAGACAGGCATATTATCACGGGTAAGTGAAGTAGACATACATGTTATCATGGTTAAGAAAAGTAGACATACATGTTTTCACGGGTAAGAGAAGTAGACAGACAAGCTATCACGAGGAATCGAAGTAGACAGACATATTATCACGGGTAAGAGAAGTAGACAGACATGTCATCTCTGGTAAGAAAAGTAGGCAGACATGTTATCACATGTATGAGCAGTAGACAGACATGTTATCACGGGTAAGTGAAATAGACAAACATGTTATCACAGGTAAGAGAATAAGACAGCACATGTTTATCACCGGTAAGAGAAGTAGTCAGGCAAGTTATCACTTGTAAGAGAAGTAGACAGGCATATTATCACTGGTGAGAGAAGTAGACCGCCATGTTATCACGGATACGAGAAGTAGACGGATATGTTATTAGGGGTATAAGAAGTAAACAGACTTGTTATCACGGGTAAGAGAAGTAGACCGTCATGATATCACAAGTAAGAGATGTATACAGGCATGTTATCACGGGTAAGAGAAGTAGACATACATGTTATCACGGGTAAGAGAAATAGACAGACATGTTTTCAGATGTAAGAGAAGTAGACAGACAGGTTATCACAGGTAAGAGAGGTAGACAGACATGTTATCACGGGTAAGAGAAGTAGACAGACATGTCATCTCTGGTAAGAGAAGTAGACATCCATATTATCACGGGTAAGAGAAGTAGACGGACATGTTATAATGGGTAAGAGAAGTAGACAGACATGTTATCACGGGTAAGAGAAGTAGACATACATGTTATCGCGGGTAAGAGAAGTACAGACATGTTATGACGGGTAAGAGAAGTAGACAGACATGTCATCACTGGCAAGAAAAGTAGACAGACATGTTATTACGGGTTAGCGAAGTAGACAGACATGTTATCACGGGTAAGAGAAGTAGACAGACATGGTATCATAGGTAAGAGAATTAGACAGCACATGTTATCACAGGTAAGAGAGGTAGACAGGCAAGTTATCACTTGTAGGAGAAGTAGACAGGCATGTTATCACGGTTAAAAGAAGTAGACATACATGTTATCAGGTGTAAGAGAAGTACACAGACATGTTATCACAGGTAAGAAAAGTAGACAAACATGTTATCACGGGTAAGAGAAGTAAATAGTCATGTTGTCAGAGGTAAGAGAAGTAGACATTCATGTTATCACGGGTAAGAGAAGTAGACAGATATGTTATCACGGGTAACAGAAGTAGACAGACATGTTATCACAGACACGAGAAGTAGACAAGCATGTTACCATTGGTAAGATAATTAAACAGTACATATTTTCACGGGTAAGATAAGTAGGTAGGCAAGTTATCATTGGTAAGAGAAGTATACAGGTATATTATCACGGGTAAGAGAAGTAGACAGGCATGTTATCACGGGTAAGAGAAGTAAACACACATGTTATTACGGGGCATAGAAGTAGACAGGCATGTTATCATCCGTAAGAGAAGTAAACAGGCATGTTGTCACGGGTAAGACAATGAGACAGAAAAGTTATTACGGTAAGAGAAGTAGACAGTCATGTTATCACAAGTAAGAGAAGTAAACAGGCATGTTATCACGGGTAAGAGAAGTAGACAGACATTTCATCACAGGTAAAAGAAGTAGACAGACATGTTATCACGGGTAAGAGAAGTAGACGCACATGTTATTAAGGGTAAGAGAAGTAGACAGACTTGTTATCACGGGTAAAAGAAGTAGGCAGTCATGCTATTAAAAGAAGGAGATGTAGACAGGCATTTTATCAAGGGTAAGTGAAGTAGACATACATGTTATCACGGGTAAGAGAAGAAGACAGACATGTTATCACGGGTAAGAGAAGTAGACAGACATGTTATCACTGGTAAGAACAGTAGACAGACATATTATTACGGGTAAAAGAAGTAGGCAGACATGTTAACATGGGTAAGTGAAGTAGACAGACATGTTATCACAGGTAAGAGAATTAGACAGCACATGTTATCACAGGTAAGAGAAGTAGACAGGCAAGTTATCACTTGTAATAGATGTAGACAGGCATAGTGTCACGTGTGAGAGAAGTAGACAGGCATGTTATCACGGGTAAGAGAAGAAGACATACATGTCATTAAGGGTAAAAGAAGTAGATAGACGTGTTATCACGGGTAAGAGAAGTAGACAGTCATGTTATCACAAGTAAGAGATGTAGACAGGCATGTTATCACGGGTAAGAGAAGTAGACATACATGTTTTCACGGGTAAGAGAAGTAGACAGACATGTTTTCACATGTAAGAGAAGTAGACAGACATGATATCACGGGTAAGAGAAGTAGACAGACATGTTATGACGGGTAAGAGAAGTAGACAGACATGTTATTACGGGTAAGATAAGTAAACAGACATGTCATCTCTGGTAAGAGAAGAAGACAGCCATGTTATCACGGGTAAGAGAAGTAGACAGACATGTTATCATGGGTAAGAGAAGTAGACAGACATTTTATCCCGGGTAAAAGAAGTACACATACATGTTATCGCGGTAAGATTAGTACAGACATGTTTCCACGGGTGAGAGAAGAAGACAGACATGTTATTACTGGTAAGAAAAGTAGACAGACATGTTATTACGGGTATAAGAAGTAGACAGACATGTAATCACGGGTAAGAGAAGTAGACAGACATGGTATCACAGGTAAAAGAATTAGACAGCACATGTTATCACAGGTAAGAGAAGTAGACAGGCAAGTTATCATTCGTAAGTGAAGTAGACAGGGATGTTATCACGGGTGAGAGAAGTAGACAGGCATGTTATCACTTGTACGAGAAGTAGACAAACATGTTATCAAGGGGAATAGAAGTAGAGAGGCATGTTATCATGGGTAAGACAAGTAAACTGGCATGTTATAACTGGTAAGAGAAGTAGACAAATATGTTATCACGGGTAAGAGAAATAGACAGTCGTGTTATCACAAGTAAGAGAAGTAGACAGGCATGTTATCACGGGTAAGAGAAGTAAACAGAGATTTCATCACAGGTAAGAGAAGTAGACATACTTGTTATCACGGTTAAAAGAAGTAGACATACATGTTATCAGGTGTAAGAGAAGTAGACAAACATGTTATCACAGGTAAGCGAAGTAGACAAACATGTTATCATGGGTAAGAGAAGTAGACACACATGTTATTAGAGGTAAGAGAAGTTGACATTCATGTTATCACGGGTAATAGAAGTAGACAGATATATTATCACAGGTAAGAAAAATAGACAGACATGTTATCACGGGTAAGAGAAGTAGATAGACATGTTATCACGTGTAAAAGAAGTAGACGGACATGTTATCACGGGTAAGAGAAATAGACAGACATGTTATCTCGGGAAAGAGAAGTAGACAGACATGTTGTCAGGGGTATGGGAAGTAGACAGACATGTAAATACGGGTAAGAGAAGTAAACAGACATTTCATCACAGGTAAGAGAAGTAGACAGGCATGTTATCACGGTTAAAAGAAGTAGATATACATGTTATCAGGTGTAAGGGAAATACACAGACATGTTATCACAGGTAAGAGAAGTAGACAAACATGTTATCATGGGTAAGAGAAGTAGACAGTCATGTTGTCAGAGGTAAGAGAAGTAGACATTCATGTTATCACGGGTAAGAGAAGTAGACAGATATGTTATCACGGGTAACAGAAGTAGACAGACATGTTATCACAGGCACGAGAAGTAGACAAGCATGTTACCATTGGTAAGATAATTAAACAGTACATATTTTCACGGGTAAGATAAGTAGGTAGGCAAGTTATCATTGGTAAGAGAAGTATACAGGTATATTATCACGGGTAAGAGAAGTAGTCAGGCATGTTATCACGGGTAAGAGAAGTAAACACACATGTTATTACGGGGCATAGAAGTAGACAGGCATGTTATCACCCGTAAGAGAAGTAAACAGGCATGTTGTCACGGGTAAGACAATTAGACAGAAAAGTTATTACGGGTAAGAGAAGTAGACAGTCATGTTATCACAAGTAAGAGAAGTAAACAGTCATGTTATCACGGGTAAGAGAAGTAGACAGACATGTTATCACAGGTAACAAAAGTAGACAGACATGTTATCACAGGCACGAGAAGTAGACAAGCATGTTACAATGGGTAAGAGAATTAGACAGCACATGTTATCACGGGTAAGAGAAGTAGACAAGCAAGTTATCACTTGTAAGAGAAGTATACAGACATAATATCACGAGTAAGAGAAGTAGACAGGCATGTTATCACGGGTAAGAGAAGTAGACAAACATGTTATTACGGAGAATAGAAGTTGACAGGCATGTTATCATGCGTAAGAGAAGTAAACAGGCATGTTATCACGGGTACGACAAGTAGACAGATAAGTTATCACGGATAAGAGAAGTAGACAGTCATGTTATCACAAGTAAGAGAAGTGGACAGACATTTCATCACAGGTAAGAGAAGTAGACAGACATGTTATCACGGGTATGAGAAGTAGACATACATGTTATCACGGGTAAGAGAAGTAGACAGACATGTTATCACGGGTAAGAGATGTAGACAGACATGTTATCACGTGCAAGACAAGTAGACCGATATGTGATCACAGGTAAGAGAAGTAGACAGACATGTTATCACGGGTAAGAGAACTAGACAGACATGTTATCACGGGAATGAGAACTGTAGACAGACATACAGAGATAAAGAAGACAAAGAACAACCTTGAAAGGATGATACAGGACAGACGGAGTTAGTGTGTGTTTGGTGAAGACCTTCACGGGAAGATAGAATATTTAATGTTATCTAAATATTTTCTTAACTAGTTCTGTCCCCGAGCACAGCCTGCTACGCAAGTCTTATGTATACATTATAAGGTAGTCCTAGTTCTGTCTCCGAGCACAACCTGGTACACAAGTATTATGTATACATTATAAGGTAGAACTAGTTCTGTCTCCGAGCACAACCTGCTACTCAAGTATTATGTATACATTTTAAGGTAGTCCTAGTTCTGTCTCCGAGCACAATCTGCTACACAAGTATTATGTATACATTATAAGGTAGAACTAGTTCTGTCTCCGAGCACAACCTGCTACACAAGTATTATGTATACATTATAAGGTAGTCCTAGTTCTGTCTCCGAGCACAACCTGCTACACAAGTATTATGTATACATTATAAGGTAGTCCTAGTTCTGTCTCCGAGCACAACCTGCTACACAAGTATTATGTATACATTATAAGGTAGTACTAGTTCTGTCTCCGAGCACAACCTGCTACACAAGTATTATGTATACATTATAAGGTAGTCATAGTTCTGTCTCCGAGCACAACCTGCTACACAAGTATTATGTATACATTATAAGGTAGTCCTAGTTCTGTCTCCGAGCACAACCTGCTACACAAGTATTATGTATACATTATAAGGTAGTCCTAGTTCTGTCTCCGAGCACAACCTGCTACACAAGTATTATGTATACATTATAAGGTAGTACTAGTTCTGTCTCCGAGCACAACCTGCTACACAAGTATTATGTATACATTATAAGGTAGTCATAGTTCTGTCACCGAGCACAACCTGCTACACACGTCTGCTACATTACAAGGCTGTCTTTGTTCTGAAAACCGACAGGTATCAAATATGGAAGGAGAATCTAAAACAAATTGAGAAAGGAACAAGATACACACACACGCACACAACGGGTATGACCGACATGTAGACGCCTTAAACAAATAACCCAGGTCAGGAAGGCTAAACGTAAACTTGTAGAAGGTTTGTACGTCACAAAAACTGACAGCAAAAAAGATGTAACGTAGAAGAGAATTAAAGAAAATCATTAAGTTCAAAACGTTTAGAGGCTAAAAACATGTATAAGTGGTATATATGGTATAGACCAATATTTCCAATACCTTTAGCATCTAATGACAAGGTAAAGGTAACCCCATACCGGATATTGCCTTAGGGGAATAAAGTGTTAGAGACTTCACCAAACTACGTCCAGCTTTTTATGAGGTGATAATGATCAGTTCCTTCCTTGCTGCCTTTGTTTTCCTAACTCAATAGAAGAGCCAGGTACCGATTTAGAATTGAGTTGGCTGGTGCAAGACGCTGCCGGGTTTCGATCTCAGAACCCAGTAACTGTACCGCGAGAAGAAAGTACTTTAACCTCTTAACCAATCAGACACGACTTTCACATCACAAGTAATGAGCAATGATATCCTGGCGGAGACCAGCGAACAGTGTCAGCAATATAAGACTTGAGAGTGAAGACATACTTGACAGTTTATTACTATGTGGTGGACAAATCTGAACTAAACTTAAAGTCGACTGATACAGGGGTGTGGAGTTGAATTATAAACCAAAGTTTGGAAGAGGAGTCAATAATAGAAGAGTCAATCACTGGTGACCTCCAGAGTTATGGAGGAAACATATACGTGAGTCACCATTTTATATTAAACGTCTTTTTAGGTGGGTCAGAAATCATGATTTATTGTCGTTATAAAACAGATATAGAGAGGACTGACTGCCCAATAACATAGTGTATAAAAATCAGTTTTAGTTCCGAAAAAAGCAACGTATATTTGTAAGAAAACATACCTAACAAAATGTGTAGTCTAAAGATAAGAATATTTTGTAACTTACAATTTTTGGCAGAACATTTGGAGATTTTCTATAGGACAAAAAAATGATTTTCTAAAATAAAAATAAAAAAAGTTATTTATTACTAGTCATAGTCTTCAGTTTATCGAGAACCACACAATATCTAGCCTATGGAAATATTGTTCAAGACTGTTGTTATCTGGCGAGTAGGGCGTGTACATTTTCTATGATTTCTAATGCATAATGTACACACCTTCAAAAAATGTGAAGTGTTAGCGGTGCAATATTTCTATAATCGTTTGGAGCACAATATTGTTATAATCTAGAGAGTGTTGAGGGCTTCTTGCTAAGATCTGAATATTGTAGGTGTCAGAAACTGTTTAAACGATGATGCCCCCAGATGTGCGGATACTATATCAGATATATGATGATGGGAGGTGGCAATAGGGGTATGAATAACACGAACGCCACTGGTTACAGTTCCGTGACATTTATTTAACATACACATACGTGTCCCGAATATCAATTAAACTGACAAGCATACTGACTCACCACCAGGCTGACATTGCCTGCAGGAAATAACACTCACTACAATAACTAAGGACTGGCTTCCCTGACGTGCACAGACAGAACACTAAATACCTTTATGTGCGGTATAACTTCCTCGCACAAATAAATCACCATCCAGGTGTATATCACTTATTAGTGATTGGCGGAATGCACATCGCCATATAGATTCACAGAATCTCCTCTCCAGGCGGGACAAAACACTTCGCCTGTATTTAGTCCAAAACCAGCTCCAAGGCGGGAAACGCGTCGCCTTTCTTCACGGTAGCTCCCGGGGCGGACACAGAAACGCCCTATACAGTTCTCTACAACAGGAATATAAATATAGTTCCTCCTGGAACACTCTTAGGCCGGAAAACCGTCGCCTGTATGATAATGCAGCTATCACATCATTAATACAATAATCCCATATATGAATAATACTGTCACAAATACGAGCTTACAGCTCGGCTTCCAAATACAGAATAATCCAGTCACACCAGACTTGTATTCACTACATGCTTTCTCCCAACGCATGCACAAGTCACACCATGTTGACATAAAGTCAGACATGAACTCAATAGCTGAGTTACAATTAACCAAGTGTTAACAACAGTTCAGTGACCCTTAACACCAATCACTATCATCATTCATACTCATGAAAATGTTCTGTGACAGTAGGGTACAATATATCTATAATCTTGAGAGTGTTGAGGGCTACTTCTAGCTAAGATCTGAATATTGTAGGGTACAATATATCTATAATCTTCACAGTGTTGAGGGCTGCTTCTAGCTAAGATCTGAATATTGTAGGGTACAATTTATCTATAATCTTGAAAGTATGGATGCATTATTTCTATAATGTGAAGATCATACGGTACTTGAGTTAGATAATATAACTAGAATGGACTTTGTTTAACGGTTCCATAACCTACACAGCAAGTAGTTATATAATAAAATTTCTATCTTTTAAATAGAGTGGGCCCAATGGGCTGATCACCCGTTGGCTTGTCACACCGATTACGGAAACAGCGGCAGATGGATCTATTTGTTGTTGCCCTAAAGAAGCCGCTAGGCGTGATGGGAAACTACAACAGAGAAAATCAATCTGCTGTTGCCCTTAAGACGCCACAAGGCGTGATGGCCTCTGACTGCTTGGTCGGTCTTTGGCTAAGGACGGAAGAAGAGAAGAAGAAGAAATAAAGTGGGGTCCGTATCCGTATATTTTTTCTAAACTCTGGAGAGTATAGAGTATGTAAAATATTTATGGGACCTCAAGACGCAGCAATAGAGACCGCAGTCAGCGACTCAAAGCTTGACTGCCTGCGTCAGGACTAGCGAACCAGAGCTGGTCAAGACCGTGCTCCACCTCCACGTGGTGGTCCTGGAAACAGTATGCAGCAATGCAGGCTGGCTGAGCGAGCACGGATCGCAATGGGAAGGCAAACCCGGTCCTAAAAAATGCCGTGCAGAAGTCGGATGTGTCGACCGAAAGGTGCAGATATCACATCTACGTTGTAAACAGACACAACGCAACCACCGTCCTTTTCAGGGCGAACGAAGAAGAAGAAGAAGTAAAATATTTATTAAATCAGGACGACATGGAGTCAGTGCTATTATTAAAACATTATCTAAACGTTCATGTGTAAGTGAACTACATTTTATTGTAGACCTCGCAGAGTTCAAGTTCT
Organism: Oreohelix idahoensis; assembly: GCA_024509875.1. Lineage (NCBI taxonomy): Eukaryota > Metazoa > Mollusca > Gastropoda > Stylommatophora > Oreohelicidae > Oreohelix > Oreohelix idahoensis. Next base: position 830,915 of record JAMPIV010022911.1, read on the forward strand.
CTGAAAATACAAAAATAAGACCATTTTTACCAGCGTCTTATAACAGACAACTAAAATAGAGGCAGAGGGAAATGCTAACAATCTCATCATGTACTACATATTGTTACAAAAACTACTGGTACAGAAGTACAGTAAATACTTCACATCGGATGGGGTGATAAATGTAACACATTCTCTCTGTTGAGTCTCTAGCATGAGAGCTTGGCAGATGAAAGAGAAAGAACAAAACAGAGACAACTCTATTAATCTTGTCTTGTAGAGAGATACCAATGTCAGTGGTTATTTTTTTGTCGCGTACACTGTTTAAATAAAACTGAGGATAACGTTATCACAATTAATGGTTCACTGCTAATTTTTTTTTTGTTAGAGAGAACGTGTTATGTGGAAGCAAATCATGGATTATAAAATAGTAAAGCTAGAGGATCAATGGCACCCAAGTTATGTGGCTTTACAAAACAGTGTTGGATAGTTAAAGTAATGAAGGATGATATCCTAGTAGAAGGCAGCGTGTAGAATTCAGGGGAACGAAGACATGAGAGTGAACAGCTAGTTATCGGTGAAGCAGTAGATATTGGATAAAAAAAATGGAAACATTATTCCAGTAAACGGATTGTGAATGGGCTGGGACGGTATTATAAATCATTGAAAGAGCCTAGGCTTGGTGAGGGAGGAAGTGAAGGGGCGGATTTACAGTCACAGTGATGGTTAACAAGGTAAGATATTAACATGATTACACTGGTATACACACATTTTGGTGCCTTAAATTGTATAGCTGTTCTTGGGTAATTTTGAGTTGCTGTATCCAAAAATGTAATCATATTTATTCTATCAGCTCTAGTTTTTGAGATAACTAAGAATGACCATATTAGTAGGGCAATTGTTATGTACAATTGTCACAACGTTACCCCTGTGAGGGTAACCAAAGAGAGTTATCTGTGTGGTGCCGGCTTTGTCAATGGCTCAGATTCGCCTGGCACCCGGTTGAAGATGAGCAGCAGGAGTGGAGAAGGTGAATATAAGACTTTGGGATGAGTTCCCAGCATATAGCCCCAGTGATTCTGGATCTCGTGACATATACCTCCTACCACTCTTATCTCCCTCTCTATATTATAATACTAACGAGCCCCCACTCCCCTATTACACTGAGTGAACAGAAGAGAAAGAGAAGAAGAACAGTATGTCTCTTTCGCACACTTTCGTTCCTTCTCTATATATGTAATAACGTGTGTGGGTAATGTAACCACAACTACAACGTTTATTAAAATACTGAAATATAACACCATTCAGTTACAACAATACAAATGTAATAAGAACTAACCTAACTATGGCTGGAAAAGAAGATAATAGTTAGGCAAAAAATACACTCACTAAACTTAAGTCTACACGATGTGATGATGATGATGAATTAACCTAATCTTAACCCCAACAAAAAAGGATATCTTGATTCGGTGCTCGGAATGACTGTCAATAAAACTCTGGGAATTTGTATACACGGGCAAGTCTTAGTCTGCATTCCATAACACTGGACGGTCCACTGGATTTCGTCAGGTGTCGATGGCCTGTTCCTTTTGTCGCTCACAAAGCGAGTGTTGACATTGCGCCGCGTGTCTGAGCTGGCGTGTTCCTATGTTGTTGTTTAAACAATGTTATGCGGTGGAGACTTCCGCTGATATGCAGATGTCCCTGTGTGGTGAAGATATTGGTCTCGGGTGGTGATGATGGTGGAAGCAGGTTATATCTTGGTATTTGTTGGCGCATATATTTCACTGGGAGAATCTGTCCATTACTACAAGTAATTTTGTATCTCAATAATTTGCGTAGGCGCTGGTTTACAAATTCGTCCGTCGGCTCTTGCCCCTTCCGATAATTAAAGTAACGTGGACAGCTCTTTAGTAATGCAACAATCCTGCCTTGGTATTGTCTGCACCCTGTTCTGCATGGGTGGCTGCGGATGATGGAAAGACCCTTCACCGTCTGGCGAATTCCTTTCTCAAAAACCCCCGTGGAGAATGGGTAAAGTGGGTGCCGTTAATTACATGTGAGATGCGTGTCGTCGCAGTATCTCTGGTCGGCCCTACTTTTTAGCTTGTCCCGTAATTAACGCCCGCAAAGTAGTAGACAAAGGCTGAGGTATCTCAAAGGTCCCCGGTCTCTACCACTGCGATGGATAAAAAGATAATCCCGTATAAATACCCCGTAACCTATGCTCCGCATGCGGTGTGTTTGTGTCTGTGAAATCTTATCCTTATAATGAATGACTGTGCGGTGTTTACTGTACGGTTAACAGGTAATGTAAGAGACAAAATAAACGTGTCTTGTATTTACTTCATTATAATTAATGAAACTGTGCGATCTTATAAGTATAATAATTCTTTGCATGGTGTTTATTGCAATCTGTACTATGAGTATGCGATATAATATTATAATAAACGTGACTGGTAATTACAGTGTTATATTTATTTACATATATGGGAAATAGGTATATATAATCTGACTGAGGTTAAGATATAATGATATAAGGTACAAATCTATATTACACTAACCTTGATGTCCATATCACGAATTTCACTGACACTTGGCCTGAATCTTCCTCGTGAAATATGGAACCAGTATATGCGGGCGGAATGATTTTTCATACCATTGCCCGAACGATAGATTTCGTTCAGTATATACTGTCTGAATCGCCTAGGGCTATTTTTCCGGTCGCTTCTTGGGTCATGTGAAAATTCGTTTGTTTTCCTTTCGTCAGAATTCAGTCCTCATTCCTAGGTACATTTCCTGTAATATTTTTCTATTATCGTTTCCTTGTTGTTCCTCTCCCAGACAAACTGTCTGTGTGCGTCCTTTGGGGCACGTACAGTGTTGTTCTTCTCGTTATAATTTCGTATTCATACTGCTTTCATGTTGTCCTTGTGCAGACTTTAAGTCTCCCTTAGTCACAACAATACTTGGTTAACACTGGCCCTGTGTAAACATATCCGCAACTTAGTATCAATTATTCCGATAGTCTGTTGGTGCAATGTCCGCGTGTTGTGAAAACATTTCAGGTGAATGTTGTTGCGTGCTGTCTCAGTGTTCTGTAAACAATTCTTGTAAAATTAGTGGGTTTCCCACGACTGTCTGGTATGCACACAATGGGTATAGAAACGAAATACAAACTCATTCGTCTCTCGCGACAACAATCCTAGAGTTAGGTGCTATCAGTGGCATTTTGACTTTAGTCTGCATTCATATTATATGTAATTACTGTGCATATATTACCAAAAATGTAATAAAACTTTATCACTAGCACTTGTTTAGTCAACACACAAAAAGGATCTTTTCGAGGACTTCCTGGAATGTGATATGCCCGGACAGTCACGCTTAAGGGTCCAACAGTAATCTGCCATCATGTGGGCATCCCAAAGTCCCTGGTATCTCTCTTCCATCGTTTTTAAATCTTGGTGAAATCTTTCACCTTGCTCCTCACTAAAGTCGTCAAGATTCTCCGGAAATAAATGTAAATGGTTATGGAGGTAGTGCAATTTTATGCTCATGTTGCATCCACGTTCACAAAAACTCGACAGCATGTTTCCAACTAATTCAGAATAATTGTCTGCTTTAAAGTTACCCAGAAAGTTTTGCACACTAAAACAAATGATGACCAGGCTGTGGACTGTTTTTTTCATGGAATCAATAAAATTTGGATCGTTTATTAACTTTCTAATTTGAGGTCCATCAAAAATTCCAGCTTTAAGTTTGTCTATGCTCAATTCTGGAAACTTTCTGCATAAGTAATTAAAACAGGTACCATCTTTGTTCAGTGCCTTAACAAATTGCTTCATCAAGCCAAGCTTTATATGTAATGGTGGCAGTAGAACTCTTTTTTGATCAGTGAGAGGCTTATTGACAATATGTTTTTCTCCAACTTTAAATTCATCCCTCAACGGCCAATGTTTCTTTGTCCAGTGCATATCTTTTGCCCTGCTATCCCACACACATATAAAGCATGGATATTTGGTGAATCCCATTTGCTGGCCAAGCAAGAAGTTCATCATTTTAAGATCTACACAAACCATCCAGTTATGTTCTAAATACTTCAATTTTTCCAGAACTGTGCTTATTGTAGCATACTCCTCCTTCATTGTAGTAGAATGAGCAATTGGAATTGAGCCATATTTGTTACCATTGTGTAAGAGAACACCCTTCAAACTTCTTTTAGAGCTGTCAATGAAAAGTCGCCACTCATCTGGTGTATAACTTACACCCATTTTGTTAACAAGACCTCCTACATTAGTACAAAACACAAGGTTGTTTTCTTTACAAAAGAATGGAATAAAACCTTGCTCTCTTCTGCGATAAAATGTAACATTTGTTTCAGCAGTCAGTAATTTTTTTCCTTTCAATCTTGAAGCCAAAAGTTCTGAAGATTCCTTGGAGAGATATAGATCTCGGATTAGATCATTTAGTTCAAGCTGGTCGAAGCGTTAAGCATCTGAAAAATCATCTTCGAAATCACTATCACTGTCACTTGTCGTTCCACATGCTACTGCTGTCTCATCTTCTAGCATGGAATCCGAAATCTGACTGAAAGTTGGAATTGGTATGTCATCTCCGTGTGGAACAGGTCGCCTAGCAGAATCTAAATCTGGATATTTCCACTTTTTGTGATTTTTTTCCATTAATTCCCTTAATATTCACAACACAGAAATAACAGTCATCATAGTGGTTCTTGGGCTCTCTCCAAACCATTGGAATTCCAAATTTTAAACATTTTCTTTTCCCACAAGTCCACTGTCGCAGGTGTTCAACACATGTTTTGCAAACAATATGAGGAGCCCAAGACTTGTCCAGGTCACCTAGTTTTACTTTAAAGTAAGCAAAGTATGCCTTTTTCACAAAAACAGTATTATGCTTCCTATGTTCTTCTTTGAAAGTGTACTCTCCACAAATATAACAAAATAAATGCGGTGAAAGAAAACGTGCTTTTCTTGAAGATGATGCCATTCTCTGTTAGAAGTGTAATAAAATAAGTAGCATACTAACATGCATGCAGTGGCTTAAAATCTAAAAAAGACAATTCTGGGAAGATTCTTGGAAAACTGAAACTGCGAGTAAACATGCAGTTTTCTTTTGTAAAGGACTTGACAGCAATAGCTTTTTTACATAGCCTTATATAGAAAACATTGTAATAATACAGGGTGACCCAAAAAAATGGGCCCGCGCGCGCACGCCCGTTTTTTTTTTTTTTTTTTTTTTGGGTCACCCTGTATTAATGAAATACAAAAATGTCTGTATCTCAAAAACTAGAGCTGCTACAGACAAGTAAATGTGATATTTGGACTGAGCAGGCCTCATAAAGTACAATCAAGAGTAAAATGATTGGCACCACAAAATATTTTTTTTTGGGTAGGGCTGTGTTATCACCACATCATTTTAGCGGTATTTAGTATCGGTCAAAAATATATAGTTTATTTTAGGAGCAATAAACTCTATAGCAAGTATAAAAATTATATTTGTATTTATTTTACAGCAGTAGTGTCCAGTGTGTAATTTAATATTGGTTAGGACATTATAAATTATTTTACTAAATGTCAAGACACGAGTACACATATTATTCTTTTTATATAGTTTGTTAATAAATTGCAAATATTCTAAGCATGTAAAGTTTTGGGCATAAACATGTTTTTGTTTTATTCTTTGTTTTATTTTGTCCTCTGGTATTAACAATGAATTACTTTTCCCAAATTATTCCCCTTATTTTTAATTGTAATAATTCTGTAATTCCCATTGTTTGAAGTGTGACCTTAGCAAATTTCTGAAATATGTTTTTACGCGAAATAAATTCTACTTTAACGAGCAAACTAGACATGTTTTAAAATTAATGTGCAGACACAAAGTAAGAGCAAATGCATTTTCCAATACTATGATCACAAGGCCTTTCAGAGATGGAGAGAGGCCCCGGGACTGTTACCTTTGAGGGCCCGGATAGATTTAAAAAAATGCCAAATAAGATTTATAAAAACTGTTATAATTTAAACAATCAGATTTGCATAAATATGAGTTTTAAAAGTGTAACACACAAGAACAAGTTATAGAACACACAAAAAACTGTTATAGAACACATAAGAAACAGTTATAGAACACAGTAGAAAAAGATGGAATAGTTAATATACAAAGTGATCACGTTTAATACTCATGACATTACAATGCATTAGGTTAACAAAACTGAATATCAGCATATATAACTAAACAGCTACATGCCTCTATAATATAATATAAAAAACCAAAAAAAAAACCTTTCTAACTTTTGTTATGTGCAAACGAATTAATTATCGTTGAAAAGTGTAGTTGCCTTGCAATGTCTTGGTTGATGTTTAGAGTAGCAAGGCCATTCAAAAGATCTTGTCCCATAGTTGAACAGCAGTAGTTTAATTTATCTGTTTCAGCACATTTTACGAGCGTTGAAGCCACTGACACAGGTAGACTGAGAAAGATTCTCAACGCAATTGTGATATTTGGAAACACACCACCAAGTGAAAGTTGAAGTAGTTCTTGGAGAAAATCTTTGGGTTGCCAATCCGGTTTGAAGTTTGCTGAATGTACGAGCTTGAGAACAATAACTTTATCATAGAGATCGGTTGATACTTCATTGGTGTAATCGCTCTGCTGATGTCCGTAAATGTTCATTATTGAAGGTATTAAACTGTCACAGAAATCTGAGCTAGGAAGCCAGTGCACTAACCACTACGCTACCGCGGCACCAACAGATTGTAGTGTGTGAGTAAATGACCACCGAGCTAGGAAGCCAGTACACTAACCACTACACTACCACGGCACCAACAGATTGTAGTGTGTGAGTAAATGATCACCGAGCTAGGAAGCCAGTTCACTAACCACTACGCTACCGCGGCACCAACAGATTGTAGTGTGTGAGTAAATGACCACCGAGCTAGGAAGCCAGTACACTAACCACTACACTACCACGGCACCAACAGATTGTAGTGTGTGAGTAAATGATCACCGAGCTAGGAAGCCAGTACACTAACCACTACACTACCACGGCACCAACAGATTGTAGTGTGTGAGTAAATGATCACCGAGCTAGGAAGCCAGTACACTAACCACTACACTACCACGGCACCAACAGATTGTAGTGTGTGAGTAAATGATCACCGAGCTAGGAAGCCAGTACACTAACCACTACACTACCACGGCACCAACAGATTGTAGTGTGTGAGTAAATGATCAACGAGCTAGGAAGCCAGTACACTAACCACTACACTACCACGGCACCAACAGATTGTAGTGTGTGAGTAAATGATCACCGAGCTAGGAAGCCAGTACACTAACCACTACACTACCACGGCACCAACAGATTGTAGTGTGTGAGTAAATGATCACCGAGCTAGGAAGCCAGTACACTAACCACTACACTACCACGGCACCAACAGATTGTAGTGTGTGAGTAAATGATCACCGAGCTAGGAAGCCAGTACACTAACCACTACACTACCACGGCACCAACAGATTGTAGTGTGTGAGTAAATGACCACTACACTACCGCGGCACCAACAGATTGTAGTGTGTGAGTAAATGACCACTGCACTACCGCGGCACCAACAGATTGTAGTGTGTGAGTAAATGACCACTGCACTACCGCGGCACCAACAGATTGTAGTGTGTGAGTAAATGACCACTACACTACCGCGGCACCAACAGATTGTAGTGTGTGAGTAAATGACCACTACACTACCGCGGCACCAACAGATTGTAGTGTGTGAGTAAATGACCACTGCACTACCGCGGCACCAACAGATTGTAGTGTGTGAGTAAATGACCACTGCACTACCGTGGCACCAACAGATTGTAGTGTGTGAGTAAATGACCACTGCACTACCGCGGCACCAACAGATTGTAGTATGTGAGTAAACGACCACTACACTACCGCGGCACCAACAGATTGTAGTGTGTGAGTAAATGACCACTGCACTACCGCGGCTCCAACAGATTGTAGTGTGTGAGTAAATGACCACTGCACTACCGTGGCTCCAACAGATTGTAGTGTGTGAGTAAATGACCACTGCACTACCGTGGCTCCAACAGATTGTAGTGTGTTAGTAAATGACCACTGCACTACCGTTGCTCCAACAGATTGTAGTGTGTGAGTAAATGACCACTGCACTACCGTGGCTCCAACAGATTGTAGTGTGTTAGTAAATGACCACTGCACTACCGCGGCACCAACAGATTGTAGTGTGTGAGTAAATGACCACTGCACTACCGCGCCACCAACAGATTGTAGTGTGTGAGTAAATGACCACTGCACTACCGCGGCACCAACAGATTGTAGTGTGTGAGTAAACGACCACTGCACTACCGTGGCTCCAACAGATTGTAGTGTGTGAGTAAATGACCACTGCACTACCGCGGCACCAACAGATTGTAGTATGTGAGTAAACGACCACTACACTACCGCGGCACCAACAGATTGTAGTGTGTGAGTAAATGATCACCTCTGTATCACCTGGAAGTAGTATGATGTCTACCGGTCAAGGTCAATTAAGTATCTTTCACGTGATCAATGACCGAAGTGTCTATGGCGACAAGAACTGAAGGAGGTAAGTACACGCTCATTAAAGAAGCAAAATCCAGAAATCAACAAATGGCCGATCTGATGAAAAAGACAATGACACATTATTAAATTCCAATTTGTAATTTTTGTAAATACTTATCTGCAATGTTTACTTAATTACTACTTTAATTATTAAGGTGTACTGATATATTTTTATACATTGCAGTTGATTGATTTTGAGAAAATTCCAGTTACAGTTCTAAATTGTTGTTCGTGTGTGGAATTCAAAATTATTTAATATTTGTAATCGGTTGGGATAATAAACGAAATGTGTTTGACACCAACTATTAATAGAGACACCCTTGGAGCATAAGATGGGTCTAGCGAGACGGTGACTTACATCATAGCTCTCTTTTACATTTACCAGCTAGAATGTGCAGTTAACCACGTGACTTGTCCTGTACCATCCCTACCACTAGTTCACCAGCTCGCTTCTCCAGTTATGGGGGCTGTATTTTTGTTTCTATATAACTTCCATCTCACCACACGAGTTCAAATTTATAACAAGTAACTGATATTTCAGCTGAGATCTTACTAATATTATAAGTCGTCTACGATGGAGTAGTTAACTATTGCGAATAAAAATTAACTATTGTGGATGAAAGTTAACTATTGCGGATAACACTTAACTATTGTGGATAAAGGAAGGAACATCTTGTATGTGGGACGTCACATTTTCCAACCCCCACCCCCTATCGTCACATACTGTCACAAAATGTTGATTCCCCCCCCCCCCCCCTTCCCCATAAGGCAAATGCTCCTTAGTGAGTTGAAAGGTGATGATGGTATCGACTAGTAAAATAATTTATATTCGATTACGCTGTTTCTTTTCTGTTGAAGCAAAAATATGGGGGAGAGGGGAAGGGGGGATCTTGAAGGATAATTTGTGACGTCACATAAAGGGTAATGTTGTTGTTGTTATTGTTGTTTAACTAGGACGACAGAGCTTTCCGCTCTTTAGCAGCCGATATCAAGTTGATGACTTACATTTAAAGGATCGTCACATCTTGTACCAAGCTAGGAGGAAGAAGCACGTGACATACTGTGCATTCCTCGTCAAAAAGCGGGCTCTCCAAATATGCAGAGTTATATATTGAACTCTGGTTCTGGGCTCTCTCAAGGTATTGTCATGTCCTACACAAAGCCACTTCTCAGCTCCGCCTGCCTATCATGGGTCCACAGTAAGATTCTCCTGCATGCAGGCAACCAGGTGAAAGCCAGACTTACGTCAGGGGCACAAATAACTCCTCCAAGCTTAGTGTGCAATGCTGGGTTCTCAAAATCCTTCTCCACAAGGAGAATCCATAGAAGTGTGTGGATGGGATGATTTCAAGAATCAATGAGGGTGTAATTAGCCACATAGACAGAAGCTCACATTCACATCTGTATACTGTAGCATTGTGCATAGCTGGTGGTCATATAAGAATGACTCCAGATATGCCACCATGCATATAAGCGGTGGAGGGGGATGTAGGTTTCTGTGACGAATGTGACCGGGCGGGGTTACAAAATTTGAAAAATAACAGATCTCATATGTGGACCATCCGACATGGAATACCAGGGTTAATACAGCTAAGGATTATCCTTTGTGCCGGTCCAAAATAAAACGTATTAAGTTGGTATGTATTAGCTATTGAGAGTAAAGAAGCAAATAAACATTATCTACACAGAAATAAAGTCTAGTGTATACTTTAATTTTATTTAAAATGTTGACAATTTTTTTTGTTTCATCTTTTAGATTTTATATACATACAGTGCATTTCGGCGTTCCACTTGTCGGTCTTCCGCTAATACGGTGGTTTTCAATTATATATGTGCTCATTATGTTTGGCGCTAGTTAAGCTTCTCTCGGCGTTTCTGGCATGACGGAGAAAATGAAATACTTCTGTATTAATCTTAATAATGCCAAAAAAAGATGAAAACAAAATCAACACTGAGGTCAAGAGCAACATATGAAGAAGAAATAAACCAGACATCAATAGTAAGTCTAATGAAAAGGTCACAATTATCTTCAGAGTCTGATACAGTAGAACCATACTACTCCTTGTCAAGAAGAGATCAAGTGGAAAACTTTTAGACTGAGAACCTGCCATTGCAGACACAGTGAAAAACGAGAAGGCAGATATACGTTTATTATGGGGAGGACAAGCAATCAGTGGAACGTGTCGTACAAGAGAGGAGCAGAGTGGCGGGGAATGACAGTATGCCACGCAGTTCATATTCCTAGTTTGGGACAAGACGTGACGATCCGTTAAATGCAAGCCAACCTGGAGAAACTGGAGCTCATGACTTAAACTCAACACGTTTCAGCAAGGCAGACAAGCCCCAGGATCTACAGTGTAGATAATACCAAGGAGTCTTCAATTTGGTATTGGCTGCTAAAGAGCGAGAGACCCAGCAGCCATAGTTAAATAACAACAACCCCATAATACACAATACTATTTGAGTATAGAAATATTGTACCCAATACCCTCCACATTATAGAAACATTGTACCCCATACTCTAAAGCAGGGGTCGGCAACCTACGGCACGCGTGCCAAGCGTGGCACGTGGAACGATTTTCAATGGGGAGGTTAAACCCCCAAAATGAAAAACACAGAATTATAAGTTAATATCTATATCTGGTCATTTATACAAGCAAAATGACTGAAAAAAATACAAAACATTGAGGTATATACTAAAAACTTGCAATCTATGGCGGAAAAACAGTGAAAAAAGGCAAATTTTTAGCTTTTTGGGGTATTTTGTTGCCCAAGATATCTCACATGTGAGTACAACTTGAGTTATGAAATTTGGCCGTTTCATTTTTTAATATATGATAATGATTTTATACTAAAATAATTTTGATTGGTTGTATAACTGAGTTTTTTGGATTTTAACATACCAATCGAAAAATAGTTAATATTTTTAAGGGGGGTATCTTAGCTATTTCTTTACAGTTTTGTAGTTTGTTAACATATATCCTTTATTTTAGTTTATTTTAATGAGCACTATGTGTACAGCATGTGGCCCAAAATTTACTGCTGTATCACTAATAGTTTTTGAAAAATCATGGGCAACGTGCCCACATTTGTGTGAAAAATGAGGTTTTGAGAAAATTAAGAAAAAAGGGAGGAATTACACTTTTATACAAAATTTACTCACCTCAGTATCCCCCTGCTATGTAGGAATCATCTCTGGTATTTTCCTTTATTGATTCCATGTTCTGTGTCATACTTTGCAGCTTATTTTTCATTATATTCTTCATTTCAGCAGACTGTATGCGCTTTTCATCAGTTTCCGAAAAAATACATCCTTTCTCTGGTAGACATGTACTATGTGGGGGGAAGCGATTGCTCTACCCTCAGCAGACTCAGTACATGTAGGAGATGCTTTGCTCTCAATATTAACAAGATTAGGATACCATTATCAGATATTAACTGACAATGGTTCACAGTTCAGAGAGAAACTGATGGAGGAAGTTTTTAGGATTTTTCAAAATATTCTCGTCCGCACATTTTATCATCCACAATCGATTGGACAAGTGGAAAGATATAACGGGACTCTACTTACAATTTTACGTAAGCTCGCACAGGAGAAACCAGAATCCTGTGATTCGTTCTTACCTGCAGCTTTATTTGCATATAAGGAGGTACCCTACCACTCTACTGGAATACCTCCAGCCACATTATTTCGATGACCCATCAAAGGACCCCATGGTTAATAAAAATTAGTCAGTCAAAATTATTTTTACACATGAAACTATGTTTGAAAAACTTGAATTCTGTTTGCTTCAGGGAAAGGAATACGGTACCGAAAATTAAAATCCATGCATTAGAAACAATATAGCATCACAAATATACCAATTTGTATATTTTACATATATAATTAGGTAAAAAACACTTACCTGACATACTTTAAAAATTTATATAAAATCATCCACAAAGGTTTTAGTGAAAATAAATATACAGAAATGTGGGCAAATGAATGTACTTTCCAGTGCATTATGTATCTAAAATTTGATATTTTCAATGAAATTCTTCATTTTTGGGGGTTAAACCTCCCCTTAAAATACTGTACAGTATATGATCTCATTTAAAAAAAAAAAATGAATTTTTGATTAAATTGAAGCATGTAATTATTTTAAAGCTATACCTGTTATTACAACCCTTCAAAAGGAAAGTTTTTAGACATTGGAGGTAAGAATGTGCGATCTGATGCAAACTAAAGGCCTGATCATACTATACTGCACGTAAGTCTTCGTTTTTACGGACTGTTTCCAAGAACAAACATTCTTCAACGAATTTCAAGGTGAGTGGTTATACTTTGCGGCGCCCGCTAGTCTGTCGTCTATCCTGCTACCGTAGTTTGCAGGATGAGATTCTTGAAAAGAATCCCAAGCGAATTTTGACTGGCAAGCGGAGACGTAATATCATAATTACGCAATAGTGTCTGGCTAGCGCCTGGACGAGCGTTTTTATTTCGATTTCGCTCGCAGTTTTTGACTCCCAGTGTGAGTTTGGAGCAAAAATGACTGACCTCGACGAAGTTATATTTCCGTCCTATCCTTCCCCTCTCTCTCGACCACCACCACCTCTACAGTTCTCTCGGCTGTCGCATACTCATGCCCATACAGTCCGTTGACCGCAGCACAAAAGTTGGTGTTGTTATAAAGTAATACGGTGCCGTTAAAATGACTCAAAAAAGACAAAAACGTGATATACATACGCTCGTTTCAAGCCTTTTTTACAAACGAATATGAATTCATACAACAAAAGGATCGTGCTGTTTGTGCTTTATGTTATGAAAGTGTCGTGTCAAGTGTACAAAGACTCTATCAAACCAAACATCAGTCCATGTTTAAAAACTCTGAGGAGAAAAGTGAAGCCATAAAAATGGCTGTTTCTGGTTACAAAAAACAAAGTAATATTTTTAGTCAAGTAATTGGAACCCAAATATTAGAAAGAAAATGAAACAGGCCAAAGAAAAATGGGTAGCTGATCAATGTGAGTCCATTAATACGGGGCTAATTAAAAGGTAACAGCAAGGCAACTTTTGAAACATTAAGAAGACTATCAAAACCCCACCAGCCCAGGGTAACTGTCATAGAAGATAGCAATGGGGCTCTGCTCAATGAAAAAACAGCTGTAATGAGAAGGTGGACAGAATATTGTAAAGATTTATATAACTGTAAACTTGACACTGACTTGGGCATATTAAACAACATTAAGTGCGAAAACAGGGAACTCGGAAATGCAGCAATATTACGGGAAGAAGTGGAAGAGGCTATATGTTCGATGAAAGGAGGGAAGACACCGGGTGTGGATAATATCCCAGCAGAGCTCTTGAAATATGGAGGACCAGATATAGTAACAATCATGACAACAATTTGCCAGAAGATATGGAGTACAAAAAAATGGCCAAAAGAATGGACGCAGTCATTAGTAATACCGCTTCCAAAGAAAGGAAATCTAAAAATGTGCAAGAACTACAGAACCATTAGTCTTATTAGTCATCCAAGTAAGGTGATGTTAAGGATACTTTTGAACAGAATAAAACAGAAATCAGAAGAAATCTTGTCCGAGGAACAGGCTGGCTTTAGACAAAAAAGAAGTACCTCAGAACAAATCTTCAATATTAGATTACTGATCGAAAAAAATCTCCAGCATCAACACGATTTATACCATAACTTCATCAATTTCACAAAAGCCTTCGATCGAGTCTGGCATGAAGGCTTATGGCAAAAAATTAGAAAATTCAATTTTGATACCAACATCATAGATATCATTTAAGCACTATACAAGGACGCAAGCAGTGCTGTTTTTGCAAGCAACGACATTGGAGAATTTTTCAAAACAACTGTAGGAGTTCGCCAGGAATGTATCCTGTCACCAGTGCTCTTTAATATATTCTTCTTCTTCTTCCATCCTTAGCCGAAGACCGACAAAGCAGTCTGTGGCCATTACGCCTAGCGGCGTCTTATTAGGTCATGACTCTCAAGTATCCGCCTCCTGTTTTCTTTTCGCGCTTGTGCTGGGAGTTCAATCCACGCAAACATGGTTGCGATATCCAGCTTCAGTCCTGGCTTTATCCATGCTACCAGTTTGAGGCAATTGTAAAAGTAACCATTATGTTTTATATAAATTATTTTCCTGAATTCCATAGCCCGTCTAGCATATAAAAACATCTTATCTTGTTTTTAGATTTTCTTCTTCTTTATGGGCCTCGATACTTCTGGTGTTGAAACGTATTCTGTCATGAATTAGACACCAAAATCAACTTGATGAATACTTTTTTTTTTGCACACTGTTACTGTTATTGCCCACTGAAAACAAACAGTCTGTTCTCTGAAGGTTGTGCTGAAGCAAATAGAGTTCTTGGTACAGTCTGTGAGGGCTAGCCGTGTTATACTGAAAAAAGACCATTCAGTGTTTCAAATGCCTGTAAAGCAGCCATCGCAAACAAAAGAACAAGTAGTTTTTTTAGTCTGGCAACATTTCCTTTTACACCTTGATTGGCTACTTTTGGGCGACTTGAGGCCATTTTGGGTCTACTTTGTGCGATTTGAGCTATTTTTGAGCTAAACAGAAAACCGATAAGTTGATCTATGTGGCGTTCTTCAACTAATGAAAGAAAATGACACGTAGACGGGATTTTTAAAAAAAAAACATAGATCTAGGTGAATCCATCTAGGAGTGGCAACGCTGCCTTTAACAGTCCAGCTTTTTTTTTTTTTTTTTTTTAAATGCAACATTTCTTGGGCTAGCTCAGCAGAAGTGAAATAGCTCCTCTTTCGTTACATGTTTGGTGCATGCACAGTAAAACATATTCGTTTTACCTCAACAGGGTTGGAGAAGGTCATGATGCCAGCATGATCCTCTGGAGGAGCTGACAGTTTTGGAGAACTTGTTGTACTGTTTGTTTGTCCTCCCCACGTGGGCTCAAAATATTAAAAACAACTTATTCTCGTATGAACCAGTTAGTAGATGATGGTTTTAACAGAAGAAATTGTGGGGAGAAAGGAGTGTTGGTGTTTTGTTTTCAAAGTGAGAAATTTGAGTAGACTGAGACAGTATGTATGTGTTTATCGCTAAAGTCTAAACAACTCTTTGTATGATTCTCTTCTGTGACATAATCACTCAAGTATTTAAACAGATAAAGGTAGTATGTAATACATCCATAACTGTGGAACAGGTGTTGAGAATAGATAGACCTAGACAATTGTACAATATAGTAAAACAGTATGCAACAAGATCTAAAATTAATATATAAGGATCTATGATGGTGTGAGGATAAGGGGTAGTCTGATGGGGTGCTCGTGTGGATGATGGCAGATAATTGGTGGATTGGGTGTCATCCCGGACACTCCAAGGCTTACTCGCCTCTTTTTAACCTTGCTTACCTTGTTAACAACAGGGCAGTTATGAGAGATTTTACTTTTTTTGTATTTGTTTTTTAATTATTTTTTTTTTTTGCAAAGGGAAGGGCACATACATTCCCACAATTTTACAGTTCTGATTTACTACATTTCGACTGAGTGGAGAGGGGAGAAGAAACTATATTTAGATATCAAAAATCAGATTGTATTATTTTTAATGTACTATATTATATATCCTAATTGACTCGACTTTGATCCATTGTCACTGAGCGTCAGCTATTGGTGACCTTGATGCCCTTATGTGGTACTACAGAGTTCGTATAAGCTGTTCTGGGCTGCTATAAAGTGTATTGTCTATGTATGGGTTGTATGGTAGGAGTTATCTCATTCCCTGGAGTGCAGGGCACTGTAGTAGATGGTGTTCTACTGTTTCCAACGGGTTTGGGCAGTGTCTACATTTTGCTATATGTTGTGAACACATTCTGTTTCTGTGGCCATTTAGAATGGGATACTTTATCTGTAACCAAAAAAAAAAAAAAAAGGTGGTCCAGTACCAGAACAGAAAAAGCCGTAGGGGAGCAAAGTGTTACAGTTCAGTACCAGAAACAGCCGTAGGGGAGCAAAGCGTTACAGTCCAGTACCAGAAACAGCCGTAGGGGAGCAAAGTGTTACAATCCAGTACCAGAAACAGCCATAGGGGAGCAAAGTGTTACAGTCCAGTACCAGAAACAGCCGTAGGGGAGCAAAGTGTTACAGTCCAGTACCAGAAACAGCCGTAGGGGAGCAAAGTGTTACAGTCCAGTACCAGAAACTGCCGTAGGGGAGCAAAGTGTTACAGACCAGTACCAGAAACTACCGTAGGGGAGCAAAGTGTTACAGACTTCACTATATCAGGTCCAGTTTTTTTAGGTAGAGTGACCAGTTCTCTTTCTCGCTGCCTTTGCCTTCGCTGACCCATGAGCAGGTACCCAATGACAGCTGGGTAGACTGGATGGTGACGCTACCATGTTTCAATACAAGAGTCCGGTAATTGTACCGTGAAAGGAAAGCGCCCTAACAGCTTAACCAATTGGACACTTAATGACAAATACATCTCATACACCTCACGCTCTAACCGCTTAGCCAATCGGCTGTTTTTCATTTTCTATATAATCCCTTTACCATTGTCCATGTTGGAATTCACATTCCTAATTTGTTATAATCTCGATTGGCCTTCGATATTTGTTGTATTCATTGAAGACCACATTGGAAAAAACCTGACATGTCACATTTTTTAGAAAAACTGAATTAGTGCCCTAAGCACATTAAACATATTCCAAAGAAGGTCTGGTAATTAAAATTATATGTAAAAACGTATTCGCTTCCAAGGAAATGAAGCATAAAAACAGGCAATCCATAGCGTTTCAAAGTTTAAAATTCAATTTTCTCACATTTCAGTTTTTGTGACTGGTCAGGTTTTTTTTTCCCCACGAGGTCTTCATTTATTTCTTGGCTTTGTTATCCCTTTTATTTTTCTTAATATTTCAGGGCTATACAATAGGACAGCCTTGACGTATATTTGTGTTGAAGATTCTTATTTCAATCGTTTAATGCATACCGAATCTTTCATCTTCTTTGATCATTAGCCGCCGACCGTCAAAGCAGTCAGTGGCCATCACACCTAGTGGCGTCTTGTAGGGCAACAACAAATTGATTTCACTTTGCTCGGTCCCTCTGGTTCATTCTTTGCATCTCAGCCTCCACAGTCCTCCGCCAGGTTGTTTTTGGTCTGCCTCTCTTTCGTTTTCCTTCAGGGGTCCAAAGCATAGCTGTTCTTGTGATGGCATCGGGGTCTCTTCTGAGGACATGCCCAACCCAGCTCCAGCGTCTGCCAGCTATGATGGTGTGCATGTTCTCTTGCTTGCTACGAGTAAGCAGATCTTGGTTAGTGATGGTATTCGGCCAAAAGATTCGGTGAATTTTTCTTAGGCATGTTGTGTGAAAAGAGGACAATTTCGACATTTCCTTCTCTGTAACTCTCCAGCATTCTGCACCATAGAGAAGCACAGAAAGCACACAGCTCTGATATAATCTTAATTTTGTGCTTGTGCTGTATTGAGAGGACTTCCAGATGTGGTTTAGGCTAAAGAAGGCTGTTCTTGCCTTATTCATTCTGATGTTGATGTCTTTGCCTGCCCCGCCGTCTGGTGTTACTATGCTTCCTAGGTATGTGAAGGTATCTGTCTGTACCAATTGCTTATTCCTTATTGATATGGGCTCAGGGTTGCTCACATTGAGCGTCATAACCTCAGACTTCTTTAAATTGATGTTCAAGCCCACCTGCTGGCTAAACTTATTAAGTCTATCCGTTTTTTCCTGGATGTGTTGATGTGAATGTGCTAGTAGTGCAATATCATCTGCATATTCCAGATCTTCCAATGTAGAAAATGTAGTCCATCTTATTCCTCTTGGAAAGCCCTCTGTTGTCTGGCGCATCACCCAGTCTATGACTGTTAAAAATAGAGTGGTTAATAAGGGGCATCCCTGTCGTACTCCTGTCTTCACCTCAAAGGTTAGGTTGCTCTGCCCAACACTGCACGTAAAGTTTGCATAGAGGCTTTTTATGATTGACACTATGCAGCTTGGAATTCCATAAGCCCTCAGTATTTTCCATAAACTGTCCCTATGTATGCTGTCAAAAGCCTTTTCAAAATCAACGAAATTAATGTAAAGCTGTCTTTGCCATTCTGAGCACTGCTCAATAATGTTCCTGCTTGTTCTTTCCTCAGTTTGTGATCTACTGCCTTTGAAATTCTCTGTATAATTATCCTGCCTAGTATTTTGCTGGGAACTGAGAGAAGAGTGATTCCTCTCCAATTATTGCAGTCTGCAAGATCTCCCTTCTTGGGCAATTTGACAATTATTCCTTTGTTCCACTCTGATGATGTTGACCCCGTTTTCCAGACTTGTGCAAATAGTGGTTCTAATAGTTCTGCTGCTAGCTCAGGGTCTGTCTTAAATAGCTCTGCATTTAAGTTATCATGGCCCGGAGCTTTGCCGTTCTTTAACCCTTTGATTGCTGTGATGATTTCTTCTTTCATAGGCCTTTAATAAAATTATGTCATGTCCTACTGTCACGTGCTATCAGCTCAAAGTCTTTTGAAATCTTCCTCACCATTTTAATTTATCTCCAGCTCTCTTCTCCATGTGTTTGTCAGCCTGCCTTTTTCTATGACTTTTAAAATTTGTTTTTTGGTCCATGCGCATTAAAACTGATGTTTATCTTGTGCATTGGATACCCAGTTCAGCCCCAATTTTTTCACAATAAATTATATTTTGCTTTATTATTTCAGACGTGAAAAATGACAGAATACTCAATTTAAGTTTAAAAGAAAGAAAGACGAATCTAAAAGAAATGTAGATTAGCTGGTGACAGATGTCACTCATGTACTCATGCTGATGGTGGGCATCTTGATCATTTAAACTAAATTTATGCTATTGTGAAAAACAAATTCTTAGCTTTTAAATGTGAAAAAGAAAATTAAAATAGCGCATGCTGTTTATGAAATATAAATTTGTAGAAGTGTGTAGACATAATTGTGAAACACCTTATATTGTTCATTATTGTATATATCATATTACATTGATTGTTTTTCTTGTGTGTTGGTTCCAGACTAATTTATTTGCAGTTTGTTGTGCCATTGTTTAATATCTATGGTTTTTATTGTGTGTCCTCTTCTAGGTTCCTAGACTAATCTCTCTTTACCCCGTTGGGATTTGGATAGTTGGTAGGTTATGTTTTTCTGTATATTTTTTTATTTTTTTGAATATATTGCAATTGACATAATTTTAAAGGTATCTACTGAAAAGAGAAGAAAATGCCAAAAATGTCCTCTCCACAGGAAAATTCCAAGAATCTTCTGACCAAATACCATCACTAATCGAGAACTTCTTACTCGGAGCAACCAAAAGGACATGCAGACCATCATAGCTTGCAGACACTGGAGTTGGGTTGGCACGTTCTGATGCCCATTACAAAAACAGCTATACTATACTGTGGACCCCTGAAGGACAGCGAAAGAGAGGCCGACCAAAAACAACTTGGCGGAGAACTGTGGAGACAGAGATGCAAAGAATGAACCAGAGCTGGGCTGCTGACTCAGCAAAGTGGAAGCAGTTTGGTGCTGCTCTACTACAAGACGCCACCTGGCGTGATGGTCACTGACTGCTTTGACAGTCAGCAGCTAAGGACCAAAGAAGAAGAAGAATATCAAGGGCTGCCTGGTAATGCTATCAACTGGTTTTCACAATGGTTTCTCAATAGTTGTCATCAATTCAATTTGCAAAAAAAAAAAAACCAAACAAAAACAGATATTAAAATCTCTGAATATTTTTATTTACACTGTACACAAT
Organism: Oreohelix idahoensis; assembly: GCA_024509875.1. Classification (NCBI taxonomy): domain Eukaryota; kingdom Metazoa; phylum Mollusca; class Gastropoda; order Stylommatophora; family Oreohelicidae; genus Oreohelix; species Oreohelix idahoensis. The sequence goes on from JAMPIV010022911.1 coordinate 851,279, forward strand.
AACCATCTCGGCACATACACTTTCAGCATTTGACATGGTCAATGTACAAGATGAAGATGTTTAGGATTGCAGTAAGATGATGTGGTGACGGGTAATTTTTTTTTTTTTAAAAAAGGAAGAAAGGTAATGCATCTTACCAGGACAAAAGACAAAGAAAAAGTAGCTAATACATCAGCAGTTTTCTTTTGTCCTGGTAAGATGCATTATTTTTTTCTCTTAAAAAAACAACAAAAACCACAATATACAGTGCGTTAGTAAGTTTGAGGGAACAATCACTCATTTTTATGACAGTGTTCTTATGTGAGAGCGAATGAAGACAAAGTTCAAGTTAGACGCAGTCAGAGAAAGATTCTGAAGATAAAGCAGAAATGTATGTTGCAGAAATTTTAGAATCGATATCTATACAAAGTTCTAAGTCTTAAACATAGGATAACTTTTTTTTAAATATGCACAAGTATAATGGACAGAAATGGCGTTCAAAGAGTTGCGAGAGAGACAGGTTGGAAATATATAATGTGTTATTACGTTTGTAGGTTGGAGAGCAACAAAAGCAACAACTAAAAAGCTACAGACTTTTATAAACAGCTGCTTGCGCAGAATAGAAGGACTGAAATGGTATGACAAGGTCACAAATGTGGAATTGATGACAAGAACCAGACAAGTGCCAGTGGAACAAGAGATGAGAAGAAGACGCTGGCGATGGATAGGACACACATTGAGGAAACCTGTTGAAAGCATTACAAGGAAGTCCTTGTTCTGGAATCCACAGGGAAAGAGAGGCAGAGGTAAACCAAAAGCACATGGAGAAGAGAACTGGAAACAGAGGTGAAAATGATGAGGAAAACATGGAAAGAACTTGAGCGGATGGCACAGGACAGGAAGACTTGGCATGTGTTTGTTGAAGGCGTATGCTCCTCAGGGAGCTAAAGGGTATTGATTGAATGAAGTTTGAAGGTACCTAATAGGCGTGCTGATATGACCGCAAAAAATGTATTTGAGAGAAAGAAGAAATTAGATGGAAGTCAGGAAGCAGCAGTGTAATGATATGATGATACATAATGAATGTAGATAAGAAACTGACCGACAGACGAAGATATTTACAATTAATGTTTTATAGTATACTTCCTAAAAGCCCTGTACAGTTCATGGGGGTCTCTGAATAGATAAAGAATAGAATGACTGCACCCACAGGCATTTTGAACAGGCAATTAATAACCCACATGCATTTTGAACAGGTGACTAATCACCCACAGGAATTTTGAACAGGCGACTAATCACCCACAGACATTTTGAACAGGCGACTAATCATTCACAGGCATTTTGAACAGGCGACTAATCACCCACAGACAGTTTGAACAGGCGACTAATCAACCACATACATTTTGAACAGGCGACTAATCACCCACAGACATTTTGAACAGGCGACTAATAAACCACAGACATTTTGAACAGGCGACTAATAACCCACAAGCATTTTGAACAGGCGACTAATCACCCACAGACATTTCGAACAGGCGACTAATCACCCACAGACATTTTGAACAGGCGACTAATCTTCCACAGACATTTTGAACAGGCGAGTAATCATCCACAGATATTTTGAACAGGCGACTAATCAACCACAGACATTTTGAACAGGCGACTAATCACCCACAGACATTTTGAACAGGCGACTAATCATTCACAGGCATTTTGAACAGGCGACTAATCACCCACAGGCATTTTGAACAGGCGACTAATCACCCACAGACATTTTGAACAGGCGACTAATCACCCACAGACATTTTGAACAGGCGACTAATCAACAACAGACATTTTGAACAGGCGACTAATAACCCACAGGCATTTTGAACAGGCGACTAATCACCCACAGACATTTTGAACAGGCGACTAATCACCCACAGACATTTTGAACAGGCGACTAATCTTCCACAGACATTTTGAACAGGCGAGTAATCATCCACAGATATTTTGAACAGGCGACTAATCAACCACAGACATTTTGAACAGGCGACTAATCAACCACAGACATTTTGAAAAGGCGACTACTCACCCACAGGCATTTTGAACAGGCGACTAATCACACACAGACATTTTAAACCGGCGACGAATCATTCACAGGCATTTTGAACAGGAGACTAATCACCCACATGCATTTTGAACAAGCGACTAATCATCCACAGGCATTTTGAACAGGCGACTAATCATTCACAGGCAATTTGAACAGGCGACTAATCACCCACAGGTATTTTGAACAGGCGACTAATCACCCACAGGCATTTTGAACAGGCGACTAATCACCCACAGACATTTTGAACAGGCGACTAATCACCCACAGACATTTTGAACAGGCGACTAATCACCCACAGGCATTTTGAACAGGCGACTAATCACCCACAGGCATTTTGAACAGGCGACTAAACACCCACAGACATTTTGACCAGGTGACTAAACACCCACAGACATTTTGAACAGGCGACTAATCACCCACAGGCATTTTGAACAGGCGACTAAACACCCACAGACATTTTGAATAGGCGACTAATCAACCACAGACATTTTGAACATATGACTAATCACCCACAGGCATTTTGAATAAGCGACTAATCAACCACATACATTTTGAACATGTGACTAATCACCCACGGGCATTTTGAACAGGCGACTAATCACCCACAGGCATTTTGTACAGGCGACTAATCACCCACAGAGATTTTGAATAGGCGACTAATCATCCACAGACATTTTGAACATGTGACTAATCACCCACAGGCATTTTGAATAGGCGACTAATCAACCACAGACATTTTGAACATGTGACTAATCACCCACAGACATTTTGAACAGGCGACTAATCACCCACATGCATTTTGAACAGGCGACTAATCACCCACAGGCATTTTGAATAGGCGACTAATCAACCACAGACATTTTGAACATGTGACTAATCACCCACAGGCATTTTGAACAGTCGACTAATATGAGGTTGTGCATTGGGCTGGTAACCATAGAAACCACCAGCTGCAGCAGTTTGTGACGTGTTTGGTGCTACAGGGACCAGCTACTGTGGTGCCTCTATGCTCTGTAAGGAGTGCAACGAACGCACGAACGAAATCTTTATTTCATCAGGGTCAAGAAATACGCATAATTGCCTTTTTACATTTCTGCCCTGCAATACAATTTTCAGCGTTTTACAAATTAAAATTAAAATATTAACAACTTCAGACAGGATTCATTAATATTATCATCACAATCAGAAACTGAGCATACACAAGTACATTTACTCATAGTCATTCACGCACGTAGAGAGAGAGATAGAGAGAGAGAAAAGAATATGCAGTGTAGTACTAATGGAGGTGCTCCATGTTTGCTGTTTATTTATGGGGAAGGGTGCTAAAGGTAGGATCTGCTAAAGGTGTGAAGTATACCCCTGCTACGGTGGGTGCCGTTCAGAAGGTCCTGGTTCGATTCCCGATAAGCCTATCACTTCTGTTGTTTTTCTGTTGTCTGGTCTTCTACTTCTTTATTTCTCACTGAGTGCCTGATAACATACCGTTGCGTGTTGTTTGTTTATTTATTTACTACAATGGTTTGAAGACATCAGATTAAGCTGGGAGAACAGGTCCTGGAGCAGGTCGACCACTTTAAATATCTCGGAGCTATTATAGACCGAAAGGGGGGCATCAAAGAAGAGTTGGCCACTCGAAAAGCAGCAGCTGGGAGAATTTTTCAGGCCATAAATCGAGGATTCCTCAGCAAGAAAGAGGTTGGTAAGAAAACGAAGATTGCTGTATACCGCTCCACCTATTTCCCAGTCTTGACATATGGATGCGAGTCATGGGCAATGACTACAACCCACAAAAGCCAGATCCAAACCTCAGAAATGAGGTACCTGAGGAAGGTGGTTGAAGTAACAAGAAGAGACATGGTCCGCAACCAGACGATACGTCAAGGCCTATAATCCCACCCGCTGCAGACCCAAATAGAACAGTCCCAACTAAGATGGTTTGGCCATGTCTGCAGAATGGGAGAAGATCGGCTACCACGACAAGCATGGGAAAGAAAGAGCCAGGGATCCAGACCTCCAGGACGACCCAGAGTCCGCTGGGAGGACAACATTAGACAATCTTTGAAGGACCGAGGACTAGAATGGAACCAGGCCAGGAAGAAGACAGCAGATAGAATAGTCTTGCGCTCTCTCTTCCAAACCTCTACACCTCACGGTAGAAGGGGAACGACTAAGTAAGTAAGTAAGTACTACAATGATTTAACTTTCAATATTTATATTCATTTATGAAATGATACTTTGAGCATGACTAAAAATACATGTTTGCAGGCTTTTTCTAGATAATTAAGTAGTTTGATAATAAATAAATATATTGTGTACAAGCTTATATGAATGATTTCCACCAAGGTAGCTTCTTCTTCTTCTTCTTGCGATCGCATCTTTGATGATTACACCGTCAGACGAGTTCTCATGATGAATTCGACTGTTGTTTGAAGTTCCTCTTTAACTCCATATAGCTTTGAGTTTAGTGTTGAGTCATTGGGCCAGTATATCTTTCTTAACTGGTCATACAGAGGACAGTCCTGTAGAACATGCTCAGCAGTTTGTTCGTTTAATCCACATGTGCACAGTGGTGAAGCAGACAATCGTAGCTTGTGCATGTGTTTATTCAGTTTGTTATGCCCTGTCCTGAGTCGAAAAATAGTTGTCTGTCCCTGCCGGTCGAGAGTGTGATAGTCGTCTTTGGGTTGGTTCTGTTCTCTTCTGATAGTCTGGATAGCTCTCTTTTTCTCAAAGTATGTGACTTCATTATCTTCTTGTTCACATTCTCCTCCCTTTTTTGCAAGTTTATCTGCCTTTTCATTTCCGGGTACACCACAATGAGATGGTACCCACTGAAGTATGGTTCTCTTTTTGGCAGCTACCTTGTTTAGTTCATTTCTCAGATGCGGGAGTTTACCACCCTTGAGAGCTTGCAGGACAGACAGTGCATCTGTGAGGATGACTACCTGGTGGCAGTCAGAGTTGGTGTTATAAATCATATTTGCAGCTTGCTCTAGAGCTTGAACCTCAGCTGTATAGTTGGAACAGAATTTACCAGTGGGAATGTGCCTAGTCTCATAGTGGTTGTCAGGATATGAGATAAAGATACCGGCACCTCCATTCCTAACAGCATTAGTTGCTGATCCATCTGTATAGGCATGTATCCATGATTGATCGGGATAGCTTTCTTGGATCATACTCAATGTAGCAGTTCGTTTTTGCAGATCATTATACTCACATCCACTTGTGAGACCACTGACTGATGTATTAATTTGGAGGGCACTGCTGGCCTGCTCCCATGGTACAGGGTATAGGGTGGGCTTCAGTGGTGTTGTCTTCATGGATAGGTCTTCTTGATGCTGTCTTATAAGTCTTTTCCCCCGATGCACAAAGCTGCTACGCTTTAGACGTCCCAATGCCAGATCATCTAGTCTTGCCTTCATTGGGTGCATTGGCATACTGTTGTACTTTTCCATCTGGATCATGGTTTTTGTGTCTCTTCTATGGGACAATGTCTGTAATCCAGCAACCTTCTGCATCTCTGTTATTGGTGTAGTTTTCATGGCTCCTGTAATGAGCCTGAGAGCTTGATTTTGCACCTTGTCCAAAGACTGCAGATGTGAGTTAGCAGCTGATGACCATGCTGCTGAGCTAAACTCTAAGTGTGGTCTTATTACTCCATTATAAATCTTCTTTAGATTTCGTTCATTTGCTCCCCAGTTGGTACCTGCTAATTTTCTGAGTATGCCTAGTCGTCTTCGGGCCTTTCCTTCTGCATTTTCAATATGCTTATTCCATGTAAGCCTTTGGTCAAATGTCACCCCAAGATAGGTGGGGTAGCTTTCTTCCTTGATCACGGTTGTCCCTAGGTGTATGTTAGCTGATTTGTCCTTGGGGGCGAGGGAGAACAGTGTTGTGGAGGTTTTGTCTGTGTTTATTGTGATAAGCCATTTCTCTGCCCATGACACTAGCATGTCTGCTGCCCGCTGCATTCTATAATTTGCTGTGGTGACATTTTCATCAGCGCACCAGAGTACTAGGTCATCTGCATATAAGGCAGCTTTAACTCCTGCAGGGAGATCTTTCACCAGGTCATTGATGTAAACAAGGAAGAGTGTTGGGGAAATTACTCCTCCTTGAGGTACCCCCTGATGGAGCAACACTTTTCTGCTCTGCAGACCGTCAAGAGTGACTCTAGTTCTCCTGTTATGCAAGTATGACTGGATCCATTTCATCATGTTGCCTTGGATTCCACTTCTCCTAAGTTTTGCAATGAGGCCATCTTTCCACACCTTGTCAAAGGCCTGCTTGAAGTCGACCCAGATCGTTAGGACCTTTTTCTTCTCCTGGAAGGCATCTTCTATTGCTTGAGACAAGTAAGTAACTTGGTCTTCTATACTGTAGCATTCTCTAAATCCAGCTTGTTCCGGCACCAGGATCTGCTCAGACTCTAAATACCATTTCAATCTGTGGTTGACTATTCGCTCCATAGTCTTCCCAACACAGCTTGTGAGACTGATTGGCCGGTAACTTGCAGCCTCGGTCTTACATTTCCCTTTCTTTAGTATGGGTATTGTGATGGCTTCTCTCCATACTTGGGGTACCGTTCCTTTCAACCAGCTGTGGTTGAATATCTCAAGCAGTTTTGTCTTTGCTGCTGAGCTCAGATTTACTAGCATTTCGTTGCTGATTTTGTCTGGGCCGGGTGACTTTTGAAACTTAAGCTTGGAAATAGCCTTCTGTAGTTCTCCTAGTGTGATGGGTTCCCTCATTGGGGCAGGAGTATCTGTCTGTCCCATGGTTGCCAGTATTTCTTTTCTTATCTCTCTCTGATGGTCTATGTTAATGGGTAAGTTGCTTTCTGAACTGTATCTTCTAGCAAACAAGTCTGCAGCTTGTTTTCCTCTGAAAAGTTTGCCACCTTCATCCAATGTGATAGTCTGCCTTGGTGAGGAATGCTCTTCATTTAGAGACTTGACTAATCTCCAAAGTTTCCTGCCGTCTTTCTCAAGGTTCAGCGATGCCGTTTTAGTTCTCCAGCTTTTCCGCTTTTCTTCTAGCTTTGTTCTCTGAAACTCTGCTACAGCCTTTTTCCATTTGTTGTGAGTTTCAAGTGAAGGCTGAGACTCTGCGTCCTTTCTAGCCTTGTCCATAGCTTCCTGACGTTCTTGGAGTGTGCTGGACCAGTATGGTATGTAGTTACGCCGGCATCCTTTGGGAATGGTTTCTTTTGCAGCTTGTAGTATGCATCTGTTGAAGTCTTTTACCACTTCATTAATGTCTCTGTTCTGTACCTTGAGGGTAGACAGCAGCGTGTTCACCTGATGCCTGAATAAACCCCAGTTGGCTTTTTTGTAGTTCCATCTTGTAATGGCTGGGCCTGTACTGAGAGTTGCACTCTGGACAGTAAGAAAGATTGGGCGATGGTCGCTTCCCCCTAGTTGGTCTCCTACTTCTCTACTAATAGATCCAGCTATATCTGGTGTGGAGAAGGCAAGATCTGGTGTTGAGGTTGTGTGCCATCCTCTGGAGTAGAAGGTAGGAGTATCTGTGGCATTATTGACTAGGATTAGGGAGTGATCATCTTGCCAAGTTTCAACCTCTTCACCTCTGTGATCCAGATGGTTATAGCCCCAGCTCTGGGCGTGGCTATTAAAGTCTCCAACTGCTATAAAGTTGGTGGCTGGTACCTGTATAGAGCTGAGACTCAGGGGTTTGTTGTTCGGACAGTAATAGTTCAGGAGTTCTATTTCCATCTTGTCTACCTTTATCTGCAACAGCTGATATTCTGCTCCATCCATGAAGGTTTTCCTTTCGTGTGCAGGAATGTTATTCCTTACAAGAGTAAGTACTCCTCCTTTTCGTCTATCTTGTCTGTCGGATCTGAAGCATTGATATCCCCTTATTTTAAAGGTTTGATCTGCTTTCAAGTGAGTCTCTTGGATACAGCAAACACTGACTTGCTTCTCATACAAGATGTTTTCCAGCTCTGTCTTTTTGCTGTATCCAGCCTGCTTGCTGTTCACTCCCTCTGCATTCCAGTGCATCATGACAAGTGGCACTCTGGGTTTCTCTTTTTCTGTTTTGTTTTGGTCAGTAGTTCTCCTCCGCCGTCTGTTGACTCCACAAGACGGTCTAGAGGGTCCTCCAGTAGCTGAGGGTGGGCTCTGTCGAGGCTCAGAGCCCGGCACTGCACCTGCCTGGTGGAGCTCCACAGGGCGAGCACCAGAACGAGATTTATTTGACGGTGTACTCTCCATAGAAAAAAAAAAGCGAGTTGCATGATACTGTGGTTTCCGGTGCGCCTTCTGGCCCAGTATCTACGACTTTAGCACCTGTTCAACGGGAGAGTGGGCTCATCCCTAATCTGTTTATGTTCCCAGTAGTAGACTATTCGCAAGCAGCCTGGGGGTGTCACTGCTCTGCGCGGACCTTGTTTACCGAGGCGGCGTCCGAGCTCGTATGGTGAAAATATGGTTGCGTTATCTTCAAAATAGCCCTGTCTTTCCCGTGGCTTTTCTGCCATCCTGCAACTTTGAGTTAGGGAGTTCTGAGCTCCAGTCTCTTTCCCAGGCATTTTATCCTGGCCTGGCACGCATACAGAGGACCCCACTTCTGGTTCTAAGTTAGCAGTTGGGGATAGGTGGGGTAGCACACTGTGCATTCCCCGTCATCCAGGGGGCTCTCCAACTATGCAGAGCTTGCACAATGCTGTGCTCTGGTTCTGGGCTCTCCCAAGGAATCCTCACGTCCTGCACAGAGCCACTTCCCGATACCCACCACCTGCCAACCCTCCATTGTAGAAATCTCCTGCATGCGGCCATCCAGTCAAGAGCCAGTATTAAGTCTGGTGCCCAAGTGATCCCCCCAAGCTCAGTGTGCAATGCTGGGTTCTCATCATGCTGCAACACAGGAGGGATTGTGATGCTCAGCCATCTCTCTCAATTCTGCACCGATAAGTGACATCGGGGACTTAACTTTGCCTCAGTACTGGGAGGCCCCGTTTCCGGGTACACCACACACAGCCAATTGAGGCAACGGTCGCCATGGGCGTGATAGACGACAAACAGTGAAGAATGAGGCAAGAAAGCATTTAACCCATGAAGTGGGGGTGGATTGGTGCAGACCAGAGCATGTACCACTCGCCGGTGGGTTCTGCATCTACACCTATAGGGTTCCACCCACTCCTCAGCCCATTTAGTCTGGCCCCTCACCCAGGACCTGTCCAGCTTGGGTGACCCTGCCAGGAGTAAAACTCCCGCCGGCATAGCTCCCGGGATCATTGAGGCGCTCAAGCTCTCCAACCACGGCAAGGTAGGCTTACATGTGGAGAGACCAAGGTAGCGATATCGGTGCATAAAGACAACTCAGAAATATTTTCCTAGTAGCATTACTCGAGTACTTAAAGCTAGGAAGGTAGTTGTGAATGGTGGGTTATCTTAATAAGCATATTACATCACGTTGCATAAGTACTGCTTTATTCTCTCCACTTTTGGCCAAAATTGACCTAAGGTCATATTTTGATATAAAAAATGTTTAATCTATCATCTTACACAATTTCTTAAAGTTTATAGTTTGGATCAAAATGAAAAATTTCATTTTAATGTGATATATCCTTTTCAACTGATAACCCAAAAACTCTAAACACGTTTTTCAAAACAAGCTAAAGTGGAGTTGGAAAAAAGCTTCATCTGAATATACAACTAACTTAGTCCAGGAAGTCAATATCAGCTAATAATTAGCACACTAATGTGAAGTTGTAGGGGCACAACCTACATGATCTCTAATACCACAATGTCATTTATATCTTGATGGACACTGCTCAGATTACGATGCCCAATTGTTTTAGCTCACATTTGAACACTGATAATTGTCCACTTCTTTGACTCCATACCAGAAAAGTGTTGTCATGAAGAAAATCAATGAAGGCAACAATAAATGGATTAAAGGAGTGACTGGTGCACTGAAGGCCACACAAAATGTTCCAATCCCAACTGGTCCAAACCACCAGGACATGAGCAATGCTGTACAATATTCACAATTCAAACACGTCTGTAGTATCACAATACTGTAAATTATATTCTTGGGAAAGATCATCCTTCAGAATTTTCTATAACCGCTCACAGATTACTGTTAAAGTCTTTAGTCTAATAGATAAAACTGTTGACAGTTTACTTAGAACATATTTGACTTGAGGTTAAAAAGATCACTTGTCAATTATGCTGCCAGCTTCCTTGAGATCACAGTTGTCCTCCTGCTTCATAATGTTCAGCTTTTTTTCCCCAAGGAAGCTCATGGAAGGCAATAGTGAATGGATTGAAGGAGTGACGTAGAAGATGACACTCATCATATGGGCCACACAAAAAACTCACATCCCACTCAAAAAGTGGTTAGTGAAAGGCACAAAGTAACTGTTTTTTCTCCTTCCATATCTAAAACTGTGTTGTGCTGCCTTTTTGACTTTTCAGATCATTGGGTGCAGGATCTTCTCTTCCACTTAAAAAAACAGTTCAGATAGCCCTCATGGAACTAAAGTACTGCAGTTTGTTGCCAGTGACTGCTGATACTCTTTGCTCCAGCAGAGACTTCCACAAAAACTTCTCCTGCGATGATGGAGCTCGCAATATGATTGGTTGAACATTTCCACCAGAACATGCTAAGGGGGACAATATTTCTGAGAGAATCCTTGTAGAAGTAGCAGCTAGATGAAGGACAAACTCTGATGCTGTAAAAAAATGAAAAAAGATGTTTAATATATGCAAAGACAACGTATTATTCTTTATTATATATTTACAATGAAGGTCTATTCTACCTGGGGAGATAAAGGATATTTAGATACATACAGGATGACCTAAAAGTGGATCCTTAGGCAATACGCATATATACATTTTTCTCTCCTCTAACTTTAATCTTTTTTTTTTTCATTACTAATAGATGAATGCACAGAAATTGTTCTCATGTATGCAAGACAGGTATATTTAAATAATTTCTTTGGTGCTCCTTAAGTAGCTCCATCACTGTATCTGCCCCCTAGTAGGAATCCTGCGCCAAAGAATCAGGCTCGTGCAGTACTGGTTTTTGGAGTGATTTGTTTTACATGGTGGTGTAGCCACAGAAGTAAAAGAGATCAGTTTTACATGCTGGTGTAGCCACAGAAGTAAAAGAGACCAGTTTTACATACCGTAACATTCTGTTGGGCCTAATTATATAATAAATATTGAACGTGTTCAGATGCCAATGGGCAGTTAAACCCTGATGGAGATTTCATTAAATGGGGGCATAAGTAAAATGTGTAGAAAAGCTTGTTATTCCACACATGAAATAACTGATTAATTCATTCATTACTCTTCAGTTTCCTGTGGAGCATAGGTCTCAACAAACACATGCTAAGCCTTCCTGTTCTGTAACATCCTTGCTGTTCTTTTCGTGACTTCGTTACCCCTGTCATGTCTGTATCTAATGCCCTTCTCCATGTGTTATTTTGGTTTTCCTCAATTTCTCTTAACGTGGGGATTCTAGAACAAAGTTCAAGATCTTTCCATATCTTCTTCATTCTCTTTATGTTTCCAGTTCTTTTATCCATGTGTTCTTTGGACTCCCATTACTTCTTACCCTGGGGATTCCAGAACAAGGACTACCTTGTAATGCTATCAACAGGTTTCCTCAATGTGTGTCCTATCCATCTCCACTCTTGTTCCACTGACACTTGTGTGGGGTCTTATCATCAGTTCCACTTTAATGATCTTGTCATACTGCTTCAATCCTTCTATTCAGGGTATACAATAGGACTAACGCTATATTTGAATTGAAAATTGTGATATACATCTGGCATCATACAGATATAGAACTTACCATGCTTCCTATGAACTTCCAAGGCAGCCAGATCGCGGATGCTAATTGGACTATGTGTCACATACAGAGAACCATCCGGCCTCGCATTGGCCATCAGCATTAAGTCAGAGAACAGGAAAAGCTGATATTTAGACCACGACCCTTTTTCATTACATCTGTAGATTTCCCCTTGGTAGATCAAGTGTCTCTCTTCTTGCCACAGCTGAACAACCTAGAAAAAAAGCACAGAAACATACTGTGAATACTGCGGCAAAGTTATCCATCCTCTTGATCAGAGTTTCTCAAAAATAGCATACTTATAATATTAGATACATAAGGTTACGTGTTTTTTAAATACATAAATAGCTGTTATCTTCTCCTTGTATCATCAAAAAATGTAATGTTATAAATGAAACAAAAGGAGGATGTGAATGCTTTGTGTAGGCTTCCTGTTAGGGGACGAGCTCCAAGCTCCATTAGGAGTGAAAAGAAAAATAATTAATTGAAAAAGATTTATATGTAATGCCTTTGGATTGGACAGATTTAAAACTCTTGTTGGATTGGATAGATTTCACACCCTTGTTGGACTGGATAGATTTCACTCTTGTTGTATTGGATGGTTTTCACACTCTTATTAAATCTAATATTATAGGTGATATGTACTGTTCATTTATCAGCTAATTTTGCCAACCGTCTCATTTGTTTTTCAGTCTGTAAGAAAGTGAGAAGGTGTGAACTGTAATTTACTGTTCGTGTACCAGCAAATTTTGATAATTTTTAGCTTGGTCCTCCCCTACCTCTCCTACCCTGGGGTTCCTGAACAAGGACTGCCTGTGTGTCCAGTGTATTCTTCTTATCTCTTGTTCTACTGGCACTTGTCTGCTTCTTGTCATTAGTTCCACATTAGTGATCTTGTCATAAGTTCCACATTAGTGATCTGGTCATACCACTTCAATCTTTCTATTTACGAAAGTCTGTAGCTTATTTGTCCTATGTTTGTACTGATGGCAATTTCTTACCTATCTTTCACACACCCACCCCGTTTCCTCTAACAAAAAAAAAAAGCAATGTACTTACTTGCACACTTGGAGCAAAGACCAGTATGTCCTGAATCTGAATAATGTCTTTGTCTATGGACTTGACTGGCATGGCCAATGTAGAATTTACTGGTGAAGCCTTGTCACTTACTGAAAGGGAATTAAACAATAAATAATAATAAAGCATACTTACTAATGAATTAGAAAGGAAATAATCATAAGATCAATAATGTGGAATTGATGACAATAACAATAATGTGGAATTGATGACAAGAACAACAATGTGGAATTGATGACAAGAACAATAATGTGGAATTGATGACAAGAACAATAATGTGGAATTGATGACAAGAACAATAATGTGGAACTGATGACAAGAACAATAAAACAATAATGTGGAATTGATGACAACAACCAGACACATGCCAGTGGAACAAGAGATGAGAAGAGGACAATGGAGATGAAGGGGATTTTTTGTTTAACTATGTCTGCAGAGCTTCTCACTCTTTTGCAGCCAATACAAAGTCGAGGACTTCTTGGTGTTATCTACACTGTAGATCTAGGCTTTTCCTGTGGCTTTTCTGTCATTCCGAAACTTGCTGAGTTGAAGTCCTGAGCTCCAGTTTCTTCCACATGGTTTGTTTGGTTCCAATCTAGGAGTAGGAAGTTTGTGGCATACTGTGCATTTCCTGCCATTCAAGTGGGCTCTCCAACTATGCAGAGCTAAAATACTCTGGTTTGGGGGAATTGTCACGTCCTGCACAGAACCACTTCTTAGTTCCCCCTGCCTATCAATGCGTCCACAGTAAGATTCTTCTGTATGCAATTAACCAAGTCAAAGACAAAGAATTACGCCTTGGTGTGCAATGCTGGGTTCTCAACTGGTTTCACCACAGGGGGAATCCTTGGAAGTGTGAGGATGATTTTAAGAGTCAACCAGGATGCAATTAGCCTCTCTGACAGAAGTTCACTTCCACATATGTGTAACTGTACTTTTTTTCTTGTTAAGGTGATCACTGGCCCAAGACAGTATACATGTTGTTAGGTGTGTAGTGCGAGCGAATGATGAACTGAGTGTGGGTGCGAATGAAGACGCGAATGTGTTTAGGCTCTTATGTATGTAGACCCTGCAACCCATACACTCACATGCAGTAGTCAAGGATGCTTGGACACTGCAGACACGTTTCAAAACATTTATTGACGAGAACACACATGGTATCAACAGGAACAGTCATTGTAAACAAGGTCATGCTGACCGGAAATCGATAGATATACATTAGACATTCAGCAAGCTGGTAAACATTTGAATATTCGTGTATGGTCAATACAATGGTCTTCATAAGGACAGTTCGTGGCGTCGCCCTGAGATTACTGACTAAACGCGTCAGATACCTTAATCACTTTGACACATAGGTGCAACTTGGCATTCCCCGCCAATTGCACATTATCAGGCTGTAGTATAATAGCCGAAAACACAGGCCTCGTTCTGACGTCGGCTGTGTACTTCTGATAAGCAGGTTACCATCAACCCTGCAGTAATGCTTATTGTAGACATAAATATGCCGCCAATCTGCGGCTCCCACAATATATCTTCGTCACTGGATTTCTGGATGGTATGAAGACTAATAGTCTTGAATGGCTACCTTGAGCACAACATATAAGTTCTGTAATAGAGGACCGGTGAGCTGCAGTTCACAGACTAGGCAATCTTCTAACATGTTCTGCTACCGAAAGCATAGTAATGGAAAAAGTCGGTATTACCTGTAACCGAGTCCACAGAACAATATAAGAAACTCTGCTGTCATTCCAACGCACAGAGATTCACTGGGGAAAACTGCCAGTGCAGTCACTTCGAAGATTCTCCCCGAAAAACACAATGGACTCTCGTCCCTTCAGAAACCAGGACACTCCCCGGCTTGCCGGAAGTCTAACTCAACTCCCGCTTAAAAAAACCTGCCCATGGGCATACGCCGAACTGTCTACCTTTGACCCTAAAGGTCAAACACAATGAATGAATAAACAAGGGAAGACAACCCCTAATCAACCTGACATCGCAGGTAAAGACACAATTATTCTTATGATAAAACATAAGCAAATAACTTGACAGATGACTCCGTCAAAAATGACAGCAACATATTACTACCACCCCCTGTAAAAAAAAAAGAAATTTTTTTTTTTTAATATGTCCATGAGCAAGATTGCACAAGTATCACTTATGTGCTCATGAAAAAATGAACCTAATATCAGGTACAATAGACGCATAAACAAAGCGTCTGAAGAGGATACAAATCATCTCCCAACATAGGAGAAAATATTTCCTTTAAGCCAAACAAACTAAGGGGGTACCATTAAAGAAACCTAAGTTGCTGGCAATACCAATCATATATCAATCATTACTAAATACTATAATTATAGCAATATACAAATGTCATGAATTACAATGCTATATTAGCAACATATCACTGATGGATGGACAAAATGAAATTTGTTAAATTATCTAAACATCATCCAAATACATTTGTATTACAACATATTAGGATATTAAGGACAGACAAAAGTCTGAAAGTGTATCAGGAAAAACTAGGACACAAGATTTAACTGGAATCATGTGGGCATCTGGACAATATGTCCGCCATCACATTATCCGAACCACGGATAGCTCGCACCGTGAAATGGAAAGGCTGAAGAGCAATAGCATAACGAGTAGATCTCGAGCTCTTCAAATCCTTACTTTGCATAGCCGTAAGAGCTTTTTGGTCGGTTTCCATAAAGAAATGCGCGCCCAGAAGGAACCTTTGTAGCTTAAGAATGGACCAAACCATAGCCAACAATTCACGGTCTAAAACCGAGTAATTCCTTTCTGCCGCATTTAGCTTCCTAGAAATATACATTACAGGATGCAGAGTTCCTGAATATTCCTGCATTAGTGCCGCTCCAATCCCAGTGGAAGAGGCATCACTACGAAGAACAAAAGTCTTATCAATCGTTGGTAGTCTTAAGATAGGATGAGATGAGAACAAATTCTTAACCTGATCCAATGAAGATTGGCATTCCTGGGACCAACGCACCATATTAGGAGAACCTTTTTTCAATAACGATGAAAGTGGTGCCATAATGGAGGACAGATTCTCAATGAATCTTCCATAGAATTGTATCAATCCCAAGAGACTACGCACTTGCTTTTTTGTCTTCGGAACCGAGATATTTAATATCTTCGAAATGTTTTGGTCCTCTGTCTTCAACAGACCATGACCAACTCGATGACCTAGGAAGGAAATTTCACTAAACCCAACAAAAGCTTTAGAGGGTTTTGCAGTCAAACTATGCTCACGTAGAGTAGATAGCAATTCCTTTAGACCCAAATAGTGTTCTTCCCAAGTATCGCTGAAAAGACAGATGTCGTCTAAATATGCGATGACATCTGCACGATCTGATAGAATTCGTCGCATCATGCGCACGAAAGTCGCTGGGGCGTTCATAAGCCCGAAAGGCATAAAATTCCATTGAAACAGACCCCTAGGTGTCGAAAAAGCAGTGAGAGGTTTGGCGTGTTCCGTCAGTGGGACTTGCCAATAACCTTTCGACAAGTCTAGTTTAGTAAAGAATTTAGCTTTAGAAAGTCTAATAAGTAGATCATCTAATAATGGCATAGGTTCAGCATCGAACTTCGTAACTTGATTTAATTTGCGATAGTCAACGCAAAGACGTATGTTATTGTCTTTCTTTCGAACAATAACTATCGACGAAGAATAAGCTGAAGTGGATGGTTCAATTATTTGCAGTTGAATCATTTCATCCAATTCTTTCTCGACTTGTGCTTGAAAATGAATAGGTATTGGGTATGGTCTTACTCTGATCGGATTACGATCAGTAAGTATGATGTCATGTTCTATGACATCTGTGTGTCCAGGAATGTCGGTAAGGACATCCTGATATGATTGTAGCGTAGAGGATACTTGACGTTGCTCCTCAAAAGACAAGTTCGAAGAGATTGTAACGTCCCTCCACGATTCCGTTGAATTCAGTGGAATCGCAGGAAGAGGTAAGTTAACGTCCGAAAAAATAGTTTCCTCATCCTGTATAACGGACAGGGATGAGATGTGACCATGTTGGACTGGAGAGTCGTCCATCGCCTGGAAAATAGGCTGCAAATAGTCTGGACGTTCAATAAACTCTGTTAGCATATTTATATGGAAGGTTTTATGCTTTCCATCCACATCGACGATGTAGTCGACATCGGAAATTTTGGAGACTATAGTGTATGGACCTTTCCATGAAATGAGAAGTCTATTCTCTCTTGAGGGAAGTAAGACATATGCTTTGTCTCCAGGACAAAGTTGACGTAGGCGTCTTTTCTTGTTAGCAAATCGCCTAGCTTTTTCTTTCGCAAATTCGGAAGATGAAGTTGCTAACCTGCACGATTCGATAATCTTTTCTCTAAGAGCAATGACATATTCATATGACGATTGTGTATCATCGTCAATATTATCAGAAGTTATCAAATCGTGTAACAAGGACATCGGACCGCGCGGTTGCGCACCAAAGACAAGTTCGAAAGGAGAAAACCCTGTATGCTCGTTGGGAACTTCTCTATAGGCAAAGAGGACTGCAGGTAAAACCCTGTCCCAATCTTCCGGATGATCCTCCGTTATCTTGCCAAGTAAGTTCTTTAGTGTCCTGTTAAGACGTTCTACCAATCCATTGGACATTGGATGATAAATACTACTGAGAGACCTTTTAATGTCTAGCGTAGCCATTACCTGAGACATAACGTCCGAAATTAACTGAGTGCCGTGGTCCGACAGTATTTCTCCGGGGAATCCCAGACGAGAAAATATGAGCCAAAGAGCATCAGCGATATCGACAGTTGATATGCTCTTCAGAGGAATAGCCTCTGGCCAACGCGTGCACATGTCCACGCAAGTGAGGATAAATTGGTGTCCTCTGGCTGACTTAATTTTGAACGGACCAATGATGTCTATAGCCATTTTCTGAAACGGCCGAATCGGAATATCTGCAGCCTGAATAGGAGCAGCATGTCTCGGACCTCTAGACTTGACCTCTTGACAAATTTTGCAAGATCGGCAATAAATTCGTATGTCTTTATTAACAAATGGCCAAAAGAAAGACGCAAGGACTCTAGTTTTAGTTCTGGAAAAACCCATATGTCCAGCACACTGAGAATCGTGTGCATGCTGAAGAATTAAGGCTCTCATACACTTAGGCACAAGAATTTGCGAGTGCATAGACTTGTCCGAGTGTTGTACCATCCGTACCAATATACCATTCTTCATAGTAATATACGATTTGTGATTCGTATTTTGATTGGGATCCCCTTTCTTTGCAAGAAGGAAGAATTTCTTCAAAGAAGGATCCTCTTCTTGACGTTTAACAAACGAGTCATGGGAAATCACCAAGTGCTCGTCTTGGCTATCAACTTCATTACTATTATCCGATGAAGTTGGGGGATTAAGAGCTTGAGCTCTTGTCACCACTGCATTGACCGTTTGAATGTTTTTTCCTCCCAACTAGAAATTTGTTGCGGGGTGCATTCCTTAACCCCATGAATACGACCGATTATAAGATCCGCAATAGGATTAGGAAGAAGACATGCATGGACATCTCCTGTGAAGAAGGGAGTGTCAATCCTAATAATAGCAGTAGGATAACTTTCCATAGTACCACCAAATGTAACACATTTGATTGTTTTTCCAGTGGCACAGCAAGGATCTATCAGAGACTCCCTAACCCCGACGGTAGTACATCCCGAATCGAAAAGTACTGAGACTAGCCTATCATTTATTAGACCTTTATGTAAGATGAGAGATCCTCTCCCATCATGCGCAACTGTAGCAGGTAGAGCAGGAAGAGGGTGACCACAACTTAGAGTAGATACAGTCGATGAGTCGAACAATGTTAAGCATTGGGGGCATTCAGTTGCTCTCCCAAAATCGAAAGCACAACCAGTGATAGCCCTAGAGTTACCACTATCATTTACTGTATTACAGGCTCCATCAAACTCTTGTTGTGCAGAGTTTGCCTGTTGGAAAGGTCTTTTTTTGTTAAACCTAGGTCTGCCTCGATTATCATTTCCCCTGTAATTATTTCGACTATCATTTCCCCTGTAATTGTTATCATATTGCCTATTGTAATCATCATTCCGGTTTGAATCCCGGTTTCTAAATTCACCATCGTCATAATCTTGACGTCGAGAATGGTTATCTCGAAAGCTCGAATGGTTATTATTACGATAACCCTTGCGAAAGTGTCTAAGATTATTACCATTAAAATTACGAGAACTACCATCTTGTCTCCAATTCATAGACGAAGAACCATCATGTGTTGGATTACTCCGCTTCTGAGTGTAATTCTGATTACTTCCCCTATTCCAGTTTTGTTGAGCACCCTGAAATTTTTTTTTGAAATTAGGGCCATATGGTGTTGCCGAAGCAGCTGGCAACCCTTCTTTCACTTTAGAATTGCTAACTGTAGCATGGGGATGCGCGGTGGCATACTGACAACAGTATTCCTCCATATCTTTTAAGTTTTTAGGCTTACGCTCATGAAGGAATGCAAGAAAAGAATCATTAACAGATGACAAAACCTTATCTCGCAATAATAAGTCCATTAGACCTTCATATGTTTTCTCAGTCTGAGACAACTCAACCCATCGTGTAAATGTACGACGTATTTTTGTAACAAAATCAGAGAAATCTACTCCATTTTCTGGCAACATTGTCCTAAAACGAAGACGATAGTCTTCTTCTTTTAGTTGGTATTTTTTTAGCAATGCTGCTCTGACAACATCATAATTAGTCCTGTCATGTTCGTCTATTGTCATAAGAGTAGTCACTGTGTCACCTGTAAAAAATTCCATCAGTTGTTCAACATATTTTTCCTTTTTTATGTTATGCGTATCGCATAAAAATTGGAATCTATCTAGATAATCTGCTACGTCATCCTTTAAAGGATTGAAATGAGGCAATTTAATCCTATTAACAAACTCCTTTGTCGTACTCGAAGTTGTTTGCTGAGCACCCGTACTCGCCAATTTCAATTTCTCTAACTCCAAAGTTGCGAGTCTTTCATCAAGTTCCATCTTCTGTTTTCTTTCCTCATGTTCCATTTTTCTAATTTCAGCCTCAGCTTGAAGTTTTCTCTCCTCTGCAGCAGCTTGAAGTTTTCTCTCCTCTGCAGCAGCTTGAGCTTGAATTTTTTTCTCCTCTGCAGCAGCTTGAGCTTGAATTTTTTTCTCCTCTGCAGCAGCTTGAAGTTTTTTGTCTTCCATTTCCATCTGGAATTTTCTTTCATCAGCCTGAGCTTTTCTCTCCTCAGCAGCAGCTTGAGCTTTTCTCTCCTCAGCAGCAGCTTGAGCTTTTCTCTCCTCAGCAGCAGCTTGAGCTTTTCTCTCCTCAGCAGCAGCTTCTCTTTGATACCTTTTCTCTTCAAGTTCTAATCTTCTATTCTCAGCATCTAGCTTCTTTAGTTCAGCATCTGCTCTCCTTTGTTCAGCTTCTGCTTTCAATTTAATTTCCTCTTTTTGTTTCTTTTCTTCTTATGCAGTGGCGAATAGAGCAGATGAATATTCTTCCAATTCTTTACCAGACTTACCAAGAGTCAACCCTTGCTGGATGAAGAAATCCAATGTAGACATTCTGTCTAATGAGAACAGTAACCTGAAAAAATTCAACAATTACCTTATCCCACTTCAATGGGAGACAAGTCTGAAATGCTAGACTTGTATACTCACTTCACTTTATTTCACTCTCTTAGTCTTAGACAAAGACCTTGTATGGTCCTCTTGTTTATAATGTAACAAAAAATCACTTGAGTACCTGTGGAAAATAATTCCTTTATATCCCACTCACTATGGGCACAAGTCTTTTTTTTTTTTTAAAGAACTTGAATATGTATTTCACCTTGTCTCAATCTTTGAAGATAACAAGTCTTTTATCAAAGAACTTGTATAAATATCTCATATAATAATATTTTATTAACAATCTCTATATAAAGAGTGTACCTTATCAATAATAATAATAATACATGACCAAGTGTATGTATGTAGACTGTGTATGACAATAATGTAGTACAATCATAAATACAAAGACAAAGATACAGAACAATGACCGAAAACGTTCGCGGAAGTCAAATAAACAATACAGCAAAAAGTAAAGAAAATGTTACACAAATGTGTAATGATGACCGCGAAAAATAAACAAGACAAATGGCAACACTGTTATAAACGAAAAGGTGTAAAGAAATAAATGGAAGGAATGAGAGAAGAACAGATACAAACAAAATTAATCGAAAATCAAAGAACGGAAAAATAACGAAAACAACACTAACTGATGTCGTCACAGCTAAAAAAAAAATATAGCAACAAAAGTCGCTAGCAAATTTCAATTAAGAAAATTGCAATCCCTACAGAACGCTTACAGTAACCCTCGATTAAGTGGCATATTTACTGTAAGACCCACCAACCGAAAACCCGCAAAAAGACACAAGAAAAATACACAACAATAGTACAATTAACATAAATAGCAATCAATTCAATGTGTTGCAAAATAAAGCTTAGTCACACATGATATTACAGTAACTAACTTGCTCCTTGCAAACACAGAAACAAAATGTCAAGCGCGCACTGAATGTCAAATCCACTGTAGCATAAAGTGGTATTCACGAACAAAAGTTACTATGACCTTCTCGACTTAGGACTTGCACATAGAATGTTTACAATTTCCACGTACTGTTTACAAACACTTGACCACGAACAATATAGCTTGAATGCTCGGGCGTAGAAAAGTCTGTTGATGACTGAAACGTGTAAACGACCAGCGGTACCGTTTACAAATAGGGACTCGACTTGCAGTTGTGGTCCACGTAGCAAATGCCTAGATGTTAACTTCAGTACTTGTCCTGTTGTGGTTTATGTAGCATTATAACATAAATGCTAGCACTGTTTATCTGGGTCAACAGTTGATGACCTATTTCTGTCCTGTGTAGACAAAACTTGAAAGCATAGAGTATGTGTGTTATTCTCAGTTGTCCACTTTGTTCCTCATGACATGTAGCACATGTAGAAATGTAAATTTCTGGACAACACTAATGTCATCAATAATGTTAATTGCTCGCTCTGTCCACAAGAAATGTATCAGAAGAGCCCACGTAACTGGTCCACCAAAAATGTAACTGTACTTTTTTTCTTGTTGAGGTGATCACTGGCCCAAGACAGTATACATGTTGTTAGGTGTGTAGTGCGAGCGGATGATGAACTGAGTGTGGGTGCGAATGAAGACGCGAATGTGTTTAGGCTCTTATGTATGTAGACCCTGCAACCCATACACTCACATGCAGTAGTCAAGGATGCTTGGACACTGCAGACACGTTTCAAAACATTTATTGACGAGAACACACATGGTATCAACAGGAACAGTCATTGTAAAAAAGGTCATGCTGACCGGAAATCGATAGGTATACATTAGGCATTCAGCAAGCTCGTAAACATTTGAATATTCGTGCATGGTCAATACAATGGTCTTCAATAAGGACAGTTCGTGGCGTCGCCCTGAGATTACTGACTAAACGCGTCAGATACCTTAATCACTTTGACACATAGGTGCAACTTGGCATTCCCCGCCAATTGCTCATTATCAGGCTGTAGTATAATAGCCGAAAACACAGGCCTCGTTCTGACGTCGGCTGTGTACTTCTGATAAGCAGGTTACCATCAACCCTGCAGTAATGCTTATTGTAGACATAAATATGCCGCCAATCTGCGGCTCCCACAATATATCTTCGTCACTGGATTTCTGGATGGTATGAAGACTAATAGTCTTGAATGGCTACCTTGAGCACAACATATAAGTTCTGTAATAGAGGACCGGTGAGCTGCAGTTCACAGACTAGGCAATCTTCTAACATGTTCTGCTACCGAAAGCATAGTAATGGAAAAAGTCGGTATTACCTGTAACCGAGTCCACAGAACAATATAAGAAACTCTGCTGTCATTCCAACGCACAGAGATTCACTGGGGAAAACTGCCAGTGCAGTCACTTCGAAGATTCTCCCCGAAAAACACAATGGACTCTCGTCCCTTCAGAAACCAGGACACTCCCCGGCTTGCCGGAAGTCTAACTCAACTCCCGCTTAAAAAACCTGCCCATGGGCATACGCCGAACTGTCTACCTTTGACCCTAAAGGTCAAACACAATGAATGAATAAACAAGGGAAGACAACCCCTAATCAACCTGACATCGCAGGTAAAGACACAATTATTCTTATAATAAAACATAAGCAAATAACTTGACAGATGACTCCGTCAAAAATGACAGCAACAATATGTATCTTGAAGCATTGTGCATAGTTGGTGGTCATATAAAGCTGACTCCAGATATGCCTCCATGATATGCCTCCATGCATATGAAGGGGGTATGCACTGATAGTATTACAAGCCAGTTCTTGTTCTGGAAACCTCATGGTAAGAGAGATAGAAGAAGACTAAGAGAACTTGAGACAGACGTGAAGGGCATGAAGAAGACATGGAAACACCTTGAGCTGATGGCACAGGACAGGAAGATGTGGCATAAGCCTGTGCTCTTTGTGTCACAGAAAAATCATGATGATTTATGATAATATGAAAGACCAGAAAGCAACTGGTGCATACAATTTCTGATAGATTGACTTATCTTACCAGGTGCAGAGGTAAGTGATGTTCCATCTCCAGCTCTGCCAACGTGAATTAGGTCTGTCATTCTTTCAAAACACGATGACAGCATGTCCACCATTTGCTTTAGGTTGATATAGTCTGGGCTATGTTCGGGTGTGGATGCAAACATTTCACTGATGATGGTATACAAATCTTGAAAGTGCTGTAGACAGAAATAAATAATACATATGTCACAACATGTTTTTGAAACATGACTTTGTATGTTGTTTATAGTTTTATGCGCTGGAGGAAGTGCATGTTGTTTGTGTTAGTTGATTGATGTCGCACCATGGATGTTCGAAAATAAACGTAGATAATGTAGTGTGAGAAGTAGATAATTATTGGTGAAGTACATAATTACTGGGAAGTAGATAATTACTAAACATACACCATATCAAAAACTAATTTCTACCAATAAATACCATAAGGAGCATAAATGGAAATTAATTCAGCTATTTCATTTAAAAACAAATTCTTACCCAAAAAGGTCTATTGATGAAAGCACTAACAGACAGACGACGTTGTCTACTTCCGTAGCGTTGTTCCTTGATGAAATTCACAAAGGCTTTATTCTTCTTCAAGTCTCTGAGCAGTAAATTTGATTGGTCCAGTCCCTGGGCATAGGTCTCATAAGCCTGGCAAAGCATGGGGATCTGAAATGTAATAAATCAATTGTGCTGGTTAGACAAACTGCTGCAAAGAGCTACTGTATGTTATTAGCTGTATCTTTATCAATGATTTACAGTTTATGATGCTAATTATCACTTGCGGTATTGAGAAGATCTAGTGTATAATGAGTTAGATCGGCTGACTATGCCGATGGAGTACAAAAGGCAAGAGGGGCTTTCATTGCATTGAAATATATGGAGATTAAAAACAAAAACAGTCCAATACAAAGATCAGAATCTTCAACTGAAATGTCCTTTTTATGACATGGAAGACATTAAAGATTTTCATAAATGAGTACTTGCATAGAATGGAAGCATTTAATTGCGATGACAAGATAATTAATTTTAACTGATGACAAGAACCAGACGAGCACCAGTGGAACAAGGGATAAGAAGATGCTGGCAAGTTATTGGACACACTCTGAGGAAACCTGTCGATGGCACTACCAGGCAGCAGATAAGGAAATATGGGAAACCATGATCCAGACCCACGGGGCGACTGTGATGACTAACATCGGACATCATTGAAGGACTGAGGACTGGACAGTAAGTAAGTAAGAACAAAAAGATATGGGAAAAAAAATGTTTCATTAAAACAAATAATATATCACCATAGTTTGGTAGGCAAGTGCTGGTAAGTACTGAAACAAGCTGTATTCGTTGGGTTGTGATTCATTAATGTCAACCTCTGTGGAAGAGATCCTTTCTTGTAGTTGTTTGAGGTTGTTTTCAGAGATAGTCACAAGCTGCAGAGAAACAATCAGGTAAATTTTGTTAATAATGAAAGAATAAAGTGGAGAACAACAAAGACAACAATCATAAAGCTACAGACTTTTATAAATGGGTGCTTGCATAGAATAGAAGGATTAAAATGGTATGACAAGGTTACCAACGTGGAACTGATGATGACAAGAACCAGTGGAACAAGAGATGAGAAGAAGACGATGGCGAGGATACACACTGAGGAAACCTGTTGATAGCATTACAAGGCAGTCCTTGTTCTGGTACCCACAGGGCAAGAGAGGCAGAGGCAGACCAAGAAGCACAAGGAGAAGAGAGCTGGAAACAGAGGTGAAAATGATGAGGAGAATGTGGAAAGAACTTGAGATGATGGCACGTGACAGGAGGACTTGGCATATGTTTGTTGAAGGCCTATGCTCCTTTGGGAGTGGAGGGTTACGAAGAAGAAGAATTAAGTAAACTCTTTTTGAAGAATGTAGGAATAGGGGCCTCTTGCTACCAACATTAATGCTGAATTCGTCTACCAAGATACCGTTTAGATACCCAAGGAGCATAGGCCTTCAACAAGCCGTCCTGTAATGTGCCATCAGCTCAAGTTCTTGTCATGTCCTCGTCATTTTCTCCAATTCTTCATGTGTTCTTTTATCTACCTCTGCCTCTCTTGCCTGGGAATCACACAACAAGGACCGCTTTGTAATGATATTAATAGATATCCTCAATGTGTGTCCTATCCATCGCCAGCATTTCTTCTCATCTCTTGCTCTACTAGCACTTGTCTGGGTTCTTCCAAAACTACCAATATTCGCCTAACAATCACCATGGAGACAATGATCAGAAACTTAAAGATATATTCATGGATAATAATAATAACTATTCATATTCTAGCTACCTTCTCAACATTCTGAAACACTGTCGTGTACTGTTGTTGATTCAAAATACAGTGTCGCAGTGGACGAGAATATATCTCCATCCCAAGTTGCATGTAGTCTATGTAGGACTGTTCTAGTGACATCAAACGGTGAATGCATTCATGTTTATTCAGGAGGACAGAGGTCAGTACATCGTTTGGTGCATTCATCTAGAAGATACAATGACAATTATTCTTGTTATTCTAATGTAAAATTAGCAAAACGGATGACAAATGTATATTTAAGTAGACTTTGATGCCAAGAACAGAAGGAAATAATGTAGCCAGTCAAACCAAGATGCTAGTGTCAATGCCAGGTGATCTAAGGAGACAAAGATAGATCAGAACTGCACTATCTTGGACATATCATAGGAGATTGTACTGACGGCTGGCAACCTCATCATGTAAGACAAGCTATATAGAAACTACTGCAGCAAGGAGGGGGGGGGGTCACGTGACTGCTTGGTGCAGGCTTCACGCTGGAAACAGAATGAGGCTCTCTTTGGCTGGTGGGCCAGGTCTTAGCTGCCTTTAGGGAAGTCTTCTTCTTCTTTGATCCTTAGCCACCGACCGTCAAAGCAGTCAGTGGCCATCACGCCTGGTGGAGTCTTTAGGGAAGTACCCAGGTTTTATTTATATTTAATTACATTCTTATGTGTCCCGTCTAGCCCTCACTTTCTTTCTTTCCTTTCCCTGACGAAGGCCTTCCACATCTTACCGAAATTCCCCTCATCTTCCTTGACATAATAGAAAGGTCACAGTCTCAAAGAATAATTAACAATATCTCAATTATTATCTTGAATTAGCTACACTATATATCCTGATTAAATAGTAACACCTTACCCTACCTTGCAAGTCGTAAAAAACAAACAAACTTGGAAATGGACAAGTCAAATACAGATATATCCTGATTGTTACCCATCAGAGGTTGAACGAGATATTTTTTCTTCAATTAAAAAAAATGGATACTAACCTTGTGTCCTCGTTCGACCACTGGCTCAGCAGAGTCTGTGACATCAGATTGTGAGGGCTGTGAATACATCGAACTGTCATCAGCCATGCTTTCATATTCACAAGATTCACTAGCCACAGTCATCAGTATATGTCCTTTATAATGGTCATCCGAAGACTTTTCCTGAAGGCTGTCGATTAAAGTGCCTATTCCTCGTCTGTTGTGGGAAGAGAGCTTATGACTGTGCTGATAACCAGCAGTGCAGACCTCTACACTTGTGTTAATAGTGCAGTCTCTCTGGAGTCTAATAATTAGAAACTGTGGGTCCATTTTCCTAAACACACAGAAAAAAATATTTGGTTTTTTAATACCATTTGAAGACCTGTAAGAAAGTCAAACTTTCACACCAAAATATACGACTTAAAAGGTGACTAATATTAGGTTGTGCTTGGGCCTGCCAACCTCATCACGTAAAGCACAAACCACCGCGACAAAAGCGTGTGACTGGCTTTCTGTGTTAAAACCACATCTCATCTCATCATCATATCGAAATAGTGAAACAGAGATGTGCAACTGGACATGTAATCGTGTGGCAAACAGGTGATTCATTAACTTGCCTCATGTTACTCATGCTGAACCACCGAGAGTCATTCCAGCCAAAATGGACAGAGCTATAAAGTTTCGAGGAATGTCACATAAAGGCATAAGGAAACTCAGACCCATAGGAAAAGCAAAAAGAAACAGCAATCAAAGTGGTATACCACACACAGTCAGTAATCTGTGATAATTAAGAGAGATGGCACTGGAATTCGTGTAAATGTCATTAACAGTTTATGATTGGTGCTCTGTGCATGCCAAAAACAGTATTAGATAAACAACATAAAGAAGACATTGTAGAAAAAAAAAACATATAAAAAACAGAATAGGGAAGAAGTTGAAGAATATTGTAATATTTTACTCTGATATCTTCATTCATTCAAACAAGACGACAGGTGAGATGCTAAATCTGTTAACTTTATTAAGTAAATTCTTCACTTTATTTTGTTTTCTTAACTGTACTAATGTTTTCTTTTAACTTTATTTCGCTTTATTTATTTCATTTTTCTTATTTGGTTTTCTTTATTTCACTTATGCCAGGAATAATACTCACTTGACCATGTGTGCTGCTTGCCTAGAAGTTGACCTTGACACATCCTGACCATTGATCATTAATATCAGGTCTTCTTTTTGCACTCCTGCCCGTTCAGCTGGAGAACCTGAGACAATTAAAAGAGAATTATTCAGAGAATGAGCGATGATCAAGAGAAGAAATAGAGAAACACACGTCATATATGACAAGCTTCAATCGTCATAACCAATGTTATGATTCATCATCATTATTTATTATCCAACAAATTATTGCCACGCTTCCTGACCTGTGCCATCCTCAATTCCTGTTTCCAGTTCCTTTTTTTCAGTGTGTTTTCTATCTTTCTCTTACTCCAGAACAAACGCTGCCTTGCAATACTCCTTCATGTACTATGCCTGGTTGGAGTAGGTGATCATGTCTCTCCACAACTTCTTTCACTATCGTTAAATTAATTTAATTCCATATTTCCCTAAGGTGTGTCTTATCAGACACCAGTGTTTTTTAAATACATAAATGCGGTACAAAAAATTGCCTTGGCGCTAGATATGAATAAAAACAGACCATATATAAAAGCCTTAATTAAAAGCATCTCTGAAGCATGGATAAAACTACATATCACTGGAGTGGCGAAGTCCTTTTCTTAACTGCAAAACACACAAAAAATAATCATACCTCTTTCCACTGTGCCAACCCGAGGTGGAAGTTCGCCAACAAACGAGAAACCAAACCCATCTCTGCCACGGGTTACAGTGATCTGAAATAAATAATACAACAGAGATAATATCTACATATATACAAACAGAATTCTTATTAAACTTGTACTAACAAAAAACAACGCTTGCATTTGAGAAACATGGAGAATTAACAAAACAGATATATAATAATGAAAGAATTGTTTGAGTTGTCCACCTTTCATTACTAAAATCTGTTTTAAAAAGTTATCCCAAAATACTGGAACATTTTTGTAACGAATGAAATATTCTGTTCAACCTCCGATGGGTTGTAATTGTCCATATTGTAAGTATATGCGAACGTGGCATAATATTTCATGCCCAATTATTGTAAAATGCGCACACAAATGTGGTGCCAGAGCTTGTCTAACTAAAATAGTTGCGATGGAATATATCTTACCAATAGTCTTTTCTGAGATGTTCTCTGGTGCATGCTCTGATAACCTGTAGATGAAGAACAACAGCCATTTAATACAGTTTCAGACTATATGCGATGATGATAAAGGGGGGCGGGGAAGTTGCATACAGCACTGGCATGATTGTCTGTGCTCAAGATTATTTAATCATTCTATGCGATGTGTGGAAAAGGGAGATAGGGAGGGAAAAAGATGCAATAACAAAGGTTAATTTTTTAAAAAAAATACATAATTGATAAACGGGAATATATCGGGAGAAAAGAAGTTCTGCAGGGGTTAAGATGAAGGGTAAAAAAACCTCATTTCAAACTAGAGAAGAGAAATTAATTCAAATGTACCACTTACTGGTTACGTTGTGATCTGTACTCGCTGTTTCCTCCATCTGATAGCTGTCATGGTCCTACAGTGAAAATAAATAACACTTATTATAATTCTTGACAAAATAGAAGTCGGGTACAGTTAAATATACTGAACTAATCAAAACTTTCTCCCCTAAATTCGTAACAAAGACAGTCTTTGTTCTGAAATTCACAGACTAAATGAAAAAAAAAATTAAAAATTACAAAGATATACCCATGGACGAGACAAACCAATGACAGAATTAGCTAAAATAGATTAGATAGGACATGTTTTCAGGTAAAGGCACGCTCTGTCCACAAGAGGGGGGAAAAAACAGGAAAAGTCCAAATTAGAAACGAGAAGCACTTTCTCACGGGAAAGTAAACGATTATAAAGATGAAAAGACAATTATTCCGAAACTAATTACAGCAAGTAGCCGTTTCCACGGTAAACATAAGCTAATCAGAACCAACATCAGTACCTATAGACAAATAAATAACATTTACATCCGTAACAATAGACACACAAGTTAAGCAATATCGACAATGATAACAATAGACACTAGAAATACCAGAAATATATTTACCTGCTCAAGAGAATGTTCCGGACCTTCTCGGCCTACACAAATAGTGGCAGGCAATGAATTCACTGTTGTCCAGCTCAGCAACCTGTGGGTAAGTCTATGGAAAAATTTCTGGAATTTTACTGTCCTGGATTGTGGGGAAATACAAAAACCCTTGTTGACTGTTTCAGTACTGCTGTCCACTTGGCTGTCTGTGTCGCAGAGAGTACTGCTCGTGGCAGCGCTATCTTCATTATCGTTCTTGAAGTATGAAGATGACGTGCTGACATAAGTGTAAGAACTATACGTTTGGGTGCTGCTTGGATTCACGAATGACCTCAAAGCGGAAATCGAGTAAATCGCCGTGGATATATCTATGTTACTGCAATCCACACAGCTGTCCTGCATAGGCGAGTATTTCTCGTTGGAAGGAAGATAATCGGTAATGCTTTCATTGCCAGTGGACCTTATGCCACCGTTGCGTATATTTCTTGGCGATAGAGAACCGGCAACTGGGCGAGGTGTGACCTCTTCGAAACTTGCCAATTCTGAGCTTGTTTGTAAGCTCTCAATCACGCGGTCATCAAAGATGACGAAAGTAGAATCACGATTTGTAGGCTCGTTCCTGTGAGCAGATGGCGGAGTATTCTCCACATTAGGAATGACAAATCGAACTGATGCATGACGCCGGGCACTCTGGGGTGTCGGCGCTCTGTTTTCGATGGCCATGGCACTTCGCTTTTTATTATTGAACTTCAAGTTGGACGAACGTCCAGTGGTTCTCTCCTCCTGCTCTTGCGCTATGGACGCATTGTGGGAAAAGCATTCGAAGATCTTCATGTTGGCTGCTGATAGCTTTTCGTATAGGTGAGAAGTAATGGCCTGATAATAGCGCTTGATGATGATCTGGTAACGATCGTTTTGTGATACAGTGTCTAAACAAAGACTGTGTCGCAGCTCAGTTCACAAATGTTGCAACTTCTGCAGCAACATCACAACTGAAAAATAAAAAAAAATTTGAAGTCAATTTAATTCTTAACTAAATGTAAAGAAATTACGATTAAAAATGGTAAGAACGGAAAAAGAAGTTGCTATGGATGGACAGTGCATACGCTGAGTAAACCTGTTGACAGTATTTGAAATAAGAAAGGCAAAGGGAGATATATTTGTGACACACCACAATTAGCGAGGTGGTAAATTACATTACAACTACTCGACATAGCACGCGACTATGTGAACACCCGATTGGTCGAAATCTTTTCTTTTCATTTGAGGTTTTTCTTGCGGCGATGCACATGTCTTTCAACCTAGCCCGAAGTCCGTCGGTTATAAACAGGCGCAATGAGCATTCATTATGTCAACTGTATAGTCCAATGTTGATCAGTGTACGCCAGCTAAAATGATTTTCCGTCCGTTATTTTATTTATTATCATTTTTGTGCTAAAAAGTAAGAAAGACATCAGTACATGCTTGACACTCGAAATTAATCACAGGGATGATTTTTATTTCTACCCACTGATTTCTCTATTGTTATCCTCTGCCTAATGACAATAAAGAACCCGTAAGAAAACGGAACACAATGGGTAATCACAAAAGAAGGGATAGATCTGGTAGGTACCACAAAGATAGTCGCCTGGATGACGCGTCACATGACACAAAGACCAGACACGGTCGCCGGTATGTACGGTACTTCATGGTGTAACCAAGCGCCAAACTAAAGTACACTGTAGTTCCCGGGACTAACGCTCCCTCCTGAAAATTAACACATAGGAAATTGTGCCTCTGTAAAAGAACTTGCCACAGAAACTTATCGTTGCAATCACTAAAAGATTGTAAAACCGTTTTTTTTTCCCATTACCTAAATCTCCGCGGTGTCCCAGAATTTGGGGAATAAGCTTCAATGTTGGATTTATCATTTCCAGATAAGATTTAGTTCATAGTACCATACCCTCTACTGTAATATATTCAGTCTGCTGCAAACTCATACTAACATTAATATGTATAGAAAAGGTTTTAGCTTCCCGTGGAGATAAACATGCTAAATCCTTCCTTTCCCGTGCCATTCGTTGAAGACTATCCCCATGTCTTTAATCTCTTTCATTTCTTGTCTCCAGTTGTCTTATTAGTGTGTTTCGTATCCAACGTCTGCGTCCCATTGTCACCTTCCGCCGAATTGGCGCCCGCCTGGTCTTTTCCCACCAGCGATCTTGCTACACCATCTCAATCCCCTTACTCTGCGAAAGTTTGCATCTTTCTGGTTGTCATTTCCCCCCTCCCTCCTTCCATGTCTCGGTCACACAATACGGCTGACTAGACATCTCAGCCGAAGAATCCCATCTTTGTGGTGGATCGAATTTTAAGAATGGTCATAGACTTTCCTATGCAATGAACCTCCGGCCCCTGTACTCTTATTTGGGACCGAAGACGCATCAACAGTGATAAATGAAGTCCAGCGACCCATAGCTAGACTGCTTGCGTCAGGGTCAGCGAACCAGGGCTTACCAAGACCCTACTCCACCTCCAAGTGGTTGGTCCTGGAAACAGGCTGCATCACTGCCGTCTGGCTGAGAGAGTAGGGATCGAAGTGGGAAGGCTAACCCGGTCCCAAAAAATGCCGTGCTGAAGTCGAATGTGTCGGCCGAAAGGAGCGAAACGGACACAACGCAACCAACGTCCTGTTCAGGACGAACCAAGAAGTAGTCTTATTTTGGTTAAATAAGACTAATATTCATTAAATTAGAATATGAGGTCTAAATGAACTGTCGTAGAGGAATAGAGTGTTAGAGACCACCATACTAGGTCCAGCATTGAGATGGGGTGACCAGGTCCCTCCCACGCTGCCTTTTCCTTCCCTAACTCTAAAGAGCAGAGTCAGGTATCCATTTACAGCTGGGTAGACTGGAGCGTGTCGGTAGCGTGATTCTAACCTGGCACCTTTGCCGCTAGAGACCACTCTAACCACTCTGTCAATCAGACGCTACATGAGGTTTAGAAATAGATCAATAAATAATAGAACTTTTCACCCTCAGCATAAGGAGCGCAAATAAAAGTGATGAATAGAATAAAATCCTGACAATGTGATTTACAAATCCAAACTGGCATATACTGTTCCCTTTTTGATCAAATCGGAATACTATTTGCGTTACAGTCGTGGCATTACAATATACATTCGTCCACATCGACGAAGAATGTTAAATTTATTCATCGCTAGGATTGTGTATTTTTGTCTTGTTCCTTATTCCTAATTTCAAAATTATTCATAATTCTAATCATCCCTTAGCTTCTTTGAGAACAAAAAGTGTATTGCTCAAACATCTTGAAAAGGTAAAGGATTGACCGCAACACAGGAAAATATAATCGGATCCTTATCGTTGAAACTATGGATCAGTTACCATAGTAACGATTGTTTGACGGGCGGGATAGGCGTCGGGAGCCGGACAAGATGTATACAGAAGCAGGTCGAACTATGTTGACCCGTGTTTCAGATAAAAATAAACAGCAGCCGGCTAAATCACATTTGCTAGTCGATTCCTGGAATGGTCAGTGCATGTTAATGAGGTAGCAGATCCAATACTGTGATAACTGATTTAGATTACTGTTGAAGATGTGAAGAGAACGGACTTAATTGGATGGCAGGGGAAATAGTTTATTTTCCTCTGGATCGGAGAAGGAAAAGGCAAGAAGATTAAAGGACAGGTGGATAAACAAATAGATAGATTTATAGAATTACAGACAAATAAATAGATTAATAAAATTACAGACAAATAGATAGATAATAAAATTACAGACAAATAGATAGATTTATAGAATTACAGACAGATAGATTTATAGAATTTCAGATAGATATATCTATAAAATTAGACAAATAGATAGATTTATAGAATTACAGACAAATAGAAAGATTTATAGAATTACAGACAAATAGAAAGATTTATAGAATTACTGACAAATAGATGTATAGAATTACAGACAAATAGATGTAGGCTATATAATTACAGACAAATAGATGTATAGAATTACAGACAAATAGATGTATAGAATTACAGACAAATAGATGTATAGAACTACAGACAAATAGATGTATAGAATTACAGATAAGTAGATCGACAAAAATAAAATGAAAGTGCGATATTGAGATGAATAGACAAAAATATAAATACGTAAAAGGGAAATCAATAAATAGTTACGTAGACAGATCGATGATAGACAGACAGACAGGTACATTGTGAGATAGACAGGAGGAAAACAAAGACAAAAAGATAATGGAAAGAGACATAAATAGAAATGAAAGCCTAATTAAACAGACAAATATAGATACAGGCCTACATATAAATACATAGATATCTGAACATACATATAATATGCCAATACAGACTTAAAGATGTAGGCTAGATTGATATAGGCCTATAGATAGATAAAGATATATAAGCCTACATAGATATATGCATATAAATAGATATGTAGAAATTAAAAGAAACTTAAGACAGATATATAAGTCTATATAATTAAATAAACATACATATAAGCAAATAGAGAGATGTCGATAGCCAGATTGCTTACGGAAGACCAACAAAAGCATATAAGCCTACACAGTGAGAAGAACATGAATTGCAAAGAATTAACAGAGACTGCTGAAAATGAATAAAAAATGCAGACAATAAACAAAGTCTGTTGCAAATAAACTAAGACAAGCTGAACGCTATGAAAAACGATTATTGCTATAAACAGCAGCAAAGGCAGACACAATGAAAATAATGAGATCTGAGACGAAGATAGTTAAAACAGTGACAACACATATCTATGTAGGCCTACTTACCAAACTTGGCAAACGTCTCTGTCTCTCTCTACACGTATAGACCTATCTCTTATTCCGAACAATCAGCACTCAAATAGTCCATCAAAATATCGTTGGTACCTTGTAAATGTGATCAAAATTAGCACCACTTTGCAGATCCACTTATGAGATGAAAAGATTTTCCACAATTGCAAAGGCAAATTATAACCGAAAACAGCCACAATTTTGTTAAACGCACACCGAAGTCTGGGAAAAACTGATTTCACCGAACAGATATTCTCCCTTTTATCACGTCCCGCCGAATTAAGACAAGCCCACTCGATCGGTTGGTGGGCGGGGCTTGATTTGCTAGGCGTCTCTGACGTGCTTACGTCTGGTAATCAATGGTTAGCTAATCACTCGCTCTCGCCTTACAGCGATAAGAAGGCACGACCTAAACTGAATGTTCATTGGTCAGAACGTTACATTTGGCTTGATTATCAAAAGTAGTTGTAAACAACATGAGATACCCGCTTGTAATCAGGACCCCTATTCAAATTCGGTACCGCATGTTATGATAGGTTATCTGTCAAACACATCACTTAACTTTGGACGATTTATCTGTAGCGATTGGTTGGAAGAGTTAGACAATTTAAATGTAACGCCACGGATAAAAAAAAAGAAACAAAAAGCAAAACAAGAATATAAATAATCTAAATATTGTGAGGTGGGATACACACACACACTCACATACACGCAATTATAATTTTTCATTTACCATATGATGGACTACAATAAATGACGGGAAAGGGGTAATATCATAGACAGATAGCAACAACTGAATATAGGCCTACTAATTAAAATTATACACAATATATCATAATTATAACCAATCACGGGTAGAACGGGATATTTTTCTTTGTCAGTTAAAAATTAATAAACGGATAACAAATAACACAAAATGGCGAAACAGAAATTACGCTAAGGGCCCTTTCTAAGGACAAAATAATTGATATGTTTGATAGAATTATAAGTTTGAAATCTGAAGCGAAATACAGATCTCAAAAATTGATAACTTACGTTGGGCGAAATAGAAAACACAGAATGACAGAAATATAATCTAGATTTTACCGACAGCCTGCCTCTTGTATTTTAACCAAGATTAAATGCAAGACAATATGAAAATACTGTATTTGATGAGAGGTTATAACTGTTGGGTCTGAAAGTGCGCAACGGACAAAGATAATAAGAGATGATAGGAAACTCTATACAGAGCGATACAACAGGGGGCAATCTGATCATCAGAAGTGGTCCCCCCGAATAAACACAGGAAACGATCACAAGAATGTATTTTTTTTTAATACAAAAAAACACCTCTACAATATGCAAAATCATACATATATGTTGGCAGAAATATAGACAAAGCAGGAGGGACAGACAATTATATCAAAATAAGGATACACAAGACAAGATGATAATTCTTTGCATTGAGAAATTACGGGAATAAAAGAGACATCAAATCCAACATAAAAATCAGAAACCTCAGCTCAATTATAAAGTCAGTGCTGTTGTATGGCTCGTAAGATTTTTTCTTACTAGCAATAGATTGGGTTATGAAAACATCGACATCACACAACAGAAATGGAATCCAGTGGAATCTGACTAAACAGCTTGATGATCTGGATTTTGCAGATGACTTGGCTCTTCTGTACCATAACCATAATCAGATGCAAAAGAAAATGAAAATTCTCGATGAGAGGTCACAACAAGTGAGCCTGAAAATACACAGGGAAAAGACAAAGATTATGAGAATAAATGCAAAAAATGATAACAAGGTTGAACTTGAAGAAACACCACTAAAGGATGTAGAATCGTAATGAAAGCTCCTCTTGCTTTTTGTATTCTTATTTTGATATCATTGTCTGTCCCTCAAACTTTGTCTATATTACTGCCAAGATATGTGTTTCTTGCGTAGAATAGAAGGACTGAAATGGTATGACAAAGTCATAAATGTGGAATTGATGACAAGAACCAGACAAGTGCCAGTGGAACAAAAGATGAGAAGAAGACGCTGGCGATGGATAGGACACACATTGAGGAAACCTGTTGATAGCATTACAAGGCAGTCCTTGTTCTGGAATCCACAGGGAAAGAGAGGCAGAGGTAGACCAAAAAACACATGGAGAAGAGAACTGGATACAGAGGTGAAAATGATGAGGAAAACATGCTCCGTTGTTGGAGCAAAGGTACATACTTGAGATAAAAAAGAAGATAAGCTGATTGAGCGCTCCAAAACAACATCTGATAATATAAATGTTTCTTAAAAACCGAAAGACAGTTTTATTTTTTCAGGGTAAAGAAATCGGGGATTGGAGCTAAGGTAAATATTTGAGATAAAATAGAAGATAAGCTGATTGTGCGTTCCGAAAAATAACTGATAATATCAAGAACTTGAGCGGATGGCACAGGACAGGAAGACTTGGCATGTGTTTCATGAAGGCCTATGCTTCTCGGGGAGCTAAAGGGTATTGATTGATTGATTGATTGACTATACTTCTCGGGGAGCTAAAGGATATTGAATAATTGACTATACTTCTCGGGGAGCTAAAGGATATTGATTGATTGACTATACTTCTCGGGGAGCTAAAGGATATTGAATGATTGATTGACTATACTTCTCGGGGAGCTAAAGGACATTGAACGATTGATTGACTATACTTCTCGGGGAGCTAAAGGACATTGAATGATTGATTGACTATACTTCTCGCGGAGCTAAAGGACATTGAATGATTGACTATGCTTCTAGTGGAGCTAAAGGATATTTATTGATTGACTATACTTCTAGTGGAGCTAATGGAATTGATGAAAAGTAAATGAAAAATAAAAGCAATTAAATGATATATGATGAAGAAGCAGAAGCATGGACAAGAAGCAGGCAGTTAGAAGAAAGATATACCGGAACTTGAAATGTTGGTAAACCTGTTGATAGCTTTATAAGGCTCTTCTCTTTTCTGGAACCTCCAGGGTAAGACAGATACCGGGAGACTGAAGAACCTATGGAGAAGACAACTGGCGACAGAAAATAAAGGGACGTGGAATTTGTGCAATGGAACAGGCGGACATCAGAAGTTTGTTGAAAATTCTACGATACTTGAGAAACTGAAAGACTTGGATGATAATTCTTCTTCTTCTTCTTCTTCGTTCGTCCTGAAAAGGACGGTGGTTGCGTTGTGTCTGTTTACGCCTAAGCTGTGATATCTGCACCTTTCGGTCGATACATCCGACTTCTGCACGGCATTTTTTAGGACCGGGTTTGCCTTCCCATTTCGATCCACACTCGCTCAGCCAGACTGCACAGCTGCAGACTGTTTCCAGGACCACCACGTGGAGGTGGAGTGCGGTCTTGACCAGCTCTGGTTCGCTGGTCCTGACGCAGGCAGTCAAGCTATGAGTCGCTGACTGAGGTCTCTATTGCTGCGTCTTGAGGTCCCAGGATGATAATGATGATGATGATGATACTGATGACGATAGTGATGATGATCATGATGATGATGAATATATGTAGAAGAATTGAGCATATATAACTGAATGAGAGGAAAGCAAATAAAGAAGTCATAGAAAACCTAGGAATGAAATGATAAATGATGAAATGTTTCAAAGTTAAGACAGCTAAACTATTTTGGTCACTTATAAAAAGACATCACCCGTGTGTTACCGGGGCCCGAAAGGGGAGCAAAGAATAGTAACACTGTCCCCTGCCAGGCATGTCGTAGAAGGCGACTAAGGAGGGTTGGGCATGGGGCCGGTTACCCCATCCTGTAAAAAATTTAAACCACAAAAAAACTTCAACAAATATGGACAAGTCAAATAAAGGAAATAAAACACAGCCATCCAAGACAGAGGTGAAAATGATGAGGAGAACATGGAAAGAACTTGAGATGATGGCACGGGACAGGAGGACTTGGCATGTGTTTGTTGAAGGCCTATGCTCCTTTGGGAGTGGAGGGTTATGAATGAATCCAAGACAGGGGAAGGTCCTCTCGCGGGGAGGCGTATGATGCAACACAGAGAAAGCCGAAAGGAGTCTGTGTTGCTGACTAACCTTCTTTCTTCTAGGAGAACTTCCAGATTTGGCACCTGGAATGTTCGGACATTAAACGAACAAGGGAAAGTGGCGCAAGTAGCAGCAGAAATGAGGGAATACAAAATCGAGGTTCTGGGAATGTGTGAAACAAAGTGGAAGGGGGTAGACAGGAAGAAACTCATCACAGGTGAATTGGTGCTGTCCTCAGGACATGAAGACGAAACTTCACACCACAGTGAAGGGGTAGCTCTTATGTTATCTAAAGAAGCACAGAAAGCACTCATTGAATGGGAAGCTGTTGGACCCAGAATAATAACAGCTACTTTCAAAACAGCTAAAAAGAAAATTCATGTAAATGTCATCCAATGTTATGCACCAACTAATGACAAAGAAGAGTCTGTGAAAGAAGCATTTTATACTAAACTACAGGAAATTATGGATAAAGTAAAAAGAAGAGACATCACAATTTTGATGGGTGACATGAATGCAAAGATAGGTACAGTCAACACCGGATTTGAAGAAGTCATGGGAAAACATGGGCTAGGAGTAATGAATGAAAATGGAGAACTATTCGCAAACTTCTGTGCTTCAAATCAACTGGCTATAGGAGGAAGCATGTTTCCACATAAGAGAATACACAAGGCAACATGGATATCACCAGACCATAGAACAGAAAATCAGATCGATCATATATGCATAAAGAAGAAGTTTAGATCATCATTGCAGGATGTAAAGGTATATAGAGGAGCAGATGTGGCATCAGATCACCATCTTCTGATAGCCAAAGTAAAAATGAAACTCAAGAGATATGCAACAATGCAAAATTATAGACAACAGTTTAATGTAGGACAGCTAAGAAATCAAGAAACAAGAGACAAATTTGCGGTCACAGTATCCAACAAATTCCAAGTGCTCCAACAGCTGGAAGATGTAGAGAATACAGAAGACTATTGGCAGCAGGTCAAAACGGTATGGAAGGAGACATGTGAAGAAATACTGGGGAAAAGGGAAAGACAACAAAAAGCATGGATAACAACAGAAACCATCAATAAGATAAAAGACAGAAAAAACAAGAAAGCAGAGTTAAACACAAGCAAAACCAGAAGTTCCAAAGCCAAGGCTCAAGAAGTGTACACAGAAGCAAACAAAGAAGTAAAAAGAAGTATCAAAAGAGACAAGAGGAAGTATATTGAGGAGTTGGCAAGAGAGGCAGAAGATGCTGCAGCCAAAGGAAATATGAGAGAACTGTATAGCAGCACAAAGAAGCTAACAGGGAAATACAAGCAAACAAGTTGCCTCATAAAAGACAAGAATGGGAAACTGCTCAGCAATATACAAGAGCAAATGAAGAGGTGGACAGAATATTTTGGGGACCTTCTCAATAGACCAGCTCCACAAAACCCGCCGGACATCCAGCCAGCAGAAGAAGAGCTACAAATTAACGGTGAAAGACCAACGAAGGAAGAAATAAAGAAAGCCATAAAGCTTCTAAGAGATGGAAAAGCGTCTGGACCTGATGGCATTCCAGCAGAGGCCATCAAAGCAGATATCGACACGGCTACAGAGATGTTATATAAATTACTTGGTAAAGTCTGGGAAAAGGAAGAGATACCAGCAGAATGGAAGGAAGGATATCTGGTTAAGTTGCCTAAGAAGGGAAATTTACAAGAG
Organism: Oreohelix idahoensis; assembly: GCA_024509875.1. Classification (NCBI taxonomy): domain Eukaryota; kingdom Metazoa; phylum Mollusca; class Gastropoda; order Stylommatophora; family Oreohelicidae; genus Oreohelix; species Oreohelix idahoensis. Next base: position 891,876 of record JAMPIV010022911.1, read on the forward strand.
TGCACAAATTATAGAGGAATAATGTTACTATCAGTGCCAGGAAAAGTATTAAACAGGATTATCCTTGAGAGATTAAAAGAGTCCATAGACAAGAAATTGAGAGATGAACAAGCAGGTTTTCGACAAAACAGATCATGTACAGACCAGATAGCCACTTTGAGAATAATAGTTGAACAAAGTCTGGAATGGAATTCACCACTATACATCGGCCTTGTGGACTACGAAAAGGCAATTGACAGTGTAGACAGAGAATCACTTTGGAAATTGATGAGGCATTATGGAGTTCCCCTGAAGATCATTAATTTAATAAAGAAAACATATGAAGACATGACATGCAGAGTTCTTCATGAAGGACAGCTTACAGAACCATTTGGGATAAGAACAGGAGTGCGACAGGGATGCCTCTTGTCTCCATTTCTTTTCTTGCTGGCAATAGATTGGGTTATGAGATCATCGACAACACACAACAGAAATGGAATCCAGTGGACTCTGACTAAGCAGTTGGATGATCTGGATTTTGCTGATGACTTGGCTCTTCTGTCCCATAACCGTAATCAGATGCAGGACAAATTGAAAACACTCGATGAGAGGTCACAGCAATTGGGTCTGAAAATACACAGGGAAAAGACAAAAATAATGAGAATAAATGCAGGTAATGATAACAGGGTTGAACTTGAAGAAACACCAATACAAGATGTAGAATCATACACATATCTTGGCAGTAATATAGACAAAGTTGGAGGGACAGACAGCGATATCAAAATAAGAATACAAAAGGCAAGAGGAGCTTTCATTGCATTGGGAAATATATGGAGATCAAGAGAAATAGGATCCAACACGAAAATAAGAATCTTCAACTCAAATGTGAAGTCAGTCCTATTGTATGGCTCTGAGACATGGAGAACAACAAAGACAACAACCAAAAAGCTACAGACTTTCATAAATGGGTGCTTGCGTAGAATAGAGGGATTAAAATGGTATGACAAGGTTACCAACGTGGAACTGATGACAAGAACTAGACAAGTGCCAGTGGAACAAGAGATGAGAAGAAGACGATGGCGATGGATAGGACACACACTGAGGAAACCTGTTGATAGCATTACAAGGCAGTCCTTGTTCTGGAACCCCCAGGGCAAGAGAGGCAGAGGAAGACCAAGAAGTACATGGAGAAGAGAGTTGGAAACAGAGGTGAAAATGATGAGGAGAACATGGAAAGAACTTGAGATGATGGCACGTGACAGGAGGACTTGGCATGTGTTTGTTGAAGGCCTATGCTCCTTTGGGAGTGGAGGGTTATGAATGAATATGAATAAAAAGACATAACACCTTGCTACTGACCATAACAGAAGGCAGAGGTGACGACAAACGAACAAGGAGAAGACAAATAAGCGGGAAGATAACATCAAGAGATGAACAGGAAAGAGTCTATCAGAGTGCTTCATCAAGACAAGAGACGAACAGGAAGGAGTCTATCAGAGTGCACCATCAAGACAAGAGACGAACAAGAAAGAGTCTATCAGAGTGCACCATCAAGACAAGAGACGAACAAGAAAGAGTCTATCAGAGTGCACCATCAAGACAAGAGACGTACAAGAAAAAGTCTATCAGAGTGCACCATCAAGACAAGAGACGAACAAGAAAGAGTCTATCAGAGTGCACCATCAAGACAAGAGACGAACAAGAAAGAGTCTATCAGAGTGCACCACCAAGACAAGAGACGAACACGAAAGAGTCTATCAGAGTGCACCATCAAGACAAGAGACGAACAAGAAAGAGTCTATCAGAGTGCACCACCAAGACAAGAGACGAACAAGAAAGAGTCTATCAGAGTGCACCATCAAGACAAGAGACGAACAAGTCTATCAGAGTGCATCATCAAGACAAGAGACGAACAAGTCTATCAGAGTGCATCATCAAGACAAGAGACGAACAGGAAAGAGTCTATCAGAGTGAACCATCAAGACAAGAGACATAAAACGGTGACGATCAATTGCAGCCGACCTTTGATGTCTTCTTCTGTTTTGTCGTAAAAAAAAAGGTCTTCTTCTTCATCTTCTTCGTTAGCTCTAAAATAACCACATCTATCTCTCTTATAAAACTGGTATTCTGTCTCAATCTTCTCACGTAACCATACACTTTCTCCCTCAACTGGTTCGTAGTAGACCATGCTGTCACCCTGCTCCTCTAATGGAGTCAACAGTTTTGAAGTACGTGTCTGTTCCCATATGGAAACAAATCTGTCTGTCAGATTTTCAGGTAAAAAAAAAAATTTAAATAAAAGAGTAATGAGGATGTCCTTAAAGACGTCAACAGAGCAAAGGAAGCTTGTTACTCGCATTAGAAAGAAGCAAACCACTTTATTTGACCATGTTATGGGAAGAAGAAAGCCGGATGACGAGATAGATGATGACATAGAGAACCTACTGGACAGTTTTATCTTCTTCGTTCACCCTCAGACTTCTACATTAATGACTCTAATAAAGGCAGTAGTCAGCTCAAGGTTCCTGACGTTCGCCATCAGACTTCTACATTAATGACTCTAATAAAGGCAGTAGTCAGCTCAAGGTTCGCCATCAGACTTCTACATTAATGACTCTAATAAAGGCAGTAGTCAGCTCAAGGTTCGCCCTCAGACTTCTACATTAATGACTCTAATAAAGGCAGTAGTCAGCTCAAGGTTCGCCCTCAGACTTCTACATTAATGACTCTAATAAAGGCCGTAGTTAGCTCAAGGTTCGCCCTCAGACTTCTACATTAATGACTCTAAAAAAGGCCGTAGTTAGCTCAAGGTTCGCCATCAGACTTTTACATTAATGACTCTAATAAAGGCAGTAGTCAGCTCAAGGTTCCTGACATCTCGTTCGCCCTCAGACTTCTACATTAATGACTCTCATAAAGGCAGTAGTCAGCTCAAGGTTCCTGACATCTCGTTCGCCCACAGACTTCTACATTAATGACTCTCATAAAGGCAGTAGTCAGCTCAAGGTTCCTGACATCTCGTTCGCCCACAGACTTCTACATTAATGACTCTAATAAAGGCAGTAGTCAGCTCAAGGTTCCTGACATCTCGTACGCCCTCACACTTCTACATTAATGACTCTAATAAAGGCAGTAGTCAGCTCAAGGTTCCTGACATCTCGTTCGCCCTCAGACTTCTACATTAATGACTCTAATAAAGGCAGTAGTCAGCTCAAGGTTCCTGACATCTCGTTCGCCCTCAGACTTCTACATTAATGACTCTAATAAAGGCAGTAGTCAGCTCAAGGTTCCTGACATCTCGTTCGCCCTCAGACTTCTACATTAATGACTCTAATAAAGGCAGTAGTCAGCTCAAGGTTCCTGACATCTCGTTCGCCCTCAGACTTCTACATTAATGACTCTAATAAAGGCAGTAGTCAGCTCAAGGTTCCTGACATCTCGTTCGCCCTCAGACTTCTACATTAATGACTCTAATAAAGGCAGTAGTCAGCTCAAGGTTCCTGACATCTCGTTCGCCCTCAGACTTCTACATTAATGACTCTAATAAAGGCAGTAGTCAGCTCAAGGTTCCTGACATCTCGTTCGCCCTCAGACTTCTACATTAATGACTCTAATAAAGGCAGTAGTCAGCTCAAGGTTCCTGACATCTCGTTCGCCCTCAGACTTCTACATTAATGACTCTAATAAAGGCAGTAGTCAGCTCAAGGTTCCTGACATCTCCAAACAGTTTTTCGTTGAGAGAAGTAGGTTGTTGCCATATGCCACTCCGTTCACTGCTGTAAGTTGGCCAGGACTGGACGGTTTAACATGGCTTGGAAAGAAGTATGCTACAGAATTTGATATAAACAGTACTGGCTAGAGGGAGTTACGAAGAGACATGATCACCACACCAGCTGGCATGGTACGTAAAGAAAAAGAAGAAGAAAAATAATCATAATAATTACAAGAAGGAGAAGTAAGGAGCAGATGAAGAAATATTAACGCTTGATCTGTTCATTGAATATGCTATTAAATGCTTCTTGCTGTTTTGTTTTGAAGGAATCAAGCCGTTTCTCACATTTTACTTCTCTCATGGACCCCTTCCCCTGACACACCCACCCCACTCCTACCCATCCCCTCCCCCTAAAAAAACCCATGTCTTTAGGGAATATGTTATCTATTATTTAATAATCATATTCAGAAAATAAAACACGTAAAATATATAAATATATATATATATAATATATATATATATATATATATATATATATATATATATATATATATATATAATATATATATATATATATATATATATATATATATGAACCATATTTAGTAAAATAATATCGGGGAAAAATTGTGTGAGAAATATTTTACACTATATTTTAAGCCCACAACCTCTTTTAAAATGTGTCTTATCTCAATGTTGATATTGCGTCTGAAGATTGTCACAACGGGGGGGGTCTCAGGCAGTCATGTAACCTTTGATACGTTTAACAATAACGAATTAAAACATAAAGGAGACATGATTAAAAGTGTAGATGAAACAGGTGAGCGAACTGAACCTAGGGGGAGACCGCTGATAAAAAACACAAAACACGTTAATGAGATAAAATACATGAAAGATGTACCCGGCGTGTCAAAGATGCCAAGCGGAGACGTGCCACCTTGATGTTGATATTAATACCCAACCAGCGGTGAGTGTGACGTAACTATCCGTTCGCGTTGATAAAGGAGCAAGTCGGTATAACTGGCAGGTGGTTGGAGCTAAGGTAAATATTTGAGATCACAACGAAGATAAGCTTATGATGCATTTCAAACCAATGTTCGACCGTATGTATGATACGTTTGTATTTTTGACGATACAATACGTATTATTCGCGTACGGTAAAACTTCCATACGTTGAAATATGTTTCATCACTGCATCAAATGTTTAAAAAACTGAAAATTCATTTCCAAATGAAACATGTTATGCTGTCCTACGGAAGCTAGACAGCTAATACTAAAAGCAATTTAATTAATTAATTTTTATTCTAATATCGAACACAAATAACAGAAGCATACTGTCGTTCTTGTTTTCCTTAATTATTTTGACGTGACCCCTTTCTATTCCTTTGTCTTTAGACATACTTTATGGGTTGTTGCAATTCTGCAATTGAAATAAAAACAAACACAAAGTTATGCAATCATTCAATATGGCCGTATTATCTGCTGACATACAGAATGAATTATTTAAAAGATGGCTTCCCATACCTATAGCACTAAGGTATGCTGTTCGTCGCCTTTCAGCATATGACAATTTTTTCTGTAAATCCGAACGTTTTAACACATGTTCGTCTAACAATTCAAGCTGTAGTTTAAATAAAACATATATGTATGATATTTACCTTTAAATTGTCAGCAAAACTCTTGTTACATAAAAAACAAAAAAACTTGTTTTTTTAATACATATTATGCGTCAATGACGTAATTTCACGGTATACCTATGGAAAGCGCCCCATGTCAAACTTACGCATATTATAATAGCCCCTTCAGTCATAACTAACTATGGGAATGCGCCCCTGAGGTGACACCCCTCAGCTACTTATTTTCCTGGTGTTCCTTTCGACGTTTTCTCCTCTCTTCTGCTTGCTGTGTGAGCTTCTTTTCGCCCAAACTGATGTGGCGCCGTAGATTGCATATTAATTTAACGTATAAAACGTATTATATGTGTATTTTATTCTCCGTTGTAACGGGCAGTTTAACATAGATCCAAACAATAACTGATAATCAGCTTAGTTCTTCATAACCAGGGTTGCATGCATTCCACTTCTGGGGGTTCGATACATGCCAGATATTTTAGATGGGATGCCGTCATTAACATAAAATAATACACTTAACTCATAATGAATTTTTACAAAATAGAACATTGACAACCTAAATTCTTCTATTTCTTCGTACACTCTCAGACGTCAACTTGAATACGTTCAAAGAAAGTAATGGTTAGCTTGAGGCTGTTGGGGTCTCCATCGATTTTTTTCCAGGAATGATAACTTGTGACGGATAAATGTACTTTCTATGTTCCGCATATGTTGAGCATCTTTGAAGCAGATGTTCAGCAATCATTTTTCTCAGTGCCACAGTTACACTTATCGGTAGTTGCTATATTTAGCTTGTTGAATAGATTCAATTTGAATTAAATACCGAACCCAAGTCATCATCGTCATGATCATTTTCATCATCATTATTATCACGTACTACGCCTAGTGGCGTAGGAGATCATGTCTATCCACAACTTCCTGTCTCCTGTACACTTTATCAATTCTGTTGTTGACTTCTTTCCATGCCGTGATGTCAAACTGCCCACTACCTTCTCTCTTTGTTTTTCTCTACAACTTTTTCCTACAGTCTTATATTGTTGTCACGGTATATTCCAGCTTCCTACTTCTCATAACATGCGCAAAGAAAGTGGATTGCTTCTTTCTAGCGTGAGAAATAAGCTTCATTAGCGTATTGGGCCTCTATCAGGACATCCACATTACGCTTATATTTTGCAGAATAAGATAATGAATGGGGTTCGTTACATTTGAAGTAACCTGACCAAGTTATGTCGCTTAAGTCGGTATGCCTTTAAATAATTATTTAGAGACGACGTAATTAAAAGATTTATTTTGATTTTGTTTTCAATAATTTCTTAAACAAGATTTTAAATGTTATCTGTAAATGTACAGAATATGTTGTGATATAACAGTGGTTAATTAAGTAGACGAATTTCAATTTCAGTGGCTTTATTTTTATTCCTGGCCACGTCGTTGCTGACGTGTTAGCTTTAAAACCACATAAGCGACCCCAGGAGACTTAGTGTCGTCACAGAACATAGTTCTTTCCCGCCACCTATTGACGGGTGAATTACTCGTATTTAAAATAATCAGAAACGCATTCATGTATAATTCACACATTTAGTTGCAACAACATGTATATTTTGAGACATTTAGATGAAACAACATGCATATTTTGAGACACTTAGATGCAACAACATGTGTATTTTGAACATTTAAATGCAATAACATGTATATTTTGAAAATGTCAGTGCTACAACATGTACATTTTGAAACCGTTACATGCAACAAATTGTATATTTCGAAAATTTAAATGCAACATGTATGTTTTGAGACATTTCCAAGCAACAACCTCTATATTTTGAGACATTTTGTTGCAACAATACAGGGTGTCCATAAAAGATTGTACACTTTTCAAAAATTTATTCTCGGCCCCATGACGTGAGACGAGAATGCTTTCTATCACAAAAGTAAGATAACCTCTGCAAGTTTTTAAGCATACCTTACAAAGACTCAAATAAGTGCGCATGCGCGCAGCGGGTATTTAAAGTGAAACTTTCGCAGTTGAGTTGCAACCGGTAATTGTTACATGTCTCTGTTGCGCACATATTTTTTGTACGGCGCACAAATTACTGTCGGTACGCTTACAAATGAAAAATGTAACTATTTGTTTCATAAAAATATATTTATTTATGAATTTACGACTCCTAGCTAGTGGGAGATAACTCAGAATAGTCGATGTGTATTTATTCTTTGAGTTATCGGTTCCTGTCTCGTTTCTGTATATCGAACGGCGTAGGAATCTAGACCTAAGTCATTTTTATGTCCATTATAGCTAGAAAAAGATTGTTCTTGCTTAAGGTTTTTGCAGGAATGTTGATGGTCCGAATTGATGTGTACTACTTGTCTAATGCAAGAAGATTCAGTTTTATATTGTATATCTTTGTATGTTTAGGTCGGACTATATTCTTTGTGCCGGAATCTGGCGCAGGTATTCGTAGTCCTACTGGGTTGTAGAGAGTTCCGAAGTAGCCGCCGATAATGGCTGAGTGTTTTTCTAGGGCTGGTCCTGTTATGATTAAAAAGTGATTTGTGGATGATTTTTCCATAAGGAGGGAATGTCTCTGCAAGAGTATTGTGTCAGAGCTTCTTCTCATGTACTTTATTATGTTTTATTCGGACTCCAGGTAAAGCCAGACCCTCTTTTCTTTGATGACCTTCATTTGGTTAGGTTTAGATGACAACCTAGTTCGAACGTCGTTGGTCGTCCATATGCACAGTTGAAGATGACAGGTTCCACCAGTATTCCTATCTACATGAGACAATCTTATGAATATGGAGCTGGGTGGAAAACTCTATGAAGTTTTATATATATTCAAATGTTGAATTAACTTTGGCTTTATTATTATCCTTCTGTTGGGCGAGTGAGCAAAACTCAAAGAAGGTGGCCATCTTTGAAGTACTGTCATTATGGTGCATCACTGGCCTGAGAACAGAATCTAACTCTTATTATCAGACAGTGGATCGGAGATCTTACCATCAATGAACTCCGTTATTATGAAATAACATTATTATTATCAAGAAAGGGTTCTAGCAACGAACCGCTATTACTATTCATGTATGTACATTTACTGAGTATGCGACGACAGACAACTAGAACGTCTGCCTACTGTCGTCCCATAATATATATTCATATGCTGCTGAATACACTACTGATGTTGCTACTCAATTATGCAATATGATGATGTCCTGTCAACCATGTACTGTCGTATGCAGATGTTCACGTCAAGTGTGTGTGTCCTTAATAAAAGGTGCGAAAAACGACAGCTGTAGTTCCAGCCATCATTGACTCGTATAAGAGTGTGTGAGTGCAGTATTATCTAATGTCAACTACATAGAACAGTACACCATTCGCGGTTCTTCCACTCTCACACTACATCTACATGACCAGTAGATACAGCGCTGCGCAAGGTTGGGTAGTTGATAAAGTTCCCACGTAGATTACATCTTTCAATCATACAGTGGTAACGCAGATGTCGTGCTCCTCCTGGAGCCTCAAGGGAAACCGGGTCCAGTAATGACAAGTGCTGTCCAAAACATGGAAGTCTCTCATCGGGTCCTTCACCGTGTAGTACAGTAGATCCCTATCATTACAGTATCTTTACAGTCTCTCAACACACTGGTCAAGTAGGTGAAAAAAAAGAAGAAATAAGTGCATTCTTTTTGCGTCTTTGTAAGGTATGCTTAAAAACATGCAGTGATTATATTACTTTTGTGATAGAAAGCATCCTCGTACCACATCATGGGGCCGAGAACAATTTTTTTGGAAAAGGGTACAATCTTTTATGGACACCCTGTATGTATATTTTGAGACATTTAAGTGCAACAACATGTATACTTTTGAGACATTTAGACGCAACCCCGTATTTTGGATGTATTTAGACGGAACCGATATATCAAAGATATTCTGTGACAACATACCTCGAACGTCACATTTACCTGTTCCATCCTATAACTCATTCTGTGCTCTTCACTTCAGTTTTTTCCCCACCTCTGGCAGTATTTGATATTTTCGATTCATTGGTTATATCCCATTCCCTCAAGTCTTGTTGTGCCGGGACTTCAGCGACCACCTTTTGCTGATTAGGGTAATCAATCCCTTTCATTTGAACCCATATTGACACTTGGGATCAGTAGAGAGGCATATGGTTTACTAATGTGTAACACATTTTCCTGCCAGACCGTGCATGAGTGTGGCCAATTAATGAGTGAAAAACCTTAGGATGTCCACAGTCGATTATATTATCGATTGAAAATAGTTCTGTCTGACCAGTTTGGTAATTGTTGGCTAAACAGGGTAATTGAAATAATCCTTTCCGGACAGACTTGCCTGAAGAATTATAATCCATCTTGCAAGAGATTACCTGTGATAAAGTACGAAGTCGTGAGTAGATCAATAATAGACGGAAGCTGGCATACCCTATATGGTGAGTGTAATCAACACATTTATTTGTGCGTTTGTTACGCAGGCCATTTTTCGTGAGATTAGGGGAAATATATGCATATTGCATGCTATTGGCTTGACATTTAAGATGTAAAAAGACTGGAGCCTTGTCATATAGTTGCAATCTGGACGTGGGTCGAATGTTGCCTTACAATTTTGTGCCTTGTGAGTTTACCGCACTGTGAAATTCAACTCGTCAAGAATTCAGCCAGACAAGTAAGGGATAATATCAGTATTTCATTTTTAAAAACCGGACTACGTGTTTGAGCATCTTGTGGACTTATTCTAAAAAAAACTCTACCTTTATTAGTAAGGAAAGCCCCGAATGATTGGATCGTGAACACTAAGTCATTGTTGGAGTCTATTGAAAGTTAACACCCCAAACCACGTGTAAGAGGCATCTTAATTAGGTTGCCTTAATTATTCTCTGATCCAGAAGTCAGTGTGCATTCCCAAAGAAATTTATGATAAGCTGTGTACTTTATAATTGTATATTTTGCATTACTAACATGTGAAACGTGTTAGTGAATGTCCACGTCATATGTGGCTGCCAACCTCAGCTAATAGAATGATGATTTTATGAACCACCACTGAAAGAGCTGATGACTGCTTTATGCGATTTCTCATAGAGAACCAAAAGCAGAGGTAGTCCCAAATTCCACATGGAGTGGGTGATGATAGAACTGATGTAAATAATTATTATGTTAAGTTTTTCAACATGTGCAATTAGAAATGTAAACATGTTGATATAAATGGAATGTATGTTTTCCGCTCACTTGGATTAACGTTAATGTTCAGAGAGGATAAAGTTCTGAGACAGATAGGATGGTGGAATGCAAAATAAGAAGAGGAGGCACACCTGATTTTTTGTCAGGAAACCCAGTACTCAGGAGGGTATTTGTTTCTCTCTTATTTCATGAGACTGGTCAGTGGTACCAATTGACGGTGCTATATATGGAACAAGCGAGTGGTATACAGGCCCGCAGTCAAAGCTAGACACTTACAGCAGACAGGTCTTAACAGACGCTGGACCATCTTTGCAATTAGTCCACGATACTACGAGGAACATGGTGCGACTATCAGACGACCAGTGACGAGAGAGAACCAGTCCATAGCCTGCGAAGAACAAGCATCGGATGCAGCAGAAACCAACCGACATGTTGGTGGCAGCTAAATATCCGTTCAAAGATGCCATGTGAACTCTCTATTGTTAAATCAGAAAGACCAATTCAAATCAGACCATCACCTAGGAGGACATTTTAATGACTCTAAATTCACTCCACCCTTATTTTTTTACAATTGTTAACGATAATTGACTTTTACATTTTGTTATCTGCAAATATACAAATTTATAGTTGATTTAATCATTTTGAATGAACTGCATCCGTAACTCTCAGACATTTTAAATACCTATACAGAGCTATCTAAGTAATATTTTGTTGAGATAATCAGTGGGGACTCATCACAAGGAGAAAATACCAAACACCATATTCCCAATATGTCTCAATGGGTGTGTAACGGGATCCTTTACCTTTGCCCACAGAAGGTCAGGAAAGATAAACAAATTACACAGCCTAGATCCTATCACCCGTAGTAGATGATTTCTTTAAATTCCTGTCAGGCTCCCTAGAATTGAAGCACCATTCTTCTATTCATATCTCTGGCAAGAGTAATCTTGAGCGAAAGGTAGACAACTCTAAGATCCTCAGTAGATAACTCTGAACTTTGACCACTGTTGGACCATCACTGCATAACAAGTGAAGTAAATCCCGTGACATCTTCAAACGTCAGTGACGTAAGTGTCACTTGTAATAATTGATCAAATTCAGGTTTAAATGTCTTCAAATGTTCATCATGTTTCTATTTTGTGTATACTGGACATTAATATCAAATAGCAAGGATTAAAACTGGGAAAAGTTAATCGTACCAGTTTATGACGGAGAATAGCGGCTTTGAGCAGCAGCATACATGCAGGCCTCGGTGATATTGCGGGTTCGGTTCCAGACCACCGCAATAAAGCGAATATAGCAATAAAGCGGGTCACACCAATTGTTTTGGCTTCACAGTCCATATAAAAGCCTAACATTATGTTTACACTATGTCTATTAAGTGGTTAAAAGCGTTAGGTCCAAAAGAACAATGTACTGTAAAATTAAAAATACTTTATTGCTTAAAAAAAATGCTGATCTTCATCATCTGAGCCTTCAGTGAATCGTCATCTTTTTGTTGGTGTACAGCCAAAATCTATCGGAAGAAGAAGGCATGCTCTAATAAATAAACACGGACAATTTGAAAAAAAAAGGAAATATATGCGAAGCGCAGTAAAGCGAAGTGCAATAAAGCAAAGTGCAATAAAGCGAGGTATGCCTGTACATTTCATGTAAAACAGTTTGCTCCAGAAATTTCAATTGCTAGAGATCAGAGAATGGTATTTTTGCAAGGTGGCTGAGTGCAGCAGTAACACCTTCATTTCACATCGTACCACGCCTGATGAAGTATTTTCTTATTTTCTTGTTTATTTCTTGTCCATTCTAAGAAATAAAATTATCCAGTATTTTCTTGTTTATTTCTTTTCCATTCTAAGATGTAACATTATCCAGTATTTTCTTGTTTACTTCTTGTCTATTCTAAGATGTAAAATTATCCAGTATTTTCACCCGTTGTCATCCACTATCTGCTCATCTTTGTCAAACTAACAGTTATTGTGTTACACGTCTCAAGGAAGTCACGTTGTGGCAGAATCAATAAAAAAAATCAACCCGGAAATAATTAATAAATAAACAGGAATATGCCTAAATATTTTATGGCTGGCAACATTGCCATGTAGCCGATGAGCCACACTACTCTCCCTTGAGCACGAAGAGTTATAGACCATGTCACCGTCACCAGGCTGTGATAAGCTTTCATTCGTCTGTGGATGAGTTGAATTATTTAAATTATTTCCTTTGATTGACTTGTCCAAGTTTTGTTGAAGTTATTTATTGAGTAAAGTCTCTAGATGGTGGAGTACCTTGTCCAATGTTCGAAACTCTTTGGTCATGTCCATACGACATGCGTGGTAAGACACTGTATGTTTTGCTCACCTCAGAGATGCCCAACATATGAAGATCAGAGAACGTGTATACGGCCGACACTTCTACCATTTGTGGAAAATCTCCACGGAGATTCAAATAGCCTCAGGCTGACTACTGCTGTTTTTGAAAACATTCACGTGGACATTTGAGAATGTACGAAGAAGAAATTGATCATGTTTACACTGACAACCGATCATTACAAACTTAAATATAAATCAGATCGACAAACTGATATCAGGACAGACAGATATGTGTCTATGTGGGGAGGTCAAATAAGCAACAGAAGATGGAGATACTCCTCCAAATTTATTTGCTCCACGAGAGAAGCACATTGTCAGCACATCATTCTCCACCCAGCTAAGAGAAACTGAATGGTGGCGAGAAGGAGATGCAGACACTGAGAGACGTAATATATTTCAGGGGAAGTAATAATTAAATGCTATGGGAAAAAACTTAAACTAGAAGTTAGAAACAGATTCTTTACTTAATACGTAAAAAGTTAACAACTTTTTCAATTTGGTATAAAAATTATCTTTAAATAAAAGAGATGTTGCCAAACGTTAACCATAGGTCACAAGTAACTACAGTTTGGAGAAAACTAAAAGCAATTAAAGGAGGAAACAACAAGAAATTTAAAACCCCAACAATTAAAATACCAGAGAGAGCTGAAACAGATAGAGAAAAAGCCAACATACTAGCTAAATACTTCTATCAGGTATAGCTCATATAGACAGTCTTCTATCAGGTTAGCTCAATAGACAGTCTAGATAAGGCAGAAATAAATAGGCGGAAAATATAATGAAAAGAAACAAACCAGATTAGACAACAGCATATTTTAGATTAAAAAAAAAAAAAAAAAATCATTATGAACTATGACTACAAAAAGAAAATACCTACTAGAGATAATATAGTATAAAATAAATACAAACAAAAACATATTACAACAAAGGAAACACGTCCTGATATAACCAACAACTGCATGTACATGGTAGATGGTTGAAAGGGGCGTGCTACAAAGAAAAGTAGCAAACACATTAATAAAAATAAAAAGGTAGCTCATCAAGATACGCTAAAATCTATTTTTGACCGGCACGAAGTGCTGCCTAAACTAAAGGTGTGGTGTGCGTGTACGACAAGACCCCTAATGAACACGACAATGACCTTAAGTCACTACCATCCCCTCCACCAAACATTATTATATGACGAGGTAAGAGGAGCTTTTATTACATTGAGACTTGTATGGAAATTAAAAGACAGTGAGTCTAACACATAAATAATCTTCAACTGACATATTAAGTCGCAGTGTATGGCTCTGAAACATAGAGAACAACAAAAACGTAAAAGAAGCAGTGGTTGAACCTGTTTTAAACGTACGTTGAAATCTCTTTGAAAAACTGACGACTGATAAGTCGCCAAATTCGCTTCTACTGCGTCGCGTTACCGACTATATAAATCCTAACGCTCAATCCCTAACCGTTATCCTGGTCATGTTTTTTTTTTAAATGTTGTTGAACAAAATGTCAGTTCTATCAACACTCTTCAACTCTCCAACGAGCATAGCCCGTCAACAAACAAAATGTCAGTTCTATCAACACTCTTCAACTCTCCAACGAGCATAGCCCGTCAACAAACAAAATGTCAGTTCTATCAACACTCTTCAACTCTCCAACGAGCATAGCCCGTCAACAAACAAAATGTCAGTTCTATCAACACTCTTCAACTCTCCAACGACCATAGCCCGTCAACAAACAAAATGACAGTTCTATCAACACTCTTCAACTCTCCAACGAGCATTAGCCCGTCAACAAACAAATTGTCAGTTCTATCAACACTCTTCAACTCTCCAACGACCATAGCCCGTCAACAAACAAAATGTCAGTTCTATCAACACTCTTCAACTCTCCAACGAGCATAGCCCATCAACAAACAAATTGTCAGTTCTATCAACACTCTTCAACTCTCCAACGACCATAGCCCGTCAACAAACAAAATGTCAGTTCTATCAACACTCTTCAACTCTCCAACGAGCATAGCCCGTCAACAAACAAAATGTCAGTTCTATCAACACTCTTCAACTCTCCAACGAGCCATAGCCCGTCAACAAACAAATACCAAGTCCTCCTGTCACGTGACATCCGCTCAAGGTTTTCCACATCTACTTTTTCTTTCTTGATCTGTCACCAGTTCTCTTCTCCATTTGTTCTTAGGTCTACTTCTACTTCTCTGACCTTGGGGATTCAAGAACAAGGACTGTACGGTTATAATGTCAACGTGTTTAGCCAGTGGGTGGCTAGTCTCTCGCCAACGTCTTCTTCCCATCCCTTGTTACACTGTCTCTTGATTGGTTCTTGTCATCAGTTCCACATTGGTGACCTTGTCGTACCATTTCAATCCTACTACTCTACCCAAGTATCCTATTATGTTAATTCATCACAACTAATTTGGTTCATGTAACTAATTTGAACATCAATCTAAAGAAGACAGAGGTCATGACACTCAATGTGAGCAACCCCGAGCCCATAACAGTAAGGAATCAACAACTGGAACAGACAGACACCTTCCCCTACCTAGGATGCATAGTAACACCATATGGCGGAGCAAGCAAAGACATCAAAAACAGAATAAACAAAGCAAGAACAGCCTTTTATAGTCTAAACAACATCTGGGGGTCCTCTCAGTACAGCACAAGCACAAAATTAAGATTATATCAGAGCTGTGTGCTTTATGTGCTTCTCTATGGTGCGGAATGCTGGAGAGTTACAGAGAAGTAAATGTCGAAATTATCCTCGTTTCACACAACTGCCTAAGAAAAATTCTCCGAATCTTTTGGCCGAATACCACCACCAACCAAGATCTGCTTACTTGTAGCAAGCAAGAGGACAAGCACACCATCATAGCTGGCAGACGCTGGAGTTGGGTTGGCCATGTCCTCAGGAGAGACCCCGATGCCATCACAAGAACAGCTATGCTTTGGACCCCGTGATGGCCACTGACTGCTTTGACGGTCGGTGGCTAAGGATCAAAGAAGAAGATCACAACTAATTAGGTGTCATTTAAAAGACAAATATTCCTATCCAGGTTTTATGAGCAGCATGTTGAATGTACAAGGGCGACCTTGCAGACTGCAACAACTGGAGAGGAATTACTCTCCTCTCAGTTCCCAGCAAAATACTAGGCAGGATAATCATCCAGAGAATTTCAAAAGCAGTTGACCATAAACTGAGGAAAGAACAGAAAATGTGAAGATCAGATGTTTAGCCTCAGGAACATTATAGAGCAGTGCTCAGAATGGCAGAGACAGCTGTACATTAACTTTGTTGATTTTGAAAAGGCTTTTGACAGCATACACAGGGACAGCCTATGGAAAATACTGAGGGCTTATGAAATTCCCAGCCGCATTGTTTCCATCATAAAAAAAGCCTATATTCTAACTGTACGTGCAGTGTCGGATTGAGTAGTGTAACATTCGAAGTGAAAACAGGAGTATCCTCACACCTTTTCATTCACACCTATCTTCTACAACTGATGCTGAGAAGCACCCATCAGCAACATACGATCCTCAAACCCATGCACTCGCTATCAACAAGGCACGAACATATTTTTGCTATTGTATCGACAGACAACTTTGAGAGATGTATTGCTATGCCATTTTGATTTTGTGCACTAAATCGCCCATTTTATGATAAATGTACTTATCACTCATGTATAATTGCATTGTTTGAAAATGATGTTGAGAACAAATGTAATGCACAAGAACTGTTACTTTTACACATATCCCACATCATTTATCAAATGAGTCTCCACTAATGCCTTTTTACGATTTTCAAACCTATCATCCTCTCCAAAATAATACTTCCATTTACTCTTCACTCCAGCTCAACTCTCACTTTCATTTACTCATCCTTCCTCTCACTTGTTCCGTTATCGATAATTCTTTTAGACTTGATGCGCCCTTCCAGGCCTCTTCAGTCTTACGTAAGGACATACCTTCAGAGATTGCATCAATAGCCTTCAATCACTTTTCCTCAATGGTCTGAAAGCCTCTTCTTGCCTTCTTCCATCCAGAGAACACGTTTGTCCTTCCTTCAGCACTACAACCATTAGACACCATTGATATGCCCTCCTTGATTAATTAATTAGATACAATTCACACCAGCCACGATGATAAGACAAACGAGATTGCCTGGTTTGGCAATATATATTAGCATTGTTATTATCATTATACTGATTTGTCTGCTATATAAGTACGAAGTTTATAGACAAATACTTTGTAAGAAACAGAGTATTGTTAACACTACTGCTGATGATGAAAACCAAATGAGTCCTCATGATATCACCCAGAGAAAGTGTTACTGAGAACATCCCCATGACTACATTTACTCCCCATCCCATTACCTACCCTCTAGTACCCCCGCTAACGCCACGTTGACATGCCTGTAGTAGAACATACTCATCACAGTAACACTGCATTGCACAGTAGTGATGCAAATATAGAGCCCATGATGTTGGGACAGACAAGAATTTTTCGCAGAGTGCGATACCAAAAAGTTGATGAAGTCATACCCCCATGAATAAAATTGTTATGTTCAAGTTGACATGCATTTGTACTGACAGCACTTACATTATTAGAAATCCCCTCCAATGATTAATCGCTACAGTTTTGACTGTTATTGTTTATCCATTAACCATGCAACTGTTTTGTAAAGTTGAGAAGACAACCTTGTACATATTTTTGCTTCACAATTGCAAATTTTCTAGAGAGGAAAAGGTTGTTCAGACATACACTTTTTGACGAAAGAAATGACAGTGCAGGTGCATCCTAGACTATCATCAGCAGCGTTCAATTCACTGACGACGTTCTTATCCACACACATTCCCACTCACTTTTTTTTGGCGGAACAGTGTTACTCGTACATTGTTGACTGATAGCTACATTTTTTGTGAAAGTCAAATTTAAATATAGAACAAGTTATTACACAAGATGAGATTACTCTGTACGTCTTTATGCCTGACAATGAGTTGTTATTGGCACTAGATGTTTTAAGACACCAGACGTCTTCTGAAAAACCACTGACCTCAGTGACAGAAGAGATGTCACACTGTATTTATGTATAATAACATGTCATAATGTTTGAGGTTCATTGAACCCTATTGAGTTTGAATTCAGTTCACTGTATTGGCACTGAGATGCCAGAGATAGGTTCAAGTTAAAACGAGTCATATTGTAATGACATGTGAAGATTTTAATTTTTATGGACATGGTCATGAAATGTTTGGTAACATTGTTGTCAACACCACACATTTATGAAATTTTTTGATATTATAGACATTGTCACGAAATATTTTATAGGAGCGTCAACTAGCTGGCAAAAACACATAATTTTATTTGTATGATAGCATGTACTTAGACAAGTATACTTAAGAGCCCTATATTTACGAATTTATTTGGTATGATAGCATGTACACCTACGAGAGCCCCCAATTTAAGGATTTTTTCGAATAGTGAATTTAAGGGATTTGGATTTATATTTTTGATAGAACGCAAATGTCTCCTTAAAGGATACATTTGTGTAGCCCCGGGATCTATGTTACCGGATGGCCTACTACTGATACCAAAGCATCATTCGTGCTAATTGTTATCAGTTAGATTAGGAAAAATAGTTACGAGGTTTTTTTTTAAATAGAATCAAGATACGCGGTCATCAGAGTAAAACTGGAACTAGGTTAAATAACGACTCTACTCTAATTTTTGGCGGGAGTTGCTCAGCAACCGATGACGTAAGTCGGAATAGCCTAGACACCCCATCGGTAGGCATGTGAGATCCAATAAAATAAATAAATAAATATTAGACCGTCCAACCAAAAGGCTGGAAAAAGCGCGCACCACGACGCGAAGGAAAACTTCGAGATCAGAAATCAGTTGATTCCCAAAAGCCAGTCTGTACGGACGTATAACTGCTGGTCTTGAAGTATCGAGATATCAACTTTATAGAAGCAGATAGCTTTTTGTTAAATGTGGGAATTTCTATACACCTTGTAAGTACAGCTTCGAGTGAACTTTTTAATATTTCAGAATACAACCTTAGTTAGGCCAGAAATGCCTAAAGGTTGAGAGAACGAGCTGAATTTATGAAAGAAATGAAACGGAGCTCGTAAAATGTCAAATTAGCGCTCATATCATAAAGAAGAGATAGAGGCTCAACAGTTGTTTAAACCTGAGTCAGACAAATCCAAGAAGCAAATGAAAAGGAACTAAGCAGAAATACTTACCCCAACTTGGATAGGCTGCAAGGAGAAAATAGCCAATAAATGACCAGTACAAAGGCACATTTTTATGAGAATTATTTTGAGAAAATGCATGCAAATGGTTTTGTTTACAGATTGTAAAATACAAGTTAATAAAAATTGTTTTATTGGATCCTGAGGACTTGATTCATTACCTCATGTTGAAGAGTTTTACAGTAGATATTGAACAATAAGTATGCTAAAGACTGTCACGCAACATTAAACATCACAGGAATTTTGGAACGAAATGGGTTACAATATTCATCAAGAAATACCATCTCTGGCAGTATACCAGTATTCCTGACTTAAGTGATACAATAAACATAAACACACCCACACGGTTACACCATTGGCTATATGGTGCCGCGAGTCCCTGCCCTGTCACCCCGGTTACAACCTGCATGAAAAGTAAAAGACATGTAGTCGAACACAAAAATAATAATCTTCAACTCACATATTAAATCGCACACGATGTGTGTCTGAAACACAGAGGACAACGAAAACGTACAAGAAAAATTGGGTGCCATCTTGTCAAGAAAATTGCGTTACAGCCTAACCATAAATCCAAACGCTGAATCCTTAAACATTATCTTGGTCAAGTTGTTTTTTCCTATTGAAATGTTGTTTAAATTATTTCAGTTCTCATTAAGACTATTTAGCGCTCCAAGGACCTCAGCCCGTCAACAAACACACACCAAGTCCTCCTGTCACGTGACATGACGTACAAATCATCCTCATCGTTGTTATTTTGTCACCAGTTGTCTTCTCCTCGTGTTCTTCTGTCTACCTCTACTTCTCTTAGCCTGGGGATTCTAGATCAAGGACTGGGTTTGGGGGGGGGGGGGAGGCCAATAATGTTAACAGCCAACTTTAATTAATGTGTGTCTAATCTCTGGATATCTTCTACGGACAATTAGCAGATGGCAAGAGAACAGTTGGGCGACCACAGCTGAGGTTCAAAGATGTGTGCAAGAGAGATATGAGGGCACTGGACATGGATCCAGCAACATGGGAGGTTGAAGCTGCCGATCGCACTAAGTGGCGATGCTATTTACGGCGCCACCTCAGACTTGGGCGAAGAGAGGCTCACACAACAAGCAGAGGAGGGGAGAAAACGTCGAAAGGAGCACCAGGAAAATAAGCAGCTGAGGGCTGTCACCTCAGGGGCGCATTCCCATTGTCAGTTATGACTGAAGGGGCTATTATTATTATTATTAATCTCTGGTCATCATCTCTTCCCATCCAGTGTTCCACTGGTACGTGTCTGGTTCTTGTCAACAGTTCCATATTGGTGACCTTGTCTGGTTCTTGTCATCAGTTCCATATTGGTGACCTTGTCTGGTTCTTGTCATTAGTTCCATATTGGTGACCTTGACCTACCATTTCAATCCTACTACTCTACACAAGTATCCAGTTATGTCAGTCCTTTACAATTAATTTGGTGACGTTTAATAGACATTTATTCGTATCCTGGTTTCTGAGCAGCAAGATTAATTTACCAATTTTGAACTTCAGTAAGCACCGAGGTTTTGTAGATGGACACAGCGGATTCTGAACCTGAACTGAGAAACCAATAGTATCATTGTTGTCTTCGGTAAACATCGAGTCTAGCGTCAAAATAAACTGAACACAGAGAAATGGACATTATAAAGAAATCGTGCACCATCGTGCTTTCCCGTCATTTCTTACATCGGCTATGGTACTAAATGTTTTTGACTTTTTATTTTATTTTAATATTTATTATGTCTGTGGTAAGTTGGGATTATATAAATAGTTATAGGGGACTTAGTGTACTGACTGAGATCAGCTGTGAAGGTATCTGTATCTAATGAGTGTGGTGTGTTACAGATGACCTTACTTTGCTACCACATTTAGACCTCAATCAGACTTATTCTGGAATATTGTGATGACTACGTTGAATGTCTAGGGTTATGATAGTGATGAAGTATAAGTTCACAACAACCAACAGACAGATAAACACTTTAATTAAGATCCACAACACGTTACAACACTATGACAAGCACATACATATAACGCTCTAGAAGACTATCTTACGTAAGTCAAGTGTTAACTTTTAAATTATGTATTAATTTCTTTCAATAATAGATATCCTGATCCAACTACAGAGTGAATCAGGAATCACAATCAAATGTAAACACAATGTTTATGTACAAAATTTATACAAAGGATCTTTGTCCTGACATATAATATTATTTCAATATGTGTGTTGGTTGTGATGTAGTATTATGAGGTAATACTGGCTTTTGACGCTAGGTTGTTGTTTGTCATCACGACTTCATGTGTTTGTTACTGGTGGAAATAATATTGAAGGGATCACAGTTTCTTTTTATTTGTAACACAATAACTGTCCCTCTTGATTTAATATTACAGTCACTTTTAAGGTGGGTGTCATAAAATTAACCATGATACAACGTTAAAATATCTCCAATGATACAACGTAGGGATAAAAACTAATGCGTAAGCTACTGGAATACATGATCGCCCACGCCGCGAGTCATCACCCGCCATGGAAATTAAATTGTTAGACGTGAAGGCAAAACGTTACCCTTGGAACGCGATGAGAACGGAGATCAAAAGGAAAAATCTGACTGAACGCGTGCTTGAAACTAGCAAGGCTAAAAGACGCAATTGGTGGGGAAAGGAGGAAAAGTCACGTCCCCAAGTTGACACAAGGTAAAGAAATCGACAAAAGGGACCTTAGCTATTATACGCAACAGTCATTTCTTGGACGCTTTTGCGATAACTTAGTCCGTTTATTTGAATTCAGCGGCAAACGCAGTACAGAAGATGCTAGAAAATATTTCGAAAAACCAACTAACCTTGAAAAGTAACTTTTCTTAATAATAATGTTAGGAAGATAAAACCTAGCTGGCCGGATGGCCCATCTTGAGCAGTGAAATAATATGCTTTCATTTATACAGACGGATAAATAATACGAAAGATATTGACAAAAGACTGTGTTGTTAGTATCAGCGAGCGACTGCAATGAAACAAAAAATGTCCCTAATTTTCAAAAACTGTAGCCTTGAGACTCAAGTGCTAAAATCTAGTTAGAATGAAAGAGAGGGGATGGGATGGTGAATTGTGGCTAAAAATAACTTTAAAGGCAAAATTGTGTAGGGGAATGCGGAGTTGGTTAAAAAAACAAGTGTGTTTTTTTGTGAAACGCAAGTAGAGACAGACGGACCAACAGACAATAATGCATACTTGACTGAGGTATGACTGAAATGACTTTTTGGTAGGAGGTTTGAATTTGAAAAGAAAAAGGCGGTGATTGGCCATAGATGGATATATTATCGGCGCTCAGACGCGCATTTTTGCCATTCGTCATAAGCTGTCCTAGTAGACACAGTGAATTATTTAGTGGTGTAATTCCCAGAAGCTAATTGAAATATTTAGAGGGACGCCATACTAAAGCCAGCAGCTCAGCTGAGTTTTGCTAGCAGATAACTGTGTTCTTTATTCATAATTCTGAACTGTGAGTTTTTATTTGGCACCAATGTGGTGTCAAATGAGGTGTTGAATATTACAAGAGTGGACCCGTGCAGTATATTTAGCAGAGCAGCCTGATATTGCCCCCAAGCACGGAGAGGTGGGGCCACCTGATTCCAGCACCAGATTACTCATTCAAGATACGTGAGCGTCTAGACTGCTGAATACTCACCAACTTAATTTCTAACACACCAATTATAATACCCTCAATAAATGGACAATGTGTAGTCGCCATAGACAGGGAGTGATGAGGCCACCCCAACAGCACATCCATTAAACGTTCTCCCAGAAAAATTACAACCATAAACAGTAGTAATATTACCTATTCTTGTAAAATACATATGTACACTCCTTTCATTTATTATGCCATATATTCATGCATTTCATTAATAATTGCAAAACCTTTCATATGTTCTGACCAAAATAAAACCTTGGTTCAGAACAAATAAACTTAAAGAAAATTTATTATCAAAAATTTTACACAGCTTGAGTTAGTTCAGTGTGTCATAACATTTTATTAATATTATTAGACTTATTAAATATCTGTGTGTGTGTATGTAAACTACCACAACACATTACATATCATACCCTAGAATTTTAACGTAGCCACATTCATCAGAAAAAAAAGATAGGTGTGAGGTCGTAGTGGTAGCAAGAAGGGCCTTCTGAAAATTCACAGCTACATTTATCTCAGGAGCCTTCACAGCTGACCTCATGCATCACATTAAGTAAGATCACAATCATACAATACCATCAATACCACTACAGTGGGTTATACAAGGGTGAGCTGCTTTGGTTTGCAAATTCTTAGCTCAAATGTCGGCGGCAGGAAAACTGTCTCCTCTGCTCGCTTGCTTCTCAGTTATCTTGAAATACACCACTGGTCGATATCTTGGACAAGGAGTCTGCTGCCAGCCCTCTGGATCCAGCAAATCTCAGACCAGGTGCTGCTCTAATACTTCAGTACCACGGTCCCTGAAATAAGAAAGTTGTACCTCCTTCTTCAGAACTAATATATAATCTATTTCCACACTGAAGTACAGGACATTACAAACACAGAGTTCAGCGCTATAGGCCAACTGCTAGCTTCTCATGTGACAATATACACCAGTATTCCTCTCCCTAATGGTTACAATGCCTCTGCAATTACAGCGTTAATTCCTTCTATACAATAGGATAGGTGTCATGTTACTATTTGGCAATCCCATATATGCCTATGCAGTTATACTCCTCTCTGACAAGCTTTTACATGGTGGAGCAATATCTAGGCTTTGCCTTCTGTTTGCTACTGAACCACACACATACAGACACAATTTATCATTTCATATTCAATTTTCATATATATATATATATATATATATATATCTATATATATATCTATATATATCTATATATATATATATATATATATATATATATATATATATATATATATATATATATATATATATATATATATATATATATATGAAATATGTCTAGCTTACCACAATTCAAGGAAATATACACAAGTAACGTTGACTGGCGATGAATTCTGGCACAATTTTGATCTGCCTTATCCCAGGCTTTTATTAGAAAAATATTAGCTTGCTCTCAACGCACTTGCTTCTCACAAAATTTATTTTCAAAACTGGCCCTGAACTGACGCTTATATTTGACTATATCAAACGTTCTAACCAATGAGACCATGTTTACAAGAGCCTTTGAAAAAATTATACCCATCCTACACGTTGCCATTAACCACAATAATAGTATTTGTAGTTCGACTAATAAGGTTTCGCCTTACATATTACTACAGCCAATCAAATCGTATTTAACTTGTTGGCCTCATTTCCCCTAAAGCAGTGTTTTTCAAACACGCCATTATGAGCAAATATGATCTTGTGCTGTCAGACAACCCCACTATAGTATTTTGGCTATAATTTGTTAATTACTAGCCTATTTGCGTATCACATAACATATTCATTGTCAGCAAGTCCTAAGGCACACCAATATATAAGTTTAATGGGGCTAAGTGGCTTCGTTCAAAATATGTATTATTCTAGGATAGCCGTGTATTTGTTTTTACCACTCGTTCACTTCTATACGATGGGATGTCTTCTGTACTGTCAGACTAATGTCAGGAGCTTAGACATAAATCAGTAGAATGTCAGGTTTCCCAATAAGAGCTTAAACCTGTTTTCAAAACCTAACCTCGTATCGTTAGTGTTTTTTATTTACTGTTTATTTGAAAAATCAGGTCTTTATGCCTTTCGTGTGTGATTGGCGTTCACATTTTAATCGCGAGACGACGTGGTAGTATTGCATGCGTTCCTCCGTGCATCTCTCTCTCTCTTCTAAGCCCCTCTGTCTTTTAGGTTAACGTAGTGTATATAATGACATTAATGCTAGTATTACATCTAGGTCATTATGCAGTGTGCCTATCAAGGTCGTCTAAGAAATACAGTACCAGTTTTATTTTTAGAAACGCGTGTAGTTTATGCAGACGGAGCAGAAAAAGGGGTTTTCTTGTTCAGCCATTATGGCGTTCTACAACACAGGCGTACGCTATTGTGAATGCACTGATCTATCACCATTCTTCTTTCTTTCTATTGAATTACTTCGTTAGGCTTTACATTTATTTTCTAATTTATATATGTGGATTAGAATTTTTCACCACAAATTCTCCCCACTTAAAACAGACATCGTATGTCAGTCTCTAATTATATTTACACATAGATAAATTTCTACCTATGCCTGGTGATTACTTTGATTCTCATCACACGGATGGCGGCTTAGAAAATCAGCACCTAGGTTAGTTTTTCCAGAAATATATTCTATGCTGAACTGAAATGGTTGCAAAAGCAATGACCATCGGAGTAACCTCGTATTTTCATGCCTAGCCTGCGCTAGAAAAGCCAGGGGTTTGTGATCCGTTTGCAACTTGAATGCCTTCCCATACAGATAAATATTGAATGTCTTGATCGCCCATATTACTGCAAGACATTCTTTTTCGCTAGTTGAATAATTTTTTTCAGCTTTATTCAACTTTCTGCTAGCATATGCCACTGGGGTTAATTCCCCATCCAGTGAATCTGACTTCTGTAACAGGGTAGCGCCCAAACCGATATTATTTGCATCCGTTCTCACAATGAATTCTTGACTTAAGTCAGGTAATTTCAAAATAGGTTTGCTTGTGAGCTTTTCCTTCAATTCTTGGTATGCTAATTCACACTGTGCTGTCCAGGTAATTCGATCTGGATTTCCCTTGCGTGTCAAATCAGTCAACGGTGCACATATGGAATTAAAGTTTTTGATATACTTTTGGTAGAAACCACATAATGAGACAAAGGATCTCACGTCTTTCTTGGTTTGTGGTCTCGGGGCTTTCTTTAGTTTCTCTAAATTCTTGGGACCAGGGGTCATGTTTCCCTGATGGACTGTGTGTTCCAAGAATTCTAGTTCTTTACATCCAACGCAACATTTGGTTGGTCGGGCTGTTAAATTCGCTTCTCTAAGTCGATTAAACAACATGTTCAGAGAGTCAATGTGTTCCTCAAATGTTTCTGTCGCTATAAGGATATCATCCATGAAGTTTGTGATGCATGGATTATTCAGAGGATCCAACAATTTTCTCATTGTTCTAGAGAAGACACTAGGCGCATTCTTCAATCCAAATGGCAATCTGCTAACTCATAGTGTCCCTCTGAGGTACTAAAAGCTAGATAAGGTCTAACCTCAGGCTTTACTGGAATCTGATAGCATCCTTTGCTCAGATCCACTTTTGAGAAATATTTAGCTTTATTTAGCCTGGTAAACAACTGATTTGTATCCGGCAATGGATCCACCTGACCTTCTGTGATAGCATTCAGTCTCCTGTAATCTATACAGAGTCTATGTTCTCCAGAGGGTTTTCTTAAGAGCACCACACTGGAACTATACGAAGATTCACTGTGTGAAATGATTCCTTCCTTCAACAAATAGTCTATCTCTTCCTTTAAAGCTTTCTCCTTAGCGAAAGGAATCGAATATGCCTTCATACATACAAGTGTGGGATCTATAAGTTTCATATCATATTCCAATAAGTTTGTATGCCCCGGTCGGTCCGTTAACACCTCTGTATGATCATATAGAACCTGTTGCACTCTCTCCTTCTGATCTTTCGTTAAATGTGTACTGATTTTCACCTGTGCCGCTGTCTCACAGGGGTGTAGTGGATATTCAAATGATGAAAGTGGTTCCTTTTTCATCTCCATGGCGATGGACAAGGTCAACAAGTGTGTCTCTTCCTGATTTTCTCTTTCCAAATATTTCTTCAGGAGATTCACATGATAGATTTGTTCTTTCCCCTTCTTATCTATCTTATAATGTGTTCTAGATACCTTCTCTAGAACTGTATATAGACCTTGCCATCCAATTTGCAACTTATTCTGACTACCGGATAGAATAAGCAGTACCTTCTCTCCCACAGCCAAATCTCTGTCTTTAGCTTTCTTGTTGTAATAGGCAGCATGTTTTTTCCTGGCTTGTCTCAAATTTTTATTGGCAAGTTTCCAGCCAGTTTTTAAACGAGTGGTCAGCTCATTCACATATTGGTATGATGATGTAATATTTTCCTCTGCCTTTTCATCAGTCCACGTTCTTAACAGTTACATATGGACTTTTAATTCACAAACTTATTTTTCCTGGCACATGTCAGGTCCTTTGCACTTGAAGCACTGTTGTGATGACTTTTCTTCCCAGAATCATCATGCACAAAACGACCGCTACCAATTTTTTTCTTGGGGCTTTCTCCCCACTTAGAATTCTTGATGAGAGATTTCATCTCTACATCTTCTTCCTCCAGTTTACATAAGTCCGACTGAGGGATTTTCGGCTTAACCTGGGGTAAGACATCTTTTTGCACTCTCTGCATAGTGGCCATTGTAAAACAGTCAATTGAAGATTGTCCGTGAAAAAGGGCTTCCCATTCCACTTGGTCCACTTTATTATTCTTTCTATTGTCAGGCCTACGTTTGCCCAGTGGCGTGTCCAGGTCCTGATCAATGTTTCCACTTGTGGGAGTTCCCTCATGTGCTATGCTACACCTTTCTACAAAATTCTCAATGTCCCACCTTGCCTTGGGCCAATAATAATTTTGAGCTACCTTTTGGATGATGGTACCTATTTTTTCATGGTCCCCATCGTTTCTCACATGTAAGCTCCTTATTAAGTCTGCCCTATATCACACTAAGAACAATTATAGAAGAATCAGTGGAAATGCAATCGCCACTTATTATCACCTTCGTCGATTTTCAAAAAGCCGTTGATAGTCTACACTGCCCATCATTGTAGAAGATACTTACAATCTATGGTTTTCCAACAAAATATGTGAATATAATCAAAGCGCTATATGACAATGCAAGATGTTGTGTTAGAACAAATAAAGGGAATACAGAATGGTTTACTGTAGAAACAGGGGTGAAACAAGGCTGTATTATGTCACCACTACTTTTTGGAATAGCTATTGATTGGGTTATGAGAAACTATACCCACAATGAACAATTAGGTATAAAATGGACAAATGGAAAATTCCTGGGGGACCTGGATTTCGCAGATGATTTAGCATTCTTAAGTTCAACACCCAGACAATCCCAAGAAGCAGTAAATAATTTGTGTCATCTTTCGGTTAAAATAGGTCTCCAAATAAATGCCTCTAAAACTAAAGTTATGAACTTTTCTAACGAGACCTTTAATATCATCCTGAACGGGAAAAAACTACAGAAAGTTGAAAGTTTCAATTATTTAGGCAGTAAAATGACTCAGGATGGTGACACAACAAGAGAAATTTATACTAGAATTGCTTTGGCAGCTAGCGCCTTCAATAGATTATCTAACGTTTGGAAATTACGATCATTGAATATGCCTTTCGCGTGTGATTGGCGTTCACTTTTTAATCGCGAGACGACGTGGTAGTATTGCATGCGTTCCTCCGTGCATCTCTCCCTCTCTCTTCTAAGCCCTTCGTTCTTTTAGGTTAACGTAGTGTATATAATGACATTAATGCTAGTATTATATCTAGGTCATTATGCAGTGTGCCTATCAAGGTCGTCTAAGAAATACAGTACCAGTTTTATTTTTAGAAACGCGTGTAGTTTATGCAGACGGAGCAGAAAAAGGGGTTTTCTTGTTCAGCCATTATGGCGTTCTACAACACAGGCGTACGCTATTGTGAACGCACTGATCTATCACCATTCTTCTTTCTTTCTATTGAATTACTTCGTTAGGCTTTACATTTATTTTCTAATTTACATATGTGGATTAGAATTTTTCACCACAATGTCTTTAGTTTTAACAGAACAGTAAAATAAAAATAAAGGAAATTTATTATCTGGTTCTGATATTATAAAATTAATATTAAAGTTCACTGCTATTTGATAAGGGTGGATTTAGGCTAAATGATAATGGTGCGCCACAATGCCAGGTACGTTAGCTCCGTATAAGATTGACGACCACTTGCCACCCCTATCGACACCTGGTATTAAAGTGCAAGATGTAGGTGTCTTCTCTGATTTTAGGATGTTGCTGTGTATGTGGTAGTAGAACAGTTCACAAGGTATAACACAGGCAACATGATGTGTAGAGTCATAGAAATGGTAACTTCGTTGTATAATTTTTTCCATTTATTGCACGCCACAAAACAGTCAGGATATTTATATCATCAACATAGTTCAACGAGTTCAGCATTCAAAATCATAGAGTTCTAGTTCGTGAAGCTGTATAAATAATATATATAAATTCTGCAACAGTGTCAGCTGCAGATCATCACTGTTCATAGACAATAATAAATATTCCCTTTCTGATGCTAGCAGATCAGATGTATACAATCAGTCCGTTTACTGTCTGCACGTGAATAGCATACATGGATTACAGGTCAGCTCGACCTTTATAATGTTTCTAAGTCTAACCATCTGACTTGGACGTGATCTCTGATATAACGAATCCTGGAACACAGACAATAGTCTTGTTGGTCTAGAGCGACCCATATATATATAACTAGTTCAGGTATAAAGATACCGGTGACTTAATCCTAGTCAAAGTACCTCTCCATTTTGAATCACACAGGCGAGCAAAAAGGCGACAAAATGACGAACCTCTAGATGATAGCATAAAGTTCGATACAAGAGGAATTACCTTATTTCGGAAAATCAACCATGAACATATGCCTCCAGGCAGGCTTGAATAATACTGGGAAATAGTCTAGTTAGCTAACTAACTCACAAAGACAATGTATTTCCCTCAGAAAATCACAAGACGCAGGTCGCGTCTGCTCGCTACTTAGACCATTTCTAAACTCCCCGAGCTGGCCGGAACAACAAACGAAAACCAAGTCGAGACATGCGCAGAACGACAATCTCTGAGTCGCCGTTCACAATAAGACGATTCTAAGAACATTCGAGATAAAAGTCTTACACAGTCGCGCCTTTTATGGTCATGAAAAGAAGCGTTAAGACAGGTTTCAGACATCTACCATAGTTGACTGGTACTACCAAATAAGGAGATGTGGTCACGCTTCGTTCAAGAAATTATAGACCGAACGTGTCTCTATACAAGAGGAGGTAAACTCCTAAAAAATAGCAGTATCAATATTTCGGGTTCTGTCCCTTTGACTGTAAATATATATAATATACATTTCAGTCAAAAAATGATCATACATACGAAAAATGTTTATACAAACGAAAAATAATAATGATCCGTGCGTAACATTACCGCACCCTCCCGGGAAAAAAAAAATGAAACATTTTTTTTTTTAAATCCTGGAGCCGGAAAAAATCTAGGCTCCTAACGCACGTATGATGCGCGGATATATACCTAACAAATTAGCTCAACGCATGGAGCGACACTGAGATCATATCTCAGATCCTTAGAGAAAAAATTTATCTAAGTATACGCTTATATATTCCAGGAAGGTGCCACCAACACACGCCACAATGATGGCAACATCATAATGAAAATCAAATTATTCTCATACCAATATATGAAATTAAATATATTATTATGGTATCATACAATGTGTTGCAAATAGCGGTGTAATTTACTAATATACCGCACTATATTATTACATTATATAAAGCAACAGTAATTAATAAGTAATACATGTGTTGATCTTCGTTGACATAAAACATTCAATAGAAGAAGATGTGGACATCATCCGCTCCCAATCTAGGACAGGACTTGATATCCTCAAAGTTCCACAATGGACATAAACTCGCAGACTTCAATGATGTGCTGCGAAAATATCAATAACACAAATCTTAAAGACAACTGGTAAATCTCCTAATACAATCCTGAAAATAATTTATTTAAATGTGGCCGAGTGATCTTTTGGCCCGTATATCACTAACTAAGCCTTCTTAGATAATTACATGGTACAATGTTATAAATTCCCCCCCAAAAAAGTGAGAAAAAAAAATCTACTAACATGTCATTACAACATTGGACTGTATATCAGGCAAAATATATATGACAGAAGAATCATGTGGAATCGTGTGGGCATCTGGACAGAATGTCTGCCATTACATTATCCGAACCACGGATAGCTCGAACCGAGAAATGAAATGGTTGAAGAGCTATGGCATAACGAGTGGACCTCGAGCTCTTCAAGTTTTTGCTCTGAATAGCAGTAAGCGCTTTCTGGTCGGTTTCCACAATGAAATGTGCGCCTAGAAGAAATCTTTGTAACTTCAGAATAGACCATACCATAGCCAATAACTCACGGTCTAAAACCGAGTAATTCTTTTCTGCAGCATTTAATTTCCTAGAGATATACATCACCGGATGCAGAGTATCAGAATACTCCTGCATTAGTGCTGCCCCAATCCCAGTTGACGAGGCGTCACTTCGAAGAACAAAAGTCTTCTCAATAGTAGGTAACCTAAGAATAGGTGGAGATGAAAATAGGGCTTTAACCTGGTCCAATGAGGATTGACATTCTTTAGACCAGCGGATCAGATTAGGCGACCCTTTCTTCAATAAAGTAGAAAGCGGTGCCATAATGGAGGACAGATTCGGAATGAATCGTCCGTAGAATTGGATCAAACCTAATAGACTCCTTACTTGTTTCTTCGTCTTAGGGACCGAAATGTTAAGTATTTTTGAAACATTGTGGTCCTCTGTCTTTAAAAGACCACGACCAACACGATGACCTAGGAAAGAAATCTCACTAAATCCTATAAAGGCTTTAGAGGGTTTTGCAGTCAAGTTATACTCGCGAAGAGTAGACAGTAATTCGTATAAACCCAAATAGTGATCTTCCCAGGAATCACTGAATAGACAGATATCATCTAGGTATGCTATGACATCTGTACGATATGCGAGAATTCGCCGCATCATGCGTACGAATGTAGCAGGGGCGTTCATAAGACCAAAAGGCATGAAATTCCATTGGAATAAACCCCTAGGTGTAGAAAAAGCTGTAAAAGGTTTGGCACGTTCAGTTAGCGGGACTTGCCAATAACCTTTAGACAAATCTAGTTTGGTAAAGAATCTAGAATTAGAAAGTTTATTGAGTAGCTCTTCTAATGAAGGCATAGGTTCAGCATCGAACTTCGTAACTTGGTTCAATTTGCGATAATCTACGCAAATGCGAATGTTATTATCCTTCTTTCGAACAATAACCGTAGACGAAGAGTATGCTGAAGTGGATGGTTCAATGATTTCCAAACGTATCATTTCATCCAATTCTTTTTCGACTTGAGACTGGAAATGGATAGGTATTGGATAGGTTCTGACTCTGATAGGATTATGATCAGTTAGCACAATGTCATGTTCAATGACATGTGTGTGTCCCGGGATGTCTGTAAGAACATCCTGAAATGTTTGCAACATCGAAGAAACTTGTCGATGTTCCTCAGCGGAAAGATTTGGAGAAACGGTCACGTTTTTCCAAGATTCCGTAGAATAAAGTGGGACCATAGAAAGAGGAAGATTGACATCAGAAAAAACAGTTTCCTCATCCTGTATAACTGACAGAGATGAGTACTGACCATGAGTTGCTTGAGAATTGTCCGTAGCCTGGAAAATAGGCTGCAAATAGTCAGGTCTTTCATAAAATTCCGTGAGCATATTTATGTGGAAAGTTTTATGCTTTCCATCAATATCGACAACATAGTCGACATCAGAAATTTTGGAGACTATTGCATATGGACCTTTCCATGCAATTAGAAGTCTGTTCTCCCTTGAAGGAAGTAGAACGAGAGCTTTGTCACCTGGACAAAGTTGTCGTAGACATCTATTCTTATTTGCAAACTGCCTTGCCTTTTCTTTAGCAAATTCGGAAGACGAAGTTGCTAGTTTGCATGCCTCGATGATCTTTTGCCTAAGAGCAATGACGTACTCATAAGAAGATTGAGTCTCATCGCTAATATTATCGGCAGTGATTAGATCGTGAAGTAAAGACATAGGGCCGCGCGGTTGCGCGCCAAAGACAAGTTCAAAAGGGGAAAACCCCGTATGTTCATTGGGGACCTCTCTATACGCAAAGAGAGCCGCGGGTAAGACCCTGTCCCAATCCTGAGGATGATCCTCAGTTATTTTACCAAGTAAAGTTTTCAGAGTCCTATTTAAACGTTCGACCAACCCATTAGACATTGGGTGATAGATACTGCTGAGAGACCTTTTAATGTGTAGCATAGACATTACCTGTGACATAGTGTCTGATATAAGTTGAGTGCCATGGTCTGACAATATTTCTCCGGGAAAACCCAAGCGAGAAAATATCAGCCAAAGAGCATCTGCGATATCAGCAGTTGAGATGCTCTTGAGAGGTATTGCCTCTGGCCAACGTGTGCACATATCGACACATGTAAGAATAAATTGATGTCCTCTAGCCGACTTAATTCTAAAAGGACCGATAATATCTATTGCCATTTTTTGAAAAGGGCGAATAGGAATGTCAGCAGCCTGGATAGGCGCAGCATGTCGTGGTCCTTTAGATTTGACCTCCTGACATACTTTGCAAGAGCGACAGTACATTCGTATGTCCT
This sequence comes from Oreohelix idahoensis, assembly GCA_024509875.1. Lineage (NCBI taxonomy): Eukaryota > Metazoa > Mollusca > Gastropoda > Stylommatophora > Oreohelicidae > Oreohelix > Oreohelix idahoensis. The sequence goes on from JAMPIV010022911.1 coordinate 925,535, forward strand.
TGCTCACAAATGGCCAAAAGAAAGCCGCAAGAACCCTCGACTTTGTACGGGAAAAACCCATATGTCCAGCACATTGCGAGTCATGAGCATGTTGCAATATTTGCAATCTCATGCTCTTAGGCACAAGAATTTGTGAATGAGTGGACGTAGTCGAGTCTTGTACCATACGTACAAGTACGCCGTTCTTCATAGAAATCCAAGATTTTCTATTAGTATTTTGATTAGGATCACCTTTTTTTGCTAGAATGAAGAATTTTTGTAAAGAAGGATCTTCTTCTTGCAATTTGATAAATGAGTCACGTGTAATAGTCAAGTGACTATCTTGGTCATTTACTTCATCATTATTAGTTAATGAAGTTTGAGGTGGATCCAGAGCATGTGCTCTTGTGACCACCGCATTGGTAGCTTCAATGTTTTGCTCTTCCCAAACAGCAATCTGCTGTGGGGTACATTCCCTAACTCCGTGAATACGACCAATAATAAGGTCCGCAATAGGGTTTGGAAGTAGACACGCGTGGACCTCTCCCGTGAAGAAAGGAGTAGCAATGTGTATTATAGCAGTAGGATACTTTTCCAACGTGCCACCAAATGTGACACATTTGATGACCTTTCCTGTAGCACAGGATGGATCTACAAGAGATTGCCTAACCCCGACAGTAGTACATCCAGAATCAAACAACACTGAGACTGGATTACTATTTACAAGCCCCTTATGTAATATAAGAGAACCTCTCCCATCATGAGCAACATTAGCAGGAAGAGCGGGCAAAGGATGACCACAGCTTAGAGTACTAACGGTTTTCGGATCAAATAAAGTACTGCATTGGATACATTTATTTGCCCTACCAAAATCAAAAGATGAGCATCCGATAGCATTATGGTCTTTATCATTATTAACCTGTTTATCTGCTCCCTGAGATTCTTGTTGAACAGAGTTTGTCTGTTGATATCTTTTTCTCTTATGTTGCGATCTACCGCGACCATTATTGCCTCTGCAATTATCATTAAAGTCCCTACTGTAATTTTTATCCTGGTTTGAGTTCCAGTTTCCATAACTGTCATTACCATCTCTATGCTGTGGGGAACCTCTATTATCTGGGTATTGAGGTGTCTGCAAAAAATATGTTCCTCTATACCGATTAGGTTGCTGAAAATTTCTAAAGTTAACCGGAGTAGAATAACGTGTAGTATTAGGTTGTCTCCAGTTGTGGGAAGAAGAATCACACTGGAATTGATTACTATGGTTCTGGGCATAATTACGGTGACTCTTTTTATTGAAATTTTGCTGGCTACCCTGAAATTTACGCATAAAATTTGGGCCATAGGGTGCTGCCGAAGCAACTGGCAGACCGTCTTTTACTTTAGAGTTGCTAATGGTTATGTGAGGATGCGCAGTAACATACTGGCTACAGTATTCTTCCATTTCTTTTATGTTTTTAGGCTTACGCTCATGAAGAAAAGAAAGAAAAGCTTCATTAACAGAAGACATAACCTTGTCTCTAAGTAGTAAGTCCATAAGAGCTTCAAATGTACTTTCTGTCTTAGACAACTCAACCCATCGTAAAAAAGTAAGACGGATGCCTGAGATGAATTCAGAGAATTCAACTCCAGTTTCTGGTAACATGTTTTTAAATTTAAGACGATATCCGTCCTCGTTAAGTTGGTACTTCTTTAACAATGCCGCCCTGACAACCTCATAGTTGTTTTTGTCAGGCACATCTACCATACTCAACAAAGTCAAAGCATCACCTCTAAGTATCTTGGACAGATGATAAACATATAATGTTTTATCTATATTATGCACATTACATGCACTTTCAAATCTATCTAGATAAAATGTTATATCATCGATTGAGGGATTAAATGCTGGTAGATTAAGCTTGAAATCCTTAGCATTAGTCTTATCTGACACCTTATTTGCATCATTAGCATTACCAGTGTTCAATAACTTTAACTTCTCTAACTCTAAAGCTAAGAGTTTTTCTTCATGCTCCATTTTTGCTTTTCTCTCATCAGCTTCTCTTTGTAACCTTCTTTCTTCAGCCTCCGCCTGTAACTTTCTTTCTTCAGCCTGAGCTTGTTTTTCTAATCTTTTATTTTTAGCCTATATTTCTAGTCTCTTATTTTCAGCCTCTATTTCAAGTCTCTTATTTTCAGCCTTTTTTTCAAGTCTCTTCTCTTGAGATTCTGCTTCTCTTTTTTGTTTTTCCATTTCCATTTGTAATCTTTTTTCATCTACCTGCATCTGCAGTTTTAAATTTTCAGCATCTATTCTCTTTTGTTCAGTTTGTTCTTTCATTTTCTTTTCTTCCGACTTCAATGCCTTGGCATATTGAACAGTCGCAAATTCTTCTAATTTATCACCTGTCTTCCCAAGGGCTTTACCCTGCTCAATAAAGTACTCAAATGTAGACATGATGTCTAAAATGTGAGTACAGAACCTGAAATAATTAATTATCTTATTTCAATCTTAATAGCAACAAGACTTAATAAAGTGCTTGTATAATCACTATGTTTACTCCAATCTCTGTGGGAAACAAGACTTGACACCAACTTGTATTATCAAATGTATAATAATATCACAAGTCACCTCTTAATTATCAGTGCACTACCCAAATCAGTGCATAACCATCAGTTATTTATCATAACTGCACTACAATAGTGCATAAGCAAAAAACCACCAGTTAGTTATGATAAGTGCACTATAGACCAATAGTGCATGAGCATATATGTAACAATAGTGAAAGCTAACTATGCAAGAACTATGCAAACAATAACAAGACAATGTAAACAATAACAAAGGTCACCAACAATGTAAACAATAACAAAGATCAAAGTCAATGTAAACAACAACAAAGATCAAAGTCAATGTAAACAATAACAAAGATCAGAGTCAATGTAAACAATAACAAAGATCAGAGTCAATGTAAACAATAACAAAGATCAGAGTCAATGTAAACAACAACAAAGATCAAACAATACGAAAACATTCGCATAAGTCAAATAAATAAACAGCGAAACTAAAAAGAAATGTGATGACAAAATGCGAAGATATGACAAACAAATGACGCTACAGTGTATACACAAAAATATACGTAAAGAACTGAATAATAGAAAAGGGGAGACCTACAAATACAAACCATCGAAATCGAAACTAAAAAACAGAAAGAAAGAGAGAAAAGAAAAAGAAAAAAAATATATACAAGAAACAAAAATAAAGCACAACTCGTCACAACTAAACAGATATAGCAACGATTGTCGCTAGCAAATTTCACAGTAGGAAATTCGCACAGTCCCTAACGAAAACGCTAACAGTAGAACCTCTGTGACGTGGTATCTTCTACTGAAAGACACCGCCCAACCGAGAAAACCCGCAGAATATAAACATATAAATATACAAATACAAATAACATATAACATGTAACAAATAGCAAAAAATGTGAAAGAATTTAGAAGGCTCAGCTAGAACATAAGGGCACAGTTCACAAACAAAACAGGCCACTTAACTTCTATGTATCCACAACGTCAGCACAGTTCAGAACAGGATGTGATCAGCATTCTTAGGACAATGATCCAACGTTGATCCATATCTGCTCTCGTAAACTGCCATGACGAAGGAAATGAGCTTCTAACAGGAAACAGCTTCTGAACTTGACCTTCTGAATCTGCAACAGTACCTCTCAGACCGGAACAGTTGTTACGGCACTTGTCCTTCTTCTTAACAGATCAGGAAATCCATTCGCTCGGTACTTGTCCTTCTAGTTGTAGACAAACTTCAATACTGCCGAGCAGCGCCGGGTAGTTTCAAAATATCAACAACTGTCAGTAATGCCGGGTACTTTCCAAAATCTTTCATCAAAGGTGATGAATAGAAACTGCAACGTTGTCTTGTAGTCTGCTGATGATGTCTGGGTTTGTTGACCCCCTTGATGATATCAGAGTACACCAACCTATGGCCACCAAAAATGATAAGGGTGGATTTAGGCTAAATGATAATGGTGCGCCACAATGCCAGGTACGTTAGCTCCGTATAAGATTGACGACCACTTGCCACCCCTATCGACACCTGGTATTAAAGTGCAAGATGTAGGTGTCTTCTCTGATTTTAGGATGTTGCTGTGTATGTGGTAGTAGAACAGTTCACAGGGTATAACACAGGCAACATGATGTGTAGAGTCATAGAAATGGTAACTTCGTTGTATAATTTTTTCCATTTATTGCACGCCACAAAACAGTCAGGATATTTATATCATCAACATAGTTCAACGAGTTCAGCATTCAAAATCATAGAGTTCTAGTTCGTGAAGCTGTATAAATAATATATATAAATTCTGCAACAGTGTCAGCTGCAGATCATCACTGTTCATAGACAATAATAAATATTCCCTTTCTGATGCTAGCAGATCAGATGTATACAATCAGTCCGTTTACTGTCTGCACGTGAATAGCATACATGGATTACAGGTCAGCTCGACCTTTATAATGTTTCTAAGTCTAACCATCTGACTTGGACGTGATCTCTGATATAACGAATCCTGGAACACAGACAATAGTCTTGTTGGTCTAGAGCGACCCATATATATATAACTAGTTCAGGTATAAAGATACCGGTGACTTAATCCTAGTCAAAGTACCTCTCCATTTTGAATCACACAGGCGAGCAAAAAGGCGACAAAATGACGAACCTCTAGATGATAGCATAAAGTTCGATACAAGAGGAATTACCTTATTTCGGAAAATCAACCATGAACATATGCCTCCAGGCAGGCTTGAATAATACTGGGAAATAGTCTAGTTAGCTAACTAACTCACAAAGACAATGTATTTCCCTCAGAAAATCACAAGACGCAGGTCGCGTCTGCTCGCTACTTAGACCATTTCTAAACTCCCCGAGCTGGCCGGAACAACAAACGAAAACCAAGTCGAGACATGCGCAGAACGACAATCTCTGAGTCGCCGTTCACAATAAGACGATTCTAAGAACATTCGAGATAAAAGTCTTACACAGTCGCGCCTTTTATGGTCATGAAAAGAAGCGTTAAGACAGGTTTCAGACATCTACCATAGTTGACTGGTACTACCAAATAAGGAGATGTGGTCACGCTTCGTTCAAGAAATTATAGACCGAACGTGTCTCTATACAAGAGGAGGTAAACTCCTAAAAAATAGCAGTATCAATATTTCGGGTTCTGTCCCTTTGACTGTAAATATATATAATATACATTTCAGTCAAAAAATGATCATACATACGAAAAATGTTTATACAAACGAAAAATAATAATGATCCGTGCGTAACATTACCGCACCCTCCCGGGAAAAAAAAATGAAACATTTTTTTTTTTAAAATCCTGGAGCCGGAAAAAAAATCTAGGCTCCTAACGCACGTATGATGCGCGGATATATACCTAACAAATTAGCTCAACGCATGGAGCGACACTGAGATCATATCTCAGATCCTTAGAGAAAAAATTTATCTAAGTATACGCTTATATATTCCAGGAAGGTGCCACCAACACACGCCACAATGATGGCAACATCATAATGAAAATCAAATTATTCTCATACCAATATATGAAATTAAATATATTATTATGGTATCATACAATGTGTTGCAAATAGCGGTGTAATTTACTAATATACCGCACTATATTATTACATTATATAAAGCAACAGTAATTAATAAGTAATACATGTGTTGATCTTCGTTGACATAAAACATTCAATAGAAGAAGATGTGGACATCATCCGCTCCCAATCTAGGACAGGACTTGATATCCTCAAAGTTCCACAATGGACATAAACTCGCAGACTTCAATGATGTGCTGCGAAAATATCAATAACACAAATCTTAAAGACAACTGGTAAATCTCTAAATACAATCCTGAAAATAATTTATTTAAATGTGGCCGAGTGATCTTTTGGCCCGTATATCACTAACTAAGCCTTCTTAGATAATTACATGGTACAATGTTATAAATTCCCCCCCAAAAAAGTGAGAAAAAAAAATCTACTAACATGTCATTACAACATTGGACTGTATATCAGGAAATATATATATGACAGAAGAATCATGCGGAATCGTGTGGGCATCTGGACAGAATGTCTGCCATTACATTATCCGAACCACGGATAGCTCGAACCGAGAAATGAAATGGTTGAAGAGCTATGGCATAACGAGTGGACCTCGAGCTCTTCAAGTTTTTGCTCTGAATAGCAGTAAGCGCTTTCTGGTCGGTTTCCACAATGAAATGTGCGCCTAGAAGAAATCTTTGTAACTTCAGAATAGACCATACCATAGCCAATAACTCACGGTCTAAAACCGAGTAATTCTTTTCTGCAGCATTTAATTTCCTAGAGATATACATCACCGGATGCAGAGTATCAGAATACTCCTGCATTAGTGCTGCCCCAATCCCAGTTGACGAGGCGTCACTTCGAAGAACAAAAGTCTTCTCAATAGTAGGTAACCTAAGAATAGGTGGAGATGAAAATAGGGCTTTAACCTGGTCCAATGAGGATTGACATTCTTTAGACCAGCGGATCAGATTAGGCGACCCTTTCTTCAATAAAGTAGAAAGCGGTGCCATAATGGAGGACAGATTCGGAATGAATCGTCCGTAGAATTGGATCAAACCTAATAGACTCCTTACTTGTTTCTTCGTCTTAGGGACCGAAATGTTAAGTATTTTTGAAACATTGTGGTCCTCTGTCTTTAAAAGACCATGACCAACACGATGACCTAGGAAAGAAATCTCACTAAATCCTATAAAGGCTTTAGAGGGTTTTGCAGTCAAGTTATACTCGCGAAGAGTAGACAGTAATTCGTATAAACCCAAATAGTGATCTTCCCAGGAATCACTGAATAGACAGATATCATCTAGGTATGCTATGACATCTGTACGATATGCGAGAATTCGCCGCATCATGCGTACGAATGTAGCAGGGGCGTTCATAAGACCAAAAGTCATGAAATTCCATTGGAATAAACCCCTAGGTGTAGAAAAAGCTGTAAAAGGTTTGGCACGTTCAGTTAGCGGGACTTGCCAATAACCTTTAGACAAATCTAGTTTGGTAAAGAATCTAGAATTAGAAAGTTTATTGAGTAGCTCTTCTAATGAAGGCATAGGTTCAGCATCGAACTTCGTAACTTGGTTCAATTTGCGATAATCTACGCAAATGCGAATGTTATTATCCTTCTTTCGAACAATAACCATAGACGAAGAGTATGCTGAAGTGGATGGTTCAATGATTTCCAAACGTATCATTTCATCCAATTCTTTTTCGACTTGAGACTGGAAATGGATAGGTATTGGATAGGGTCTGACTCTGATAGGATTATGATCAGTTAGCACAATGTCATGTTCAATGACATGTGTGTGTCCCGGGATGTCTGTAAGAACATCCTGAAATGTTTGCAACATCGAAGAAACTTGTCGATGTTCCTCAGCGGAAAGATTTGGAGAAACGGTCACGTTTTTCCAAGATTCCGTAGAATAAAGTGGGACCATAGAAAGAGGAAGATTGACATCAGAAAAAGTAGTTTCCTCATCCTGTATAACTGACAGAGATGAGTACTGACCATGAGTTGCTTGAGAATTGTCCGTAGCCTGGAAAATAGACAACATAGTCGACATCAGAAATTTTGGAGACTATTGCATATGGACCTTTCCATGCAATTAGAAGTCTGTTCTCCCTTGAAGGAAGTAGAACGAGAGCTTTGTCACCTGGACAAAGTTGTCGTAGACATCTATTCTTATTTGCAAACTGCCTTGCCTTTTCTTTAGCAAATTCGGAAGACGAAGTTGCTAGTTTGCATGCCTCGATGATCTTTTGCCTAAGAGCAATGACGTACTCATAAGAAGATTGAGTCTCATCGCTAATATTATCGGCAGTGATTAGATCGTGAAGTAAGACATAGGGCCGCGCGGTTGCGCGCCAAAGACAAGTTCAAAAGGGGAAAACCCCGTATGTTCATTGGGGACCTCTCTATACGCAAAGAGAGCCGCGGGTAAGACCCTGTCCCAATCCTGAGGATGATCCTCAGTTATTTTACCAAGTAAAGTTTTCAGAGTCCTATTTAAACGTTCGACCAACCCATTAGACATTGGGTGATAGATACTGCTGAGAGACCTTTTAATGTGTAGCATAGACATTACCTGTGACATAGTGTCTGATATAAGTTGAGTGCCATGGTCTGACAATATTTCTCCGGGAAAACCCAAGCGAGAAAATATCAGCCAAAGAGCGTCTGCGATATCAGCAGTTGAGATGCTCTTGAGAGGTATTGCCTCTGGCCAACGTGTGCACATATCGACACATGTAAGGATAAATTGATGTCCTCTAGCCGACTTAATTCTAAAAGGACCGATAATATCTATTGCCATTTTTTGAAAAGGGCGAATAGGAATGTCAGCAGCCTGGATAGGCGCAGCATGTCGTGGTCCTTTAGATTTGACCTCCTGACATACTTTGCAAGAGCGACAGTACATTCGTATGTCCTTGCTCACAAATGGCCAAAAGAAAGCCGCAAGAACCCTCGACTTTGTACGGGAAAAACCCATATGTCCAGCACATTGCGAGTCATGAGCATGTTGCAATATTTGCAATCTCATGCTCTTAGGCACAAGAATTTGTGAATGAGTGGACGTAGTCGAGTCTTGTACCATACGTACAAGTACGCCGTTCTTCATAGAAATCCAAGATTTTCTATTAGTATTTTGATTAGGATCACCTTTTTTTGCTAGAATGAAGAATTTTTGTAAAGAAGGATCTTCTTCTTGCAATTTGATAAATGAGTCACGTGTAATAGTCAAGTGACTATCTTGGTCATTTACTTCATCATTATTAGTTAATGAAGTTTGAGGTGGATCCAGAGCATGTGCTCTTGTGACCACCGCATTGGTAGCTTCAATGTTTTGCTCTTCCCAAACAGCAATCTGCTGTGGGGTACATTCCCTAACTCCGTGAATACGACCAATAATAAGGTCCGCAATAGGGTTTGGAAGTAGACACGCGTGGACCTCTCCCGTGAAGAAAGGAGTAGCAATGTGTATTATAGCAGTAGGATACTTTTCCAACGTGCCACCAAATGTGACACATTTGATGACCTTTCCTGTAGCACAGGATGGATCTACAAGAGATTGCCTAACCCCGACAGTAGTACATCCAGAGTTAAACAACACTGAGACTGGATTACTATTTACAAGCCCCTTATGTAATATAAGAGAACCTCTCCCATCATGAGCAACATTAGCAGGAAGAGCGGGCAAAGGATGACCACAGCTTAAAGTACTAACGGTTTTCGGATCAAATAAAGTACTGCATTGGATACATTTATTTGCCCTACCAAAATCAAAAGATGAGCATCCGATAGCATTATGGTCTTTATCATTATTAACCTGTTTATCTGCTCCCTGAGATTCTTGTTGAACAGAGTTTGTCTGTTGATATTTTTTTCTCTTATGTTGCGATCTACCGCGACCATTATTGCCTCTGCAATTATCATTAAAGTCCCTACTGTAATTTTTATCCTGGTTTGAGTTCCAGTTTCCATAACTGTCATTACCATCTCTATGCTGTTGAGAACCTCTATTATCTTGGTATTGAGGTCTCTGAGAAAAATATTTTCCTCTATACCGATTACCTTTGTGAAAATTTCTAAAGTTAACCGGAGTAGAATAACGTGTAGTATTAGGTTGTCTCCAGTTCTGGGAAGAAGAATCACCCTGGAATTGATTACTATGATTCTGGGCATAATTACGGTTACTCTTTTTATTGAAATTTTGCTGGCTACCCTGAAATTTACGCATAAAATTTGGGCAATAAGGTGCTGCCGAAGCAACTGGCAGACCTTCTTTTACCTTAGAGTTGCTAATGGTTATGTGCGGATGCGCAGTAACATACTGGCTACAGTATTCTTCCATTTCTTTTATGTTTTTAGGCTTACGCTCATGAAGAAAAGAAAGAAAAGCTTCATTAACAGAAGACATAACCTTGTCTCTAAGTAGTAAGTCCATAAGAGCTTCAAATGTACTTTCTGTCTTAGACAACTCAACCCATCGTAAAAAAGTAAGACGGATGCCTGAGATGAATTCAGAGAATTCAACTCCAGTTTCTGGTAACATGTTTTTAAATTTAAGACGATATCCGTCCTCGTTAAGTTGGTACTTCTTTAACAATGCCGCCCTGACAACCTCATAGTTGTTTTTGTCAGGCACATCTACCATACTCAACAAAGTCAAAGCATCACCTCTAAGTATCTTGGACAGATGATAAACATATAATGTTTTATCTATATTATGCACATTACATGCACTTTCAAATCTATCTAGATAAAATGTTATATCATCGATTGAGGGATTAAATGCTGGTAGATTAAGCTTGAAATCCTTAGCATTAGTCTTATCTGACACCTTATTTGCATCATTAGCATTACCAGCGTTCAATAACTTTAACTTCTCTAACTCTAAAGCTATGAGTTTTTCTTCATGCTCCATTTTTGCTTTTCTCTCATCAGACTCTCTTTGTAACCTTCTTTCTTCAGTCTCAGCCTGTGCCTGCAATTTTCTTTCTTCAACCTGAGCTTGTTTTTCTAATCTTTTATTTTCAGCCTCTATTTCAAGTCTCTTATTTTCAGCCTCTTTTTCAAGTCTCTTATTTTCAGCCTCTTTTTCAAGTCTCTTCTCCTGAGATTCTGCTTCTCTTTTTTGTTTTTCCATTTCCATTTGTAATCTTTTTTCATCTACCTGCATCTGCAGTTTTAAATTTTAAGCATCTATTCTCTTTTGTTCAGTTTGTTCTTTCATTTTCTTTTCTTCCGACTTCAATGCCTTGGCATATTGAACAGTCGCAAATTCTTCTAATTTATCACCTGTCTTCCCAAGGGCTTTACCCTGCTCAATAAAGTACTCAAATGTAGACATGATGTCTAAAATGTGAGTACAGAACCTGAAATAATTAATTATCTTATTTCAATCTTAATAGCAACAAGACTTAATAAAGTGCTTGTATAATCACTATGTTTACTCCAATCTCTGTGGAAAACAAGACTTGACACCAACTTGTATTATCAAATGTATAATAATATCACAAGTCACTTCTTAATCATCAGTGCACTACCCAAATCAGTGCATAACCATCAGTTATTTATCATAACTGCACTACAATAGTGCATAAGCAAAAAACCCACCAGTTAGTTATGATAAGTGCACTATAGACCAATAGTGCATGAGCATATATGTAACAATAGTGAAAGCTAACTATGCAAGAACTATGCAAACAATAACAAGACAATGTAAACAATAACAAAGGTCACCAACAATGTAAACAATAACAAAGATCAAAGTCAATGTAAACAACAACAAAGATCAAAGTCAATGTAAACAATAACAAAGATCAGAGTCAATGTAAACAATAACAAAGATCAGAGTCAATGTAAACAATAACAAAGATCAGAGTCAATGTAAACAACAACAAAGATCAAACAATACGAAAACATTCGCATAAGTCAAATAAATAAACAGCGAAACTAAAAAGAAATGTGATGACAAAATGCGAAGATATGACAAACAAATGACGCTACAGTGTTGTCACAACGTTACCCCTGTGAGGGTAACCAAAGAGAGTTATCTGTGTGGTGCCGGCTTTGTCAATGGCTCAGATTCGCCTGGCACCCGGTTGAAGATGAGCAGCAGGAGTGGAGAAGGTGAATATAAGACTTTGGGATGAGTTCCCAGCATATAGCCCCAGTGATTCTGGATCTCGTGACATATACCTCCTACCACTCTATCTCCCTCTCTATATTATAATACTAACGAGCCCCCACTCCCCTATTACACTGAGTGAACAGAAGAGAAAGAGAAGAAGAACAGTATGTCTCTTTCGCACACTTTCGTTCCTTCTCTATATATGTAATAACGTGTGTGGGTAATGTAACCACAACTACAACGTTTATTAAAATACTGAAATATAACAACATTCAGTTACAACAATACAAATGTAATAAGAACTAACCTAACTATGGCTGGAAAAGAAGATAATAGTTAGGCAAAAAATACACTCACTAAACTTAAGTCTACACGATGTGATGATGATGATGAATTAACCTAATCTTAACCCCAACAAAAAAGGATATCTTGATTCGGGGCTCGGAATGACTGTCAATAAAACTCTGGGAATTTGTATACACGGGCAAGTCTTAGTCTGCATTCAATAACACTGGACGGTCCACTGGATTTCGTCAGGTGTCGATGGCCTGTTCCTTTTGTCGCTCACAAAGCGAGTGTTGACATTGCGCCGCGTGTCTGAGCTGGCGTGTTCCTATGTTGTTGTTTAAACAATGTTATGCGGTGGAGACTTCCGCTGATATGCAGATGTCCCTGTGTGGTGAAGATATTGGTCTCGGGTGGTGATGATGGTGGAAGCAGGTTATATCTTGGTATTTGTTGGCGCATATATTTTACTGGGAGAATCTGTCCATTACTACAAGTAATTTTGTATCTCAATAATTTGCGTAGGCGCTGGTTTACAAATTCGTCCGTCGGCTCTTGCCCCTTCCGATAATTAAAGTAACGTGGACAGCTCTTTAGTAATGCAACAATCCTGCCTTGGTATTGTCTGCACCCTGTTCTGCGTGGGTGGCTGCGGATGATGGAAAGACACTTCACCGTCTGGCGAATTCCTTTCTCAAAAACCCCCGTGGAGAATGGGTAAAGTGGGTGCCGTTAATAACATGTGAGATGCGTGTCGTCGCAGTATCTCTGGTCGGCCCTACTTTTTAGCTTGTCCCGTAATTAACGCCCGCATCGTAGTAGACAAAGGCTGAGGTATCTCAAAGGTCCCCGGTCTCTACCACTGCGATGGATAAAAGGATAATCCCGTATAAATACCCCGTAACCTATGCTCCGCATGCGGTGTGTTTGTGTCTGTGAAATCTTACCCTTATAATGAATGACTGTGCGGTGTTTACTGTACGGTTAACAGGTAATGTAAGAGACAAAATAAACGTGTCTTGTATTTACTTCATTATAATTAATGAAACTGTGCGATCTTATAAGTATAATAATTCTTTGCATGGTGTTTATTGCAATCTGTACTATGAGTATGCGATATAATATTATAATAAACGTGACTGGTAATTACAGTGTTATATTTATTTACATATATGGGAAATAGGTATATATAATCTGACTGAGGTTAAGATATAATGATATAAGGTACAAATCTATATTACACTAACCTTGATGTCCATATCATGAATTTCACTGACACTTGGCCTGAATCTTCCTCGTGAAATATGGAACCAGTATATGCGGGCGGAATGATTTTTCATACCATTGCCCGAACGATAGATTTCGTTCAGTATATACTGTCTGAATTGCCTAGGGCTATTTTTCCGGTCGCTTCTTGGGTCATGTGAAAATTCGTTTGTTTTCCTTTCGTCAGAATTCAGTCCTCATTCCTAGGTACATTTCCTGTAATATTTTTCTATTATCGTTTCCTTGTTGTTCCTCTCCCAGACAAACTGTCTGTGTGCGTCCTTTGGGGCACGTACAGTGTTGTTCTTCTCGTTATAATTTCGTATTCATACTGCTTTCATGTTGTCCTTGTGCAGACTTTAAGTCTCCCTTAGTCACAACAATACTTGGTTAACACTGGCCCTGTGTAAACATATCCGCAACTTAGTATCAATTATTCCGATAGTCTGTTGGTGCAATGTCCGCGTGTTGTGAAAACATTTCAGGTGAATGTTGTTGCGTGCTGTCTCAGTGTTCTGTAAACCTTTCTTGTAAAATTAGTGGGTTTCCCACGACTGTCTGGTATGCACACAATGGGTATAGAAACGAAATACAAACTCATTCGTCTCTCGCGACATAGCTTTCCCCCAACAAGTTCGAGCATGGGAGAACTATTGCGAATTAGGGGGTATTTCGCTTTCCTTATTGCCCCCTATTAGTATCTTCTCACTATCTTTTGTCTCCTTCTCTTCCTGGTTCGACCCTTCGTTCTCCCCATCTTCTTCCTTATCTATTCCGTCTGAGGTGGGGGTCGGGTGGCGGCTAAGGAAGTCCGCTCCCACGTTTTCTTTCCCTGGGATGTAATCGATGTGAAAGGTGTAGGGCTGTAAGACCAGCGACCACCTCATAAATCTGGAGTTTAAGTTTTTCGAGGCAGCTAAAAACGTTAAAGGCTGGTGGTCGCATTGTAGGTTGAATTTCCTGCCATATAAGTAGGGTTGAAACTTCCTCACGGCCCATACTAACGCCAGGCACTCTTTCTCAATTGTCGAGTAATTTTTCTCCGCTTTATTCAGTTTTCTGCTGGCGTAGGCGATTGGGAAGAGCGAGGCGTCCGTCTCGCTGTGCGCTTGTAGTAGCGTCGCTCCTAGCCCGACATTACTCGCATCCGTTCTCAGGGTGAAATCCTTCGTAGTGTCTGGTAACTGTAATATTGGTTTCGCCGTGAGTTTCTCCTTTAACAGAGTGTAGGCCTGCTCACATTCGGCATTCCACCTTACTTTATCTGGGTTCCCTTTCTTCGTTAGTTCTGTCAATGGTGTGCAAATGCTGTTAAAATCTTTGATGTACCTTTGGTAGAACCCACAAAGAGATATAAAAGATCTTACGTCCTTTTTCGTGGACGGTCTGGGTGCCCTTTTCATTTTCTCTATGTTCTTGTCTTCAGGTACCATTGTTCCCTGCCCTATAGTATGCCCCAAAAAATCCAGTTCTGAATATGCTAACTGGCACTTAGTTGGCCGCGCCGTTAAGCCGGCTTCCTTCAGTCTCCTCAACAGCTGGGCTATGGCCTGCACATGTTCCTCAAATGTTTCTGTGGCAATCAAAATATCATCCATGAAATTCTGTATCGCATCATTCCCCAGAGGATCTAGTAGTTTCCTCATCATTTTAGTAAAAATTCCCGGGGCATTGCTCAACCCAAACGGTAAAACGTTGAATTCGAAATGGCCTTCCGGCGTGCTGAAGGCCAAGAGAGGTCTGATGCCAACTTTAACTGGTATCTGGTAATACCCTTTGCTGAGGTCAATCTTGGAAAAGTAGCATGCCCTGCTCAGCTTTGCAAACAACTGGTTGGTATCGGGTAGTGGCTCTGGGTTAAATTGCGTAACTGCGTTGAGTCTCCGATAATCAATACACAAGCGATGTTCACCGCTAGGTTTCCTCAGTAAAACCACACTGGCATTGTATTGGGATTCTGACCTGGAGATAATTCCCTCTTTCAACAAATAGTCGATCTCTTCTTTCAATGCTGTGGCCTTGGCGTATGGTAAGGGATAATTCTTCGCCCGGATTGGGCTGTGATCCGTCAGGCTCATGTCAAATTCGACTAATGAGGTTCGGCCTGGTTTATCCGTGAGGGTTTCCTGGTGGCGAGCCAAAAGCTGTCGGATCTGCTCCTGTTGACATTCTGCGAGGACGGGATGAATCTGAGCATCTAAGTATGACTCTCTCTGCTCGATAGGGTATTCCACTGACGACAGGGGTTCATGAGGCATCTGGGTGGCTACTGCTAGCGCCATTAGGTGCGCAGATTCACTAGGGGGCCTTTCTAAGTATTTCTTCAGTAAATTTATGTGATACAATTTCTGCTTTTTCTCCACTTGTATCTTGTAATTGGTCCGAGAGACCTTCTCGACCACTGTGTATGGTCCTCGCCATCCAATCTGTAATTTGTTCTGTGAACTGGGAAGTAGGAGCAATACCTTCTCGCCCACTACCAGTTCCCGATCCTTAGCCCTCTTGTTATATTGCCGGGCGTGCTTCCGCCTGGCTTCTTTCAGGTTTGTGGTCGCCAATTCCCATCCCGTTTTCAGTCGTTGTTTGAGCTCTGTAACGTACTGGAACGCCGTGGTGACCGTTTCATCTGCTTGCTTGTCCGTCCAAGTCCTCAGTAATGCTTCTAATGGCCCTTTTATTGGCCTACCAAATAGTAGGGTGGCTGGGGGATATCCGGTAGACGAGTGCGGTACCTCTCTGTATGCGAATAAGGCAGCCGGTAAGTACGTGTCCCACGTCTCCGGTTTTTCCTGCGCCAATTTTCGGATCATGTTGGTGAGGGTCCCGTTAAATCTTTCTACACTGCCGTTAGACTGTGGGTGGTATGGTGATGAAAATACGTGTTTGGTTCTGAAGATCTTGAGTACCTCCTCCGTCAACTTTCCCCGGAATTGTGACCCGTTGTCTGTGAGGATTTGGTTAGGAAATCCCACTCGAGTGAAGATTTGCAGCAGAGCCTCTGCTACATGCACTGAGTCACAGACGGGTAGGGCGATAGCTTCCCCCCACATGGAGCATAAATCTACTAAGGTAAGAATGTGGGTATTCCGCTTCTTCGTCCTCAGCAGTGGTCCAATTATGTCGACCGCAACTCTTTCGAATGGGACCCCAAAAATGGACATCTCACCCAGGAGTGCTGGCGCTGTCCAATGTTTAGGCGCCACGCGTTGACATTCGGGGCATGACCGTACAAATCGATCAATGTCGCCTGTGATGCCTGGCCAGTGGTAATGGCTAGTTATTCTTTGGGCTGTGGCTCCAATCCCCATGTGGCCACTAAACGTAATCGAATGTCCCATCTCTAATATTTGGGATCGGTATGGAGTGGGTACTACCAGCTTAATATGTTCCTGTCCGTGCTTCCCTGCTTTCCGGAACAGTAGGCCTTCCTTGCAATAAAAGTCTCCTGGTTTTGGGGGGCTATTCCCTTTCAGTACCTTCCGAAAGCAAGGTTCTAACGATTTGTCGACCTTTTGAGCTTGCTTCAGTTCTTCTGGGAGTGGATTAGGCGCGTTCTGCGCACTCCCCTCTTTCTTTGCTTGGTCTCGTGTCTGCACTGCTGCTACGACTTTCGGCTTAGGAGGATTCCCTAAGAATACATATTTGCAGCCGAGAATGACATCATAAATGGGATCTTCGAGGACTGCCGATCGTATTTCTCCCGAGACAAATCTAGATTCTATCTGAATTCGCGCAATGGGCACCGTTAAAGGGGGGTTGCTTTTGACTGGCCCTGGATCTCAATCGTTTCCTCGGTCAAGTGTTCTGGCTTGACCAGCCTCGCGCTGATGACTGAATCAAACTCCAAGCCCGTGTCATATAAACAGTTCACCCTTTCTCCGTTTACGACCACTTCGTCTACCACCGCCGGATGTGATTTTTTCCCCCTCTTCATTCTGGGACTCTTTGTCTTTCATCGTTCGGGTTTCTATACACGCCGCGCGATGGGGAGGAGGGCGTTTTTTGCATTCGCTGGTGTAGTGATTTTTCATCTGACAATACCGGCACCATTTATCCCATTGTCTCTGGTTCTGAGAAAAGGAGTTGTGTTTAGTTTCCTGTCTATGTGGATTACGAAGTGAGTTGTCTTTCTTCCCTTGATACCGGTCACTGGGGTCCTTCTCCACTTTATTAAGGGACTCCTTCTCCTTTGGTCTTCGTTGGAAATCTGGATGTTTCTTGCGGGGGCCTTGTGTTTCCTTCAACGCATTATGAAACCGTTCTGCCAAAACCAGAATGTTTTCTAGTTTTTCTGCACCATTTTCTATGAGGAACTTTTTCATCTCTGGGGTCATCGAATCTTTGATCTGTTCGATCATGACCAATTCTTTGAGTCTGTCATGAAATATTCTAATCCACATATATAAATTATTAGGTAAATATGAAGCCTAACAAATAAAATTAATAAAGAGAAGAGCAATGGAAAAATAACAGTGCTGTCACAATAAATGTACTCGAAATCCCCCTTGTTTTCTGCTTCGTCTGCAAATTGTAACGCTTTCACGTTGATAGTAAAGCTTACTGTATTATTACCCGCCTTCTTCAATGAAACGTGTGCTGTATTTCTTGGAAAAGCATTGAGAGGCCCTGCGTAATGACCTAAATTAATCCTAACATTAATTATACTGCGTTACCAAAACGAACGAACAGATGGACAAAAGGATAAAAAGAGAAGGGAGAGGCAAAAAGCCGAACACTAAACACGCTTCGCGCGATCCGCAAATGCTGCCATCACGCGTGTAAGTCTACATGCACTAATTTTTTTTCAGACGGACAGTGATAAAATACACTACCCTTTCCCAGAGTTAGGTTTATAAATCATAACAGACTCTTATTAGAAAAGATAACAATAGATGGGTTTACGTTTGAACACATAACAGTACCCAGACAGCACATCTTCGAAACAGGAGGTAGAAGAAATTGCATATTTTGAACGCAGCCACGTAGCTCCTTTAAATTAGTATTTTTGGGTTCCTTAGGGCTTGCTGACAAATAATATGTAAAACGTTACGCAAATAGTCCAGGAATTAATAAATTATACCCAAAATAAAATATTGGGGGTGCCTGACAGCATAAAATCATTTCTGCTCATAAGATTTTTTTTTAACGTGTTTGAAAAAAATTTACGTTACAGAAATAGCCTACCATGTAAACTCCAAATTGATTGGAGCGCAACAAATGAAAGCCTAACCACGATTGGTCGGGCTATAAATACTATCTTGGTTGTTAGGGGAAACGGGGAAAGGTAACATTTTTTCAAACACTTGTCGAAACGGGGCTCATTGGTCAGACTCGCTGATATACACACTTGGGAGCGTTAGTTCGAAACCACTTGTTTAAAATAGCTTGATAAAGCATCAGTGCGTTGAAGCCAGCTCATATTTGTGTAAAATAAAAGCCTGGAACATAAGCAGATAGGAATTTGTGCCAGTTTGTGCCAGAATTCATTGCTAATCAACGTATCTGTGTTTATTCGTATGAATTGTGGTAAGCTTGAACCATTTAATATCTTTTAATGAAAATTGAATGTGAATTGTTGATTTATGCCTGTATATATATGTGTAGTTCAGTGGCAAACGTGAGGTAAAGCCTAAAATGCTCCAGCCTGAACAGAGGGTGTCGGAGAGAAGTAAAACGGCATGGAATGGCCAAACAGTACACTGACACCTGGATGATTGACTAGAAAGAAATAATGCTGGAAGTGCAGAGGCGTAGTAACCATTAAGAAGGGTAATACTGGAATAAAGTATTTCAGATGAAGCTGACTGTTGGCCTAATGCTCTGAACGCAATGTTTGTGATGTATTGTGATCAGTGTAAAAAGAAAATATAAATTAGTTATGAAGTAGAAGGTACATCCTTCTTGATTTCAGGGACAGTGGTCTTGATGGTAGTGAGCAGCACCTGGTCAGAGCTTTGCTGAATCCAGAGTCGGACAGCATACTCCTTGGTCCTTTTAGCTATCAGTGAGGTGTCTCCAGAGCCCAGAGGAGAATTCGAGCAGAGGAGTCCTTTCCTGCCGCCATCACTCAAGATAAGCAGAGTTGGCCAGCTGAGCTCAACATTATGTCCCCTCATCTTGAAATAACTTTATAAAAATACCATTCAGAGGGGAATTTATTTGTCTTAAAATCAGGAACTGTGAACATCTCCAATAATAGTCCCTAAAGACAAACTATTGAAGTCATGATGACAAATACCAACAGAGCTTGAACAAAACAAAACCAGTATTACCTCATTTTACTACTACACAACTGACACACATAGAACATTTGTAGTAATATATGTCACTACAATATTCATATTAAATACATTCTGTACATAACTTGTAATTTAAATTGATTGTGATTCCTGGTTCCCTTGTAGTTGAATCAGGACACATATTCATTCATGCCAGTAATGAATACATATTGTTATTTGAAAGTTTATCAGTGACTCTTTTAAGATATCTTTGTAGAGTGTTATATGTATGTGAGTGTCACAGTGTTGTCAAGAGTAGTGGATTAAATTAAATTGTTTATCTGTCTGTTGTTGTGACTTACACTTCACCATACTCATACCCTAGACACATAACGTAGCATCACACTATTCCAGAATAATTCTGACTGAGATATATAGATATGTGGTAGCAAGTAAGGTTATATATAATATACTACTCTTATTAGATATATATATACCTTCACAGCTGATCTCAGTCAGTACACTAAGTCCCTTATAAATATCTATAACATCCCACTTCACCACAGAGTCCCTCGAAGGTTTGGGTAAATTCTCCCAGTTTCATCCATTTGAGCAAATACCCTTCTAACCTTGCAGCAAATTGCATGTACGTTTCGCCATTTTCGCGTTTAGTTGATCGGAACTTGTATTGGAAGGCGCTGGCTTGTAGTTCAAAGCGTACCAAGAGGGATTTTTTCAAAGTTTCATAATCGTCTTGTAAGCCCTCTGGTAATCTGCTAAAGACGTCATATGCTATACCCCGGAGTCCTTGTGACACTTTAGTATTCCAGAGGTTCTCCTGCAGGCCATAGCTCCTAGCGGTCCGTTCAAAACGGTCTAGAAAGTCGGCTATATTATCATTTCGTTCCGAAAATACTTCCAGCGGAAATTTCATGGCCTGATTATAATGTTGGTGCGAAGACGCTGTGCAGTCTGACCTGGGCGAAGCCCCCGCCCCTTCATCTGCGTGCGACTGGGCTCTATGCTCCAACTCTAGTTGTTTCATCCATAGTTCATGCTCTCTCTCTCTCAGCTTCTAATTCCTTGGCTTCTCTCTCTCTCTCAGCTTCTAATTTCCTGGCTTCTCTCTCTCTCTCAGCTTCTAATTTCCTGGCTTCTCTCTCCTCCTTCTCCGCTGCTAATGTCAATCTTCTTTGTTCTACTTCTGCTGCCAGTTTTTCTTTTCTCTCTTGCTCTGCAATTTTATCTTTTCTCTCTTGCTCTGCAATTTTATCTTTTCTCTCTTGCTCTGCAATTTTATCTTTTCTCTCTTGCTCTGCAGTTAACATTTTTTCCACATATTCTATAAGTTCTCCTTTTTCTAGTTTTAAACTAGTTGCTTCCTGGATAAGCGCTGCGCGCATTTGCAACCAATCTGCCATGGTCAAGCTAGAATTTCAATCTGCCTGTCGCAACTCAAAATTATGTGAGAGCAATTTAGAGCGAAAAATAAAATCGTGACTTTGCCCCAAGGGAGAAACAACAACCAAATTTCCTGAATACTTCCCTATAACCTTTACACCCGTGCAGATAAATGACAATATTTAAACAGTCCTGACCATAAAAAGTCTGACCCTAAACCGTCTGCCTACCAAGAAAACACTGCCAAAATGTATCGTCTCGGTGGCTTAGCGCTATTGTTCACTTGTGAACAAAAGAACTATACAACGTCGGTTCGCTCGTTTCGATGCGTTCGACTTCAGCAATGCCTTTTGTTAAAAGACCCACATGGTACTATACATGTACCAAAAATCCAGGTAAATTTATAATGATGACAACAAATCAATAGAGGTAACTAGATGCAGTAATAAAGTGCATATAAATTAATACGGTGTAATCTTCTAACATATGTCAATGTCTTACTTAATATACTATGAATATCTAATCTAATCTAATCTTAATATCTAATATGAATATCTAGTTATCTAATACTCTATTCTGTGTTCTTTCCCTCTACCTAAGTAGAATAAGGAACAGTATAGAAGACAGTGAATATGTTTATACAAAATTTGCAAAAAAGAATTATTTAATGTTTTAGTCTAGGGCAAGTCCCAAGGTATATTCCGGACTGCAGCCCACAATTATGTCACAACGTTACCCCTGTGAGGGTAACCAAAGAGAGTTATCTGTGTGGTGCCGGCTTTGTCAATGGCTCAGATTCGCCTGGCACCCGGTTGAAGATGAGCAGCAGGAGTGGAGAAGGTGAATATAAGACTTTGGGATGAGTTCCCAGCATATAGCCCCAGTGATTCTGGATCTCGTGACATATACCTCCTACCACTCTATCTCCCTCTCTATATTATAATACTAACGAGCCCCCACTCCCCTATTACACTGAGTGAACAGAAGAGAAAGAGAAGAAGAACAGTATGTCTCTTTCGCACACTTTCGTTCCTTCTCTATATATGTAATAACGTGTGTGGGTAATGTAACCACAACTACAACGTTTATTAAAATACTGAAATATAACAACATTCAGTTACAACAATACAAATGTAATAAGAACTAACCTAACTATGGCTGGAAAAGAAGATAATAGTTAGGCAAAAAATACACTCACTAAACTTAAGTCTACACGATGTGATGATGATGATGAATTAACCTAATCTTAACCCCAACAAAAAAGGATATCTTGATTCGGGGCTCGGAATGACTGTCAATAAAACTCTGGGAATTTGTATACACGGGCAAGTCTTAGTCTGCATTCAATAACACTGGACGGTCCACTGGATTTCGTCAGGTGTCGATGGCCTGTTCCTTTTGTCGCTCACAAAGCGAGTGTTGACATTGCGCCGCGTGTCTGAGCTGGCGTGTTCCTATGTTGTTGTTTAAACAATGTTATGCGGTGGAGACTTCCGCTGATATGCAGATGTCCCTGTGTGGTGAAGATATTGGTCTCGGGTGGTGATGATGGTGGAAGCAGGTTATATCTTGGTATTTGTTGGCGCATATATCTTACTGGGAGAATCTGTCCATTACTACAAGTAATTTTGTATCTCAATAATTTGCGTAGGCGCTGGTTTACAAATTCGTCCGTCGGCTCTTGCCCCTTCCGATAATTAAAGTAACCTGGACAGCTCTTTAGTAATGCAACAATCCTGCCTTGGTATTGTCTGCACCCTGTTCTGCGTGGGTGGCTGCGGATAATGGAAAGACCCTTCACCGTCTGGCGAATTCCTTTCTCAAAAACCCCCGTGGAGAATGGGTAAAGTGGGTGCCGTTAATTACATGTGAGATGCGTGTCGTCGCAGTATCTCTGGTCGGCCCTACTTTTTAGCTTGTCCCGTAATTAACGCCCGCATCGTAGTAGACAAAGGCTGAGGTATCTCAAAGGTCCCCGGTCTCTACCACTGCGATGGATAAAAGGATAATCCCGTATAAATACCCCGTAACCTATGCTCCGCATGCGGTGTGTTTGTGTCTGTGAAATCTTACCCTTATAATGAATGACTGTGCGGTGTTTACTGTACGGTTAACAGGTAATGTAAGAGACAAAATAAACGTGTCTTGTATTTACTTCATTATAATTAATGAAACTGTGCGATCTTATAAGTATAATAATTCTTTGCATGGTGTTTATTGCAATCTGTACTATGAGTATGCGATATAATATTATAATAAACGTGACTGGTAATTACAGTGTTATATTTATTTACATATATGGGAAATAGGTATATATAATCTGACTGAGGTTAAGATATAATGATATAAGGTACAAATCTATATTACACTAACCTTGATGTCCATATCATGAATTTCACTGACACTTGGCCTGAATCTTCCTCGTGAAATATGGAACCAGTATATGCGGGCGGAATGATTTTTCATACCATTGCCCGAACGATAGATTTCGTTCAGTATATACTGTCTGAATCGCCTAGAGCTATTTTTCCGGTCGCTTCTTGGGTCATGTGAAAATTCGTTTGTTTTCCTTTCGTCAGAATTCAGTCCTCATTCCTAGGTACATTTCCTGTAATATTTTTCTATTATCGTTTCCTTGTTGTTCCTCTCCCAGACAAACTGTCTGTGTGCGTCCTTTGGGGCACGTACAGTGTTGTTCTTCTCGTTATAATTTCGTATTCATACTGCTTTCATGTTGTCCTTGTGCAGACTTTAAGTCTCCCTTAGTCACAACAATACTTGGTTAACACTGGCCCTGTGTAAACATATCCGCAACTTAGTATCAATTATTCCGATAGTCTGTTGGTGCAATGTCCGCGTGTTGTGAAAACATTTCAGGTGAATGTTGTTGCGTGCTGTCTCAGTGTTCTGTAAACCTTTCTTGTAAAATTAGTGGGTTTCCCACGACTGTCTGGTATGCACACAATGGGTATAGAAACGAAATACAAACTCATTCGTCTCTCGCGACAAGTGTATACACAAAAATATACGTAAAGAACTGAATAATAGAAAAGGGGAGACCTACAAATACAAACCATCGAAATCGAAACTAAAAAACAGAAAGAAAGAGAGAAAAGAAAAAGAAAAAAAAATATACAAGAAACAAAAATAAAGCACAACGCGTCACAACTAAACAGATATAGCAACGATTGTCGCTAGCAAATTTCACAGTAGGAAATTCGCACAGTCCCTAACGAAAACGCTAACAGTAGAACCTCTGTGACGTGGTATCTTCTACTGAAAGTCACTGCCCAACCGAGAAAACCCGCAGAATATAAACATATAAATATACAAATACAAATAACATATAACATGTAACAAATAGCAAAAAATGTGAAAGAATTTAGAAGGCTCAGCTAGAACATAAGGGCACAGTTCACAAACAAAACAGGCCACTTAACTTCTATGTATCCACAACGTCAGCACAGTTCAGAACAGGATGTGATCAGCATTCTTAGGACAATGATCCAACGTTGATCCATATCTGCTCTCGTAAACTGCCATGACGAAGGAAATGAGCTTCTAACAGGAAACAGCTTCTGAACTTGACCTTCTGAATCTGCAACAGTACCTCTCAGACCGGAACAGTTGTTACGGCACTTGTTCTTCTTCTTAACAGATCAGGAAATCCATTCGCTCGGTACTTGTCCTTCTAGTTGTAGACAAACTTCAATACTGCCGAGCAGCGCCGGGTAGTTTCAAAATATCAACAACTGTCAGTAATGCCGGGTACTTTCAAAATCTTTCATCAAAGGTGATGAATAGAAACTGCAACGTTGTCTTGTAGTCTGCTGATGATGTCTGGGTTTGTTGACCCCCTTGAGAGCTGGTATCAGAGTAAACCAACCTATGGCCACCAAAAATGATAAGGGTGGATTTAGGCTAAATGATAATGGTGCGCCACAATGCCAGGTACGTTAGCTCCGTATAAGATTGACGACCACTTGCCACCCCTATCGACACCTGGTATTAAAGTGCAAGATGTAGGTGTCTTCTCTGATTTTAGGATGTTGCTGTGTATGCGGTAGTAGAACAGTTCACAAGGTATAACACAGGCAACATGATGTGTAGAGTCATAGAAATGGTAACTTCGTTGTATAATTTTTTCCATTTATTGCACGCCACAAAACAGTCAGGATATTTATATCATCAACATAGTTCAACGAGTTCAGCATTCAAAATCATAGAGTTCTAGTTCGTGAAGCTGTATAAATAATACATATAAATTCTGCAACAGTGTCAGCTGCAGATCATCACTGTTCATAGACAATAAAAAATATTCCCTTTCTGATGCTAGCAGATCAGATGTATACAATCAGTCCGTTTACTGTCTGCACGTGAATAGCATACATGGATTACAGGTCAGCTCGACCTTTATAATGTTTCTAAGTCTAACCATCTGACTTGGACGTGATCTCTGATATAACGAATCCTGGAACACAGACAATAGTCTTGTTGGTCTAGAGCGACCCATATATATATAACTAGTTCAGGTATAAAGATACCGGTGACTTAATCCTAGTCAAAGTACCTCTCCATTTTGAATCACACAGGCGAGCAAAAAGGCGACAAAATGACGAACCTCTAGATGATAGCATAAAGTTCGATACAAGAGGAATTACCTTATTTCGGAAAATCAACCATGAACATATGCCTCCAGGCAGGCTTGAATAATACTGGGAAATAGTCTAGTTAGCTAACTAACTCACAAAGACAATGTATTTCCCTCAGAAAATCACAAGACGCAGGTCGCGTCTGCTCGCTACTTAGACCATTTCTAAACTCCCCGAGCTGGCCGGAACAACAAACGAAAACCAAGTCGAGACATGCGCAGAACGACAATCTCTGAGTCGCCGTTCACAATAAGACGATTCTAAGAACATTCGAGATAAAAGTCTTACACAGTCGCGCCTTTTATGGTCATGAAAAGAAGCGTTAAGACATGTTTTCAGACATCTACCATAGTTGACTGGTACTACCAAATAAGGAGATGTGGTCACGCTTCGTTCAAGAAATTATAGACCGAACGTGTCTCTATACAAGAGGAGGTAAACTCCTAAAAAATAGCAGTATCAATATTTCGGGTTCTGTCCCTTTGACTGTAAATATATATAATATACATTTCAGTCAAAAAATGATCATACATACGAAAATTGTTTATACAAACGAAAAATAATACAGATCCGTGCGTAACACTATTTCTTCATATGTTTTGCGCAGAGATATGTGAAATTCAAATGATATTTAAAGTTTTGGCCACTACTTGGATGATTTAATTAGTACCCAAAATAATTTTCATTGAATGCACCAAAATACCTTAACTGAATTCACCAAAATAACTTTCACTGAATGCACATTGCAGTTTCCTCAACTTTCCTAAAAGAGGTGCTGTTGTTTCATCCGTTACAAACGTTACTAAAATTCCTACCAAGACAATTATCGTTGTTAAGATTGAAGGAGACAGAGACAGAATACAACAAAGAGAGAACGTACTGGGCAGTGTGACGTCATGGTATAGCAAGAAAGCTGTGGAGAGACATGATGGTATGGCAAGAAAGTTGCGGAGAGACATGATGGTATGACAAGAAAGTTGTGGAGAGACATGATGGTATGGCAAGAAATTTGTAGAGAGACATGATGGTATGACAAGAAAGTTGTGGAGAGACATGATGGTATGGCAAGAAAGTTGTGGAGAGACATGATGGTATGACAAGAATGTTGTGGAGAGACATGATGGTATGGCAAGAAAGTTGTAGAGAGACATGATGGTTTTGCAAGAAATTTGTGGAGAGACATGATGGTATGGCAAGAAAGTTGTGGAGAGACATGATGGTACGGCAAGAACGTTGTGGAGAGACATCATTGTATGGCAAGAAAGTTGTGGAGAGACATGATGGTATGGCAAGAAAGTTATGGAGAGACATGATGGTATGGCAAGAAAGTTGTGGAGAGACATCATTGTATGGCAAGAAAGTTGTGGAGAGACATCATGGTATGGCAAGAAAGTTGTGGAGAGACATCATGATATGGCAAGAAATTTGTGGAGAGACTTCATGTTATGGCAAGAAAGTTGTGGAGATCATGATGGTATGGCAAGAAAGTTGTAGAGAGACATCATGGTATGGCAAGAAAGTTGTGGAGAGACATCATGGTATGGCATGAAAGTCAACAACATAATTTATAAATAACACTGGAGGCAGAAAGTTGTGGAGAGACATGATCACATACGCCACAAGCCATGACACTTGTAAAAGAAGAAGTATGGATTCAGTTCTTGTTGTTTTCATGTAATATTGGTCTAATGTGGAGAGCATGGGCTACAATATTTCTATACTTGGAGAGTATTGGGTATAGTATTTATATAATGTGAATTGTCTGGAGACGGTTTAATTTTGTTTTATAATCTGGAGTATGTATAATGTTTGTTTAACTTGAAATACATTGGGCTGTCCTCAATACATTATCTAAACACTCATTTGTGAGTGATATGTATTTTATTCTAGATGGTGTAGAACCACACGTCTGTGAGGAAAGAAAGACAAGATTACTTCGTCCACAAGCATGTCCTAACAGGCAGCAAAGGTGAGGCTACTGAAAGTGCTAGCAATTATATAATGCACTACACATTATTACAGAAACCCGTACTGCAAAACTATGTAAACATGTCTTACTTCAGGGTGTGTAGTTTAATCTAAGAATGTCACTGTTCTGGTTCTAGAGCATGTAAACATGGCAGAGTACAGGAAATATTTTTTAAAAAAAAGGACAGCTCTATTAGTCTTGTCTTTTGGAGATGACAATAAACGTGACTTTTTCTCTTGATGTACACCGCTTTAATTTAGGTGGGGATAGGCATGTCAGAATAGCGGGTTTGACTGGTGTTTCTTGTCTTCAGACAGCATGTGTTTTATGGAAGCAAATCATGATTACAAAATGAGTAAAGCCATAGGATCAATAGGAGTTAACATTTTTTTTTTTCTATAACCAGCGGCACTCGAGCTTTCCAGCTCTTTCGGCCCAATGACATGTCATTGCGAGGCTGGGGGGTCAGTGGACTTTCCTTCCAACCCGGTCAGGAGCTTCGCTCCTTCCCATCCACACGGAATTTATGTGCAGGAGCCGTTCAGGTTAGTCATATTTCCGGTCGTAAACATTTCTTCAAACGCCGACGGCCGTGTTTGAACCATGAACACCTGGTCGCCAGTACAACGTCGTAGCCATTACACCAGCGCGGCTCCCAGGAGTTAACATTATATGGTTTTACAGAGCAGTATTTCATATAACATGGGCATCTAAAGAAATAAAGGATTATGGCCCTCGGTGGAAGCCAATCGTTAGAGCCAATCTCCTTGGAAACGTAAGTTCCTCCTTTCTCTACGGTCTCTACATTCTTCTGTAGTCCCAACGTCTCTTGTCCCAGCTACTTACCAACTGCCCGTGCAGAACCTGTTTTTTTATTTCCCGTTGACCGCTAAGTATCTCTACTTCTGATTGGTCTGGCCACCTGACCTAAGCCCAATCACTTACCTCGTTTTATACTTAATCACCAAATTTGCATTGAACCCTGGCTAGGTCAAGGCGACGATCATGCCGTTCTGTTTGTAACTTAACCTTGCAACTACTACCCCATACTTAGGTCTTTCGTGAACGTTCTTATCTTGCTGTTCCTTCCTTATCAACTCCTCCCTTTAACTCAATTCCCTACTACATAAGGCTGGACAAGTGATTGTAAACCTGTGTTAGTGTATTGACAGCGAAACTGTCAATCTACATTGAAAGCCAGGAGTTGTAGAGGTAGGAAGTTAATAGCAGGGGTCGTGACACACACCGGGACTTATTTGTGTGTACCACTATATCAATTCTAGCGACACTTTGTGCCGGTCAAAAATAAGTTTGTGTGTTTTTCTGTTATACTGCATTAAAGAGAAAAACAAATATATAAAAATTTACTGCACGGACTAAGAACGAGTTTCTAATTTAGTTTAATTTTGTAAATATATTAAAAAATAACTAAAGTAAAAGACAATTTTAAATTATTCTTTACACACAAAAGATTTTTATATGATTTACGTTACTGTTACAAAAATGTTGATAATAATTATTATAAACACAAATATAAGGCATACAACTATCTATGAATTATGTTGTAGATTTTTGCCCACATTATTATTTATTACTTCCTCTGCAATTTGAACCGCAATATAGGAGTAAATGTATATACGTGTGGTGTGAGTGTGTGTTAGGGTTCCCATTCGTCCCGTTTTTCCCGGGACAGTCCCGTTTTTTTTATAAAATGTCCCGGTGTCCCGAATTTATTCCAAATGTCCCGCTTTTTAAGGGTCCTTCCTGAAAAAAAAAATCTTTGGGTAACGGCTTTTATTTCGTAAATAAATTAAGGGGCTGCTGTAAAACTGGTAAGAAATATAAGTATTAAAACCAATAAAACGGTGTTTAATCAGTTTTACGAATAACGGTTCGTGTTTTAGTAGTGTTACTTTATCAATTTCCGGTTACAGTGGACCCTCGGTTTGAATCTCGAACAAAAATTCGAAAGTCGACCAAAACAGTGTTCAGTGAGCATCTACCAAATGATTTAATGCGTATTAGCATTAGTATGCAGTATTTTTATCGTTTTTCTTCCGCATAATGCCGAAACGTAAGTGCAGTATAAATGATAACATTACAAAAGAATTTCCCTTCATTAAAGGTGTAGATGAAAATGTGGAATGTACTTTATGCAGCTCTAAATTTTGCATTTCACATGGTGGTCGGTCAGACGTAGTCAACCACGTGACAACGAAAAAACATAAAGGTGCTGTTGAAAGTAAGGCTTCCAACAGCAGTATAATCATTTCTTAAATGCGAAAACCCAGAGCGAAAAGGAAATGGAAAAACAGTTATCATTGGCAGCACAGGAAGCAACCTTCGCTTATCACACGGCGGTGCATAACCACAGCTTTAAGTCCATGGACTGCACAAAGGTGTCAGTGAAAAATGGTGTGAGATGTTCGCTCATTTTACAAAGGAGGATATAAATGCTGAGAACCTGAAATGCCTTGTTAGTTTTTGTTTGGCACTGCCAGGATCCAATGCAGCTGTTGAACGTGTTTTTTCATTAATAAATGCGCTTTGGACAGACGGAAAAAACAGACTTAAAATTCAGTGAAAGCTTTAACCATTATAAAGACCCATTTTAAGGATTTCTCTTGTGCTGAGTTCTCTATGTCCAAATATCAGAAGGAAAAAAACTTCTTGAACGGGCCCATAAATCTGACAAATATTCTGATGAATCTGAAATATAAACTTGACTATTGTGTATTTTTTAAAGGTGCGATTTTTCTAATTAAGTATGTTTGTAATTTAGAATTCTTTTTTAAAGTGGAAGTTGTGTTAGTTAATGTGTGTATTTTTATACCAGTATCTTATTTTAAGTGCAACATATAATATATAATAGATTTATTTGTGCTTTACCTTAATTTTTAACATGTCCCGTTTTTTTACAAAATGTCCCGGGTTTTTTAGGTAAAAATTTGGAAATGTCCGGGTTTTTAAACAAAACATTATGGGAACCCTAGTGTGTGTGCGTGTGTGTGTGTGTGTGAGTCCTCCATCTGCTTTGTTCGTTATCAAGTGAATACATCTATCTCACTTATAAAGTTGGTATTTCGTCTCAGGCGTCTCCCGTCACCATACAGTTTCTCCGTCAACTGGGCTAGAGAAGGTTGTGCGACCACTCTGCTGCTCTCATGGAGGACACATTATACTGTTTGTCCTCCACACAACGAGACATATTTGTTTGTCAAATTTTCTATTTGTTAAGCAATTGATATTTGTATCTGTAATGGCCTGTTCTCTGTGTGAAAATTATCACATGATCTGTTGGTTCTGTTGTATCAGACTTTGGGGATTCTTGTATTCTTTTTCCTTAAACTTATTATTGATTGTATCCCTTCACGTGTAGCTCTGTCAGGTGTTTGGATTGTGTTCCCTTCTTCTTTGTCAAGTCTATCTGCCTTCTCATTTTGATATATCTTCTAGTGGGCAGGGATCTACTTTACGTTTACATTTTGTTTTAAATTTTATTCTAAATTTCCATTAGTGCTTCAGCCTGGCCGCTCTGTTCGTTTGGTGTGTTTCTGGGTGCAGTTATGACTGACATAGAGTCTGTGAGGAACTGTCGTAATGTTTAAAGATAGGTATAGAGATTTATTTGGTCCCGCCTTAGTAGAAGTGATAGCGGTAAATAAATGAGAAATAAGGTATAAGAAATAGGTTTCACGAGTGAATAGTTTAAGGGTAGAATCTGTCACTGGATTGAGAAGACACTCTAGTCCAGCCTATCTTAACGACTGTAATTTATTATCAGACAATCCTACTCTCCATACATAAAACATATACGTTTAACCACTCACACACACAGTTATGTGACAACAAGACACACACGTGAAAACTATGGTAAATGGAGTATGGGGCTGACCAACATATAAATTAAGTTTTGTTTATTTTATTATCACTTAAACTTCTGTCAACATCAAACATATAGAAATCAATATAAACATAGGTTTCAAACATAGGAAAATAACCCAATAAGTGCCATCCCCTCTTGTTGAGAAAAGATCCCAAAAGAAGTTAATAACCCAAAAGGTCAAAGATTAACACTAGAGTATAGAATAGACAATAAAGCAAAGAACAAAGTTCCTAGTTAAGCTATCCCGTAAAATAACAGTATTTGCAAAGAAAATAAGGGATGGTATAGTTTCCGTAACTATAACGTATTCACTCTCACTCTGTCATTCGTGGCCACATCAATCACGCCTTTCCTAATACTTGGTTAACAACCTATTGAACGTAAACATCAATGTACATGTATCAACATCCAGTGTTGCGCTTCTCCGAAGTGAGACCCAGTTCCTCCACGAATAATTACTTTTCCTAATGGGGAAAGCCTACTTTGGTGGTGGGTTATTGGATATGAAGATGTCACATCAGATAGTTCATGTAGCAAAATATAAACCGCGATCTAGTGTTCACAGTAGACAGTAGACAGTACTTCCAATAGCTATAGGAAACATCTGGTTGGTAAACTGTTAATAAAGAATGATGAGGGTATATCCTATCGGTTTTTCTCTCTGGGGTTGAGTGCCGATTATGAAACAACGTATTCTCCTAGATAAATTTTACTTGGAAACACGACTGTCAGTAGTCGGAAAGAAATGTTATATATATATATATATATATATATATATATATACATATATATATATATATATATATATATATATATATATATATATATATATATATATTGATATATAATATATATATATATATATATATATATATATATATATATATATATATATATATATATTTATATATATTTTTATATATTTATATTTATATATATAAATTAGGCCACAGCGGGCTGATACAATTGAATGCAAAAATCTGCGTATTTTGTAAGAATTGTTACTATTAATCTTATTGTTAATATTTTTGGTCTCTCTCTGAATGAAGCAAGAAGACCGACCAGGTCAACATCGAAGACCCGATAATAATAAGAGTTGTTACTGGTGCTATTAGACCGCTGGCAGCTGATTTGTGATCAGTATTAAATTAGGAAGAAAACAAACATTTAATCACAATATCAATATCCTTTCCTATCACGCGTAAGGGTAAGATCTCCTAACCTCTTCGTCATTTAATTAAATTGAAAAGCACACGTGTCTTAGTCTATCTTATCACGCTTCGCTTAAGTGGTACGAGTTGGGTTTTAGGTATGCGCCTTTCCCGTCCCGCCCGGTAAAACACTCAGCGCACAAAATCAGTGTTAATTTAACCCCTTAAGGCCCAAGATGCCTTATACTTGAATGAAAAATTCAATCCTGTGTCCATGGCTTCAAGGCACACTGCTTATTGCAGATTGCAACTTTTTTTATAAATCTAAATGACCTTGACCTAGTTTTGAACTGTCCCATATATGACCCAATGGGCTTTGGTCTATATTTATTAGCACATGACAACAGGTTTTCTTAAGAAAATGGCCAAGTCCCACAAATAATAACTACAACTATTTAAATATTCTGTAACAAGAGAAACATTCAAACTCCATTTTTATGGTACACTAATTAATAATAAACATACATTTGCTTACAAATACATATAGCAAAATTTGAGTAAGTGAATAAAAGAAACACATGTATAACTTTCTACTTCACCATTTAATAGTAAAGTTAAATGTGGAACAGTCTAGTGTAACAGTTTCTTTGCTCCATGAAACACAATGGAATATTGCATTTTTCACAAAAAGTGTTTGTTTTCTGGCTGCATAATTTGCATCGCAGGCGACAATTTACAGATCTTTTCACTGGCAAATGCATAAATCCATAGGTTCTGGCATAATTACTTTCTTGTTTCTTTTTACTGAATATGATGCTGCCAGCTGTGCATCTGAAGGCCTCCCTCTTTTTCTTGGTGCCAACATCTCTATAAGTGAGGAAGCAAGTTTTCCTTGAAACCTTCGCTGAGTTAGAACACTATTTTTGGGAACAGCGAGCAAATTATTCATGATGATATAACAACCAAGCATTTATCATCACGATCATCAAACTGTGCCAGAACACATACAAGTACCATCTTCTGGATTTCACTGGGTACTTGTACTTAGCCACATAGCAGTCTAAAAGGTCCACTCCACCCATATTTTGATTGTACATACTGATGATAGCAGGCCGAGCTAAGTCTACATTCTGCCTTTGTCAAATCTACTGAACTTGTTGCACAGTTGTAGGCCAGTACAACTGGACAAAATGGTCACAGCTCTGGTGTCATACCAGCGAACAGCAACACAGTTTGTGTACTTCTCAACACTGTAACCCATGGCACCACGTCCTTTCCTTTTCAGTTATTTTTCCTCTTGCAATTTTGAATCAGGTAGAAGGTTAACTCTGACAGTTCCTGTGAAGAACATGCCACGCTCTTTTAATGCTACAAGAGGCATTCCTGTAAAAACATTATCTGCAAATATCTGGTAATTATTGTGAAAAGGTAGTGTTTCAGTTAAAAGTAGGACTGTTTCTGCTCCTACTCAAGTTTTGTGTTTTTACTGTGTTTCCTTGATATACTTCAAAATCATGGAAAATTCCATTAGTGCTACACAGAGCCCAAACTTTTATCCCCCAAGCATGAGGCTTGCCTTTTGTATACTGTTTAAGTTTGCTAAATTTTGCAGTGAAAGGTATCATTATTTCATCCACAGATTGGTTAGCATTAGGGACAACTTTCAAACAGTTTGATCTTACCTTCTGCAG
Source organism: Oreohelix idahoensis (assembly GCA_024509875.1). NCBI lineage: Eukaryota > Metazoa > Mollusca > Gastropoda > Stylommatophora > Oreohelicidae > Oreohelix > Oreohelix idahoensis. Next base: position 959,759 of record JAMPIV010022911.1, read on the forward strand.
CCATGACCTTATTTTTCATAACTTGTCTTTCTGATCACTTTCTGTGACACTTAAGTTGTCTGTAAAATGCAGTGATCGGATTAGTGCTAGAAATGTGTTTCGGCTCATCACACCAGCAATAGGATCATACCGTATCTCTTCTTCCTAGTAGCATCTGTTACCAGGCATCTTTACTAGCTCCATTCTAAAATACATTCCAATTAACTCTTCTATTTGTTTCTTCTTGGTATTTATGGACTTCCCACTTTTCAGTGTGCTGTATAAACTTGAATTGTCCACTAAAAGTTCTAACATGTCATCAGTGAGAAACTGCTTGAAGTAACAAAGTGGGGATCCTAGCTCATAATCATCTGAAAGATCATAAGTAGGCTCTTTAAATTGAGAATTAGGTGGTTCAAATGATTTCTTTCTCCACCTGTATGTATGTGACTGGCCAGCAGTAACCCATCTATTAATGTCGAAGAGGATGATGTTGCAAGGATTGAAGAGCGGGTGAGTATGTCACATTACCACCATTCAACATCATATCAGATGGTGAGGTAACCTTCCGAGTAGTGTCATCGCCATCTTCCTCACTGCTATATGTTCCATTAGAGGTAAACGGGGTATCTTCATCGCCACAGTCATTGTACGGCAAATCATCATCAGTTGACTCACCACCTGATAAGTCACTGTCATTTGTGTCAATCATGTCCAAAACATCAACGGCTGTCATCAGCTTTTCCTTTCGTTGAGATGCCATGTCTGAAATAATAAAATTGCTTTTTTTTAAAATTCTGTCTCACATATATAACTTCACACACAAATATTATTTTAGGTTTGTACTATATAAGTTGCCCCGTGTAATTCTTGGGAATCTCTGAAGATATACAGAAAGGATATGGCTATCGCTCCCTCAGGCATGCCGTACAAGGCGATTCATATGAAGATGCCAACCTCATCAATTAAACAACTTGCTACATAAACTATTGCTGCAACAGTATATACATGCTTTGTGCAGACTTCCTGGTAGGGGATCAGCTGTAGTGGTGGCTCCATGCTCCATAAATAGTGAAAAGGAAAATGATGATAGTGATGATATTAAACTGTAGGGGCCTATAGGCCAATAACAAGTCAAAATTAAATGGGTTAACCAAATAAATGATCAAAATAAAGATAACCAACTACCATACTGAACCTTAGGCCTACATGCTAGAATTACTATTTCTACAGATGGCAGAAGCAAACACTCCTGTATGATTAGCATTTCTCACGGAACTAAGGAAAGTTTGTTTTACATGACAATGTTATACGTAATGCCCATTGGACCACATGTGGGTCATCACATTTTAGATTTATAATACGACTTTTCATTTACATCAGGGCATTCAATTTACGTTTCAGTACATTTCTAAACATAAAATAAAGTTAACTATGTGGAATAAAACGTAGGAACTTACCGTGAAATAGCTTTACTCGCTAGAGAAACAGAGCTGATTCACGCGGCGAATTTCAAACCTTTGGTGGTGGCCATTTGTGTAGGGGAATTCATTGAGTAAATTTTGAGCAGTTATCAAGAGTTATGGTTACTATGGCCCAAAAGAGGGTCTATGGGCGTTAGGGATTAAAAAAAAGACAGAATATAAAAAAGTGTCTATGCATTGCGCGAAAATAAATAGTTAGTCATATATGGGCCGCTGGGCCTTAAGTTAAAGTTGTTTAGTCATGTTTTATTTCTTTTTCTTCTTCCTTCTTCCTCGTTCGTCTTGAAAAAGGACGTTGGTTGCGTTGTGTCAGTTTACGCCGGAGCTGTGATATCTGCACCTTTCGGTCGACACATCCGACTTCAGCACGGCATTTTTGGGACCGGGTTTGCCTTCCCTCTGCGATCCCTACTCTCTCAGCCACACTGCAGTTATGCAGCCTGTTTCCAGGACCACCACGTGGAGGTGGTGAAGGGTCTTGGTCAGCTCTGGTTCGCTGACCCTGATGCAAGCAGTCTAGCTATGGGTCACTGACTGCATTCTCTATTGCTGCATCTTTGGGTCTCTTATTTCTTTTAATTTCATATATTTCCCAAATAAGCGAAAACACTTCATGCTTTTTGGATTTTTAATTTCATTTCATTATATGCCCCTCCAATTTTTTGTATATTGTAAATAAGGATGACATTATGCAATAAGGGTATTTAGAAAGCTGAAACAAAATAAATAAATAAAATGAATATTTAGCGAACCAATTCATGTAAGAAATTCAGCGTGAAATATTTTAAGCCAAATTGCAAGCACGTCAACTTTTTAAATGTTAAGTGTAATCTCAATGTTGATATAGCGTCTTAAGATTGTCAAAACGGGGGTCTCAGGCAGTCGCAGTAACCTTTCATAAATTTAATAATAAAGAATGTGAAGCATAAAGGATAAATAATTAAAAGCTGAGGAGAAAAAAGGTAAGCGAACCGGACCTAGGTAGCGACAGGTGATAACAAACACAAAACACGTTAATGAAGTTTCAATGTATGTTATCAGGCACTCGCAGGAAATAAAGAAGTAGAACCAGTGTTCAAATCCTGGGTAAGCCACTCATGTCTGTTGTTTTTCTGTTGTCTGGTGTTCTACTTCTTTATTTCCTGCGAGTGCCTGATAACATACCTTTATATTTGTTTCATATTAATTTCACGTTAATGAAGTACAGGACAAGAAAGAGTTAATTGGCATGTCAAAGAAACCAAGCGTGGACTTGTGACGTTCGTTCGTTCGTTATTTTGTCTGCTATGTTGCTGTTATACCCTGTTCAACCTGAAAGTTAGTTATAATTGGGGTATATTGTGCGTTCGGTTCTTCGGTGCTAGTCGAATGTTAGTCCTGAAAAGGACTGGTCCTAAAAAGGACCACTAGCTGGCTGTCTGGATTCCTCTACGCTGCTTCTCTGTTTATGGTGTCGTGACGTGTTCATGGTGTTCATATCCTGCCTCCCTATCTGGCTTCTTTGGATTTGTGTGTTTTTGCTCTCCTTGTTTCTGGTTCTTGTGTCTTCCTCTTCTCCTGTATCTGTAATAGTGCTTTTTCTATTATTGCTGGTAGAAGTTTTTCAAGTGTTTCTTCGATGACTTCTTCGTCTGATTGCTCGTTTGTTTTGGTCGCTATTTTGTTTGCTGTCATTTCCTCGATGGCTCTTCCCTCTGCTTCAATTTTCTTGAGAATTTTTGAGTTTTCTTCCGTCAGTTCTGTCAGTCTCTTTACATCTGCTTCTATCTGCTGCTGAAGGCTTTGCATGTCTTTTATCATTTCTCTGACGTTCTGTAGTTCTATTACATCATCGCCGCTGTCTTTGTCGTCTTCGGGAGCCTGCTTGTTTCTGTTTACGACCTGTAGTTTCCTTTTCATATCTTTGACTTCAGCGGTTAGTTTGTGTAACTGTCTTCTGTCGATCGTGCTTTGTTTTTCTGCAATATCCGCAGCCACTCTGTTTTTTGCCTCTTTGAAAGGTATGTTTTTGGACACGGCCTCCATTTAAGATGCTCTTTGTTTCCTGGAACATCGGGCAGCCTCGGTACCTAGCCCCGTGGTTTCCGAGGCAGTTTGCACAGGTTCGGTTTGGATTTATGGCCTTGTAATTGTTATCCTCCTTCGCTTTAGTACAGTCGCGATATGGGTGGCTACCCGCACAATACCGGCAAACTGCATCTCTCTTGCACGTTTTCTTGGTGTGTGAATATTTCTGGCAGTTAGAGCACTGCATCACCGGAGGGATATATGCCTCTGTCTTTTTTGTTGTTGTATGGAGCATCAGTCTCTCGGGTCTTGTCGATCCTTCAACCGTTACTATCATCAGATTAGTATCTTTCTTCGACCTGTGTGATTTTTAGATCTGCGTTTTCCGCCTGAAGGCGTCTGTGGACCTCGCCTTCGGAACATCTGGTATCCACCCCTCTGATGACCAACTTCTTTGTTGTCTTGTACTTTTCCACCATCACTTTTATTTGGTGCGGCAACTGGACTTCTTTTGGACTAGATTCCAGTTCGATCATCAGCGAGGTTGTTTTGTCTGTGTTGTTGAGCGATAGTAGGACTCCCTTTTCGTGCCTCCCTACTTTGGCGATACCTCTCCTTCCAGTTATCACCTCGAGGATGTTGATCATTTTGTTGTCGGGTAGAGCCCTGAGTGAGGCCTCGCTTCCTGACGTCTGGGTGATCTTTACGATCCTCTCCTGTATCGTTTCTGGGTTGTTTGTCTTTTCAGTGGTTGGCCTTTGTTCCCTTCTACAGGCTTGGTTCGAATGTTGTTCCTGTTCTTTGTTATAAGGTGTCATTTCTTGCATCTGAGCTCTTGAGTTGTCAGCTGTTGTTTCTTCAGGACCAGGAATGGTAGCTTGCGTCTCAGTGGTTTCGATGTCCAGCACGCCTGGGGCTACTTCTACTATCGCTTCTTGAAGAGCGAGCCTAAGGGACTCGTCTCCATCTTTAATTCTTCGAAGTGCATCTATAATGGTCTCTGCGATATCTTCCTCTTGTACCTGTCTGTGCTGAGGAGCTGTCTCTATCACTTCTTTCATAGTGCTTGCAGGTGGGTCGGCTGTTATCTCGGCATAGTGTGGTGGTGTTATCGGTTTTTGGTGCAGGATCTCTGTGGTAGACTGGTTTTCTGCTGGCGAGTCGGGTACTTTTGGTGGTGGCAACATGGATCTAAGCTCTTGTTTTATTTTCTCTATTCTTTCCGTCGTCTGCTCTAGCTGTCGCAACGCTCTCAATATTTCTTCACGTTCTGTGCTTGCATCTGCTCTCTCCTCTGCCTCGCAAGGAGTCGGGCAGCTCAGGCTCTCGGTCGGGTCGATACACGTCGCAGCTAACTCCGTTGTTGTGTCAAGAGTTGGAGAAACATCGGTCCCGGCACGAGTACTTGGGGCAGTCTTGCTCTCTGGCTGTTTGTCTTTGTTGTCTGTGGTTTTGCCATTCCCCTGGCTGTTCTGCGCTGGTGGGCTGGTGTAGACCTTCCTCTTCTTGGGATGTGGTTTATTTCTGGTCATTTTGACGATAATGCGATCTGTTCTCGGATAGTGGCGTCCTGAGAAGGACGTTGGTGTCTTGTCTCGTGGGGTGAAAAGAAACGTGGACTTGTGACTTTGATGTCTGATATTAATATACACTGATAGCCGAGTGTTAGGTAACTAACCATTCACGCTGATAAAGTAGGCAGGCCGATATACCTTTCCCGTGTTTGGAGCAAAGGTAAATCTTCTTCTTCTACTTTGATCCTTAGCCGCTGACCGTCAAAGCAGTCAGTGGCCATAACGCCTAAAGGTAAATATTTGAGATAAAAAAGAAGTTAAGCTGATTGAGCGCTCCAAAACAGCATTTGATAATATAAATGTTTCTTAAAAACCGAAGGACAGTTTTATTTCTTCAAGGTAAAGAAATCGGGGATTGGAGCTAAGGTAAATATCTGAGATAAAATAGAAGATAAGCTGATTGCGCGTTCTGAAAAATAACTGTTAATATTAATCAGTGTTTCTGAACGAACGAAAGAAATTATTATTTCTTAAGGGTAAAAAAAAAAAAATAGGGTAAATTGACTGTTTACATTTCTGCTTTGCAATAATACAGTTCTTAAAGTTGTTTTTTTTTCAATTTAAAACATTACTAAGTTCATTAACAATTATTAAATATTAACTTTTCAAAACCAGGGGACACGGGGGTGGGTGACCCGACTTTAGGGACGCGAGGCAAGCCAGGTATTTTAGGAGACCAATCATCAGAAACACAATAGAACCCACAGAACTCAAATGTATTTGAGCAAACTGGAACATTAACGACGCGAATTCAATATCGAACCTAAGTCACATTTTGTAAATACCTTTTTTTTTGAGGCATAATTGAATAGAAGCAAGAGTAGAAGGTTAACTTTTAGTAAATTCACGATTATTATCAAATATGAAATGCTAAATTTTACAATATTTTAACATTTATTAGAAATATTTAAAATATATTAACATTATTTCTATGACACTGTTTAGTTATGACATGTGATAAGAATCTTCAGCTCAAATGCCAGGTTAGTCCTATTGTATGGCTCTGACCCTAAATCACATATTGTAAATAATTTTATTTTTGACGCATAATTGAAAAGAATCATAGAAAGAATCTAATACATTCACAATTACTATCAAATACACAATGCTAAATTTTCTAATATTTTAACATTTATTATGCAAATTTAAGGGGAGGAGCTACACTGAAATGCTATTTTCGTTATTAATTGCTGGATTTCAATGCAAATGCACAGACTTAACCTATATCAATACTAGATACGAAAAATGAAGAGTTTTATAGCACCGCACTACTGGTTGCCATAGAAACGGCGGCCATATTGGAATCTATTGTTCTATTTCAATTTGCTAAGGCTTTTTTTTTATTTATTAAGCTATGAATACCAAATATGAACACAACGTTTATTATTATATTTTAAAACTTTTTTGTGATGGATTTTTGATAACTTTAATACAAAAAAAGTTGTAGGACTTTGAATATAGTGTCTAAAAATAGTAACAAATTTTGATAAATTCTACATTACTTTTTGCAATAAATCAAAAGTTTGATCAGATACTCAAAATCCATCACATAAAAAGTTTTAAAAGATTATGGGCAACATATGTGCCAATTCTTATGTCAATTAACACATAAGTGTGGAAGTTTTAAGGAAATTAGGATGAGAAAATTCGATTTTGAGAAAATCGCATTTTTCTCCATAAATAGACTACAATTAAATAAGTATGTAATATTGCCCCTGAAAAATTGCTTACTTGTCATTTAGAACATACTGGTAGCATAGCCAGCTTCCTCTGCAGCTTCCTATCTGGCTTTCTGTTGAGATTTGTGCCTAATTTCCTTCCTTGTCTTAGCGCAGTTTTCTGCCGTTTTAGAGCTGAGCAATATTGGATTCTTTGTTCTTTTTCAATTTGCTAAGGCTTTTTTATTTATTAAGCTATGAATACCAAATATGAACACAACGTTTATCATTATATGTTAAAACTGTTCCTGTGATGGATTTTTGATAACTTTAATACAAAAAAAGTTGTAGGACTTTGAAAATAGTGTCTAAAAATAGTAACAAATTTTACTAAATTTTACATTACTTTTGTCAATTAATCAAAAGTTTGATCAGATACTTAAAATCCATCACATAAAAAGTTTTAAAAGATTATGGGCAATATATGTTCCTATTCTTATGTCAATTAATACATAAGTGTGGAAGTTATAAGAAAATTAGGATGAAAAAATTGATTATGAGAAAACCGCATTTTTCTCTATAAGTAGACAACAATTAAATAAGTATGTAATACTACAGCAAAAAAATAACTTACTTGTCATTCAGAACATACCGGCCATATATCCAGCTTCCTCTGCAGCTTCTTGTTTGGCTTTCTGTTGAGATTTGTGCCTAATTTGGTTCCTTTTCTTAGTGCAGTTTTCTGCCGTTTTAGAGCAGAGCACGAGACGTTTACGCTTTCTTGCTCCTGCCAGTCGACAAGCCTCTTTTCCAGTGTTCAGCCCCAGGACTTTCTTGAAAAATATAGCAGCCTCAGGTCCTTCATTAAATTCAGCAACTGCACTTAGAAGGCAGAATTCAACGCGCTTTCGTGAATGGAAGATATGCTTTGGCACTTTACTCCAAATAAACGAATGAAGGCTCTCATTGGAGTTTTGGGTAGCCTTTCTTTCACAGCGACTCAACAGTTTCAGATTTGGCAGCCTGTCATACACTGGTGTCAAATGTCTGTTCAACAGCTTAAAGTCCAGGGGCGTATGTATACGTTTTTGATGCCCAGAAGCATACTCATTCCTAGATAAGGCTGCTTTATAGAAACACCAAGAGTCTTGGCCAGTAGGACAAAACTGATGCTGGGGATAATCATCAGTTGAATAGCAATGATGTAGGCTAGCCATAATAGCGTTCTTCATATCAGCTGCAGTAGCATGTTGCCTGATAGCCCTGGAATAATAAATGCCAATCTTTCGGATGGCTGTATCTGTCAGACGGCCACGGCCACGTCCTCCAAGCGTAATTTTTTGCTTGCGGCAATCAGCAACTAAATTACGAAGAGCTGTATGCATTCTTTTTCCTACATGATTGATACACTCTTCTTTGATAATTTCAACATTAGGGCCATATGGTTTAATTTCCATGACCCTATTGAAGGCTTTGCTATCACCATCACTTAACATGGTGGTGTAGCGAAATTTGTGTCGTGTCACAGACCGGCTCCATAAACCCTAGCTGCCTCAGCCTCCATCATACCTGAACTTCCTAGAAAGAAGAAAAGGTATGAATTTGTAACACTTAAAATAATGATGTAAGCAAACATTGAACACTTTCCTTTACAGTGTAGAAGCAAATTTAGTACAATGGAAGCAAAGCAAACACATGTAAGTAATAAATTATGTTACTAAAACTGATACTTATGGGAAATTAAAATTAGATCAGTTTAAATTTTTAGACAAGGAGAAGGAGAAACCAAAAATAAGATTCAGAAGTAAATACCTTCAAAATTTATATCAGATCCTTGCTTCACATGCTCCTCTTTCCATTTGCTGAAGTTTCCCGGGGCTTCCTTCTGGTACAAAGAACCAGTTGTAGTACATGTCTGACAGTATTTTGAAAGCACAAGGGCATCTATAACAAGACCTGTCAAGATCTCCACAACACAACCAATACCAATTTTTGAACTGTGGCCCCTTTTGAGCCAGCTGCCATCAAAACTGACTCCAATATCCATAATATATTCATGATATGGTTGATTGCTCTGAGCACAGTTTACGCAGCGTGCTAGCTTAGCAGCATGATCAAATATTAATTTTGCGAGTTCTGGTGTTTGCACATAACATTTTTTTTGCAATTGTGTTGACATTTATTTTATGCAGGCCAATCATATCCATGTTCTGTGCAAAGTAGTTAAATTTATAGGGTCCCATTCCTGATAACAATGATGATAGAACTGTAACTTTGATCACACTGAATGAATTATGTTCATCAACCGATGATGTGTACGTTGATGCAACGGTTTTGTTGCAAACACAACAATTCACTTTGATGTGTTGAACAAGACCTCTCTTGGCCTGATTATTAATTTCTGCAGACAGCTTCCCATAGCATTCTGGACATGCAAGCTGACTAATAAGGTTGCATATCTCAGACATTTCAACTATAGTTCTGGAGACCGTATTGTTAGGAGTTGAAGCTTCTTGCACCGATGAGGCACTTAGTTACAGCTTTTTACAGAACCGTGGTGTGCTGTGGGGTGAAGAGGTTAGAAGTTGTAGAGGAGCTTGTGCTGGCTCCTTCATTTACAGCTGAAGCTGACAGTATAACCTCAGGCAGACTAGGCTCATTAGGGGGACCATTTAGTTCTGATTAAAGTACATAAGAAATAATCACAGCTCAAGAAACATATATCACATGCTTATAAATACCATGATAATTTATCGTATAATGTGGAATCATGTTATTTTGTCAAACCAGAAAAATGTGATCACGGTTTACTGCCAAAGCGTTTACTAAAAGCTTGCAAATACATAAAGTAAAAAAAAAATAATAGCTTGTTCACATATGACATTTATTTTTAAAAAGTATATCTTTGAACCCTTTATGGGTTATAATTAGGACATATTGTGTATTAATTCAAGAAAATTAAGTCAGATTTTTAATATCCAAATATAGTACCTTCTTCCCCCTCCACTCAGTCCTAACAGAGTAAATCAAAACTAAATTTGTGTAGCCTAAATGGTGTTGTGCGTAGCTCCACCACATGTGATCTGCCTGGCTTTCTACAGTGATTCATTTTGTACCATTACCATAACAAAATTAGCGACTTTTACCTGCACTATCTTGGTTCCATCTTTTCTCCCTGGCCGTTTCCAGGTTTAGATGACGAAATCTATTCTTTTTTCGAGGCATTTTCCCACAAAAAGTTCCGAAAAATGAGTTTAACTAAATATGTATACATAATTTATCAATCCGACGCCATAATGTCAACACGGCGGTTACAAGTCACGTGTATTCAAGCAGCCAACAAACAGTTTAGAATAGTGAGCGGAAAAAGCCGATGTCAGCGAATGTCCGACGATTTCCATATATGGAAGTAATCGGTAAAAAACGCGACCTAGAAATTCTCGATCTTGCAGGTATAATTTTGTTACCGAAATACATGAACTACATCACAGGATTGCCCAGTTCTAGGCGAATCCAATGATGTATAATACGTAGGGGTGCAGACTTGGTTGCTATGGAAGAAACAAGGTCCAATTAGACATATTTCTCGAGTTTGAGAAAATCTCTCTGTACCATACCTTTTTCAAAGTCAAAATACATATTGTTAGAGTGCATTTTGACATTTAATTCTGTTATATTTAGATTCAGGAGATGCTAAAGTATCAGAAAATGGACTAATGCCAAATTCTAATTTTTTTTTAATTTCGACCTAAAAATGCCTGCAGCTCCTCCCCTTAATTATAATTAAATAAATGCTGGATAAAAGTGTTGAGCAATTCTATGTTCAGTCTGTATTTTTAACCGGCACAAAATGTCATCGATACTAAAGTGGAGATGGACAATTACTTACGTCCCCACTCTTCACTGATGGTCTCTGAAAAAAAAAACAAAGGAATAGGTAGGTCTGTTGTACATGTGGCAGGAAATGGGATGAAAACAAGAAAGGACAGGCTTTGTCCATTAGCACTGTAACTGAACCCACAAATACAGGTAGGGTAATTAGCACAGTAAGTGAAACCCCCCCCCCCCCACACACACACTCACACACACGTAGGGTCATTAGCATATTAAGCTTTCGGCTCAGGTCAGTTAAACGTCTTAACCCTTTGAAATTAAAGCTCGTTCGTGCGTTCGTTCGTTCGTCCTTGCAAGGGAAAACATCGCTGCAGACTTTCTGCAGTAGTCTAATTGTAGGACGAGTTGATAGATTTATTTGAAAATACAGAATTGCCCTGGATTGTGTTAGTCTGATAAAAAATAGTAGAAAATGAATGTCACGTAGACATTTATGATCTATAAATTGCCTATATCTTCTTCTTTTTCTTTCACCCGTATCCTCTATTTTTATTATCACTCTTTACCTTTTTCCTGTATTTTTCGCATCCCTTCGTTTGCGAGAAATAATATTTTTTCCATTCTCACTTTCGCTAGTTTCGTTTCTCAGTTAGAAACGCATATCAGTGCTGATTAAACGAGTAACTTCTTACGTAACGCGTCAGTCCCTCACCAGACGATTTGGCGTGAGAATGCATTCGGTCAATCGCAGCAGATTGACGAATAAACTGTGAATATTTTGCTAATCTCAGACGTAGGGCCGACCTGTCGTCTGCATTCTCACCTGTCAAAACGTAGTTTCTCGGTGAGCGCTCAGCAAAAGCGCGATAAATGACGTCTCCTTGGCGCAGTTTGAGACATTTTGTCTGGAAATCCCACCTGACACGACCCTCATTGTGGGCCATGGTCAGCGTGAAGTGTGAAAACTGCCGGGGCATTGGAGACTAGCCGTCTGAGATTCGCAACTGACACGCGCCCTCTCGGTCAGTTGGTGGCAGTTACGGCATGCGTTTAGGTGTTAAACGTAGTGTTATAGACGGAAAGGGGGATTTTTTTCGATTTGGCGAAATAAACGTTTACCTCTTTGTCTGGTAATAGATATAATCAGAATTTGAAACTAGATTTTGATTCTCGCTTTTAAATTCGCAGTAGACAGGACGTTTCGTGCTAAGAGAATAAGCTGTATAGCGAAGTCTTAGTTTGTTCTTGGCAAAAAATTTGCCGAACTTCTTGACTACCAATAGATATAAGCATATAATTCTAGTTTGTGCGATCGCCTGTAAATTCTGTGTTGAGGTAAATCTTATACATATTATCTAGTATTTTGTAAGGTGTTTAAAGTGTTAAATCGCTTATTTTATTTCACTAGTTAGATTTGGTGCGGAGCGCTAAATACATAAGTCTGTATTAGTTTCTAGTGACGTGTTTCATTGGAAAGCAGAATAAATTATAAATTCTAGCTTAAACAACAATGTAGCTATAATGAATTTAATTTTACTGCTAAATAATCAGACGAGAACATATTTTTCTAAACTAACTTATAAATGCTAGAAGCCTCATGAGTGTTGACGGAATATGCACGTGTTCTTAATTCATGAGGATTGGTGATTTAAAAAAAAAATATATAACTTATTCCACGGGAAGGGTTAAACTATAAGACAAGCTATACGCTTGCAGTTTAAAAATGTAAGTTATATTGAGTACATAATATGTAAAATATTTCATATGTATTTTTCTTTATTCAGTGAATACTGTGGTATCTAAACTTTGCCAGCGTTCTAGTACGTGAACATTATCTGTGAAGAACTTAAGCCCTTTCATTACATGAACTGTAACAGTTAAATGAAGTAAAAGGCCTATCGTGCCGGATTTAATTCTTCCAGAATAACACCGAAGTACAGTTCAGCCCGTTGTGGCAAGCGAAATATCAGTAACATTCCGACAGAGTTTTGACTAGTAGTGTGGTGACCAAATATGTCATATACTGAGATAAGGCACCCGACCTGATAGTCCTCATTTTCTAGAAACCTACGCTAGTGACACTGTGCTTTGCTAACTTTCGTGCCTGGACAAATTTTATGTGACTTAAACAGACTTCCGAAAATTAAGATCATCCAAGGAATCGTTCCCGGAGACAGAGAATTGAGTACGTCTTTTGGAACTGGGGATTTCTTGGTCGCGACTGCATTTACGGGTCTGTGTGAAGGTCCTAGTAAAAAATTATGTTCCAGGAGGCAGCGATCAAAGCTGTAAGTATAAATGTGCGCACATGGCCATGGCTGAATGAATAGAGTGAACGCAGGCCTGAGTGTTATTTTACCATTTTATTTTGGCACCTATTTGCTGTCATAACTTTCTTCATGCAAGTTTGTTTTTGCTAACAATATTTTCCCTTAAACTACATTATAGTATCAGGTCTGTTCATACCTTAAACGGGGAAGAAACTCTTAGACTCAATCATATGTATCTGGGACTCTTTGGGCTATCATCTTTCTCCTAACGAGACTGTGGGCTAAACCTCAAGGGAAAATCATAACTGTGGGTCTATCAGTTCTTGTAGCATTCCTTGATTTGTTTATGACTTTGTGTATATGCCTTTTTTTGATGTAATTTTACATGTTGTGACGTAAGTTTAATATGATAAATAAACTTAACCATAAATTAATCAGCGTGTTGGTCAGCTCGTTCTAAATATCTACATAATCATTTGTTATAGTTTCCCACGTCTGTGTGTCTACCTGTCGTCACTTGAAGGTGCGTGCACGTGGGTGAATATATATATATATATATATATATATATATATATATATATATATATATATATATTTAATGTATGTGTGTTAGACTGTCTGACTACTTTAGATCTGTCGAAGAAGATAGGTGAGAGAGAGAAGAGTTCCCGCTCTCAGAGACAGCCTCTATCACTATTCTACCACCCCACTCGTGGAAATCTATTTTGTATTTCTATCTCACACTGTGACTATCACTCATTCCAACCTATTCAGAAGGGACCAACCCAAGTCTTAATTCTCCTTTCAAAAATCTACGACAAATGGGGTCTCGTCTATCGTGATTTTGAACTTTGAATAGGAAGACGAGACGACAAATATCAGCTCGTCGGTAAGATTCTGTATTCTGATATAGAGTAAGAGTGTGATGTCTTGTGAGTTTTGTATTTTTTAAAAATAACTATCCCCTAGACATATCGATCTGTTTTATGGGCGTGCTGACCACACGGCTAATAATTGTTTTTCCACAGCATTATTGAGCATTATACATTATAGTTACAAGTTGATTTGGTCGGAATATATGTTTATTACTGATTTTGTAATACTAAACGCTGGTAAAGTTTTGTGAGTGTATAACATTCACAGGGTTCTGAAGAAGTAGGTGTTTGAGCAAAGCTAAGGAGTGCGTTTCGGACTATTTGTCCAGATTAATTGCCTCCCTTACCCTAACTGTCTTCAGGGGGTGAACTTGATAGTGGATTTAAAATTAAGGGGATTTTTTTCTTCCTTAAACAAAAATTTGCAATAATAATTTTGTTTTCCACTGTAGCAACTTATTTTTCAGGAGTATCTTAACTACCATTTATTTGGCGTAGTCGTCTGCATTAGGTGCTTTTTTGCCGATTAATAGCAGCGATAGTTAGGTACTTTATTTTTTTTGGAGGAGGTATCCCAGGTTATAAGTATATCATCTTTTGTTTGGTATTTTCTCGCTAGTGGTATTAACCAGTGTATCCTTTTCTTATTTTCCTTCTCAACTAGTCTAAGTCTCGGTAAACTATTTGCGATGGCAGAGAGGGCGAAGCTTAGGCAGATCCTCAGACAGGAAGCAAAGGAAGAGGGATTACAAGGAGAAGAAGCGAAAGCGTTTGTCAACGAAGAACTTGACAGATATGATGCGAAGCAGAATGAAAAAGCGGCGGAGATGAAAGCAGCCGAAGCTAGAGAGCAATTGAAGATGGATGAGGAAATGGAAATTCGAAGGGCGAACGAAAGAGAGAAGGAGAGACAGCATGTGGAAAGAGAGAAGGAGAGACAGCATGAGGAAAGAGAGAAGGAGAGACAGCATGAGAAGGAGAGGGAAGAGAGACAGCACGAGATGGCGCTTAAAACTCTAGAGTTCCAAAGTTGTGGTGCTGCCTCTACCTCCACCAATGGAGAGTCTTCTCCTCTTTCTTCCTTAACTGATCCTTCTAGCACTCAATCTACTAACCTCACTGCTATGTCTTTCGCTCTAGAATCTTTCCCTTGTCCTAATGAGAAGATTGATACGTATCTAGAGAAATTTGAGAAAATTGCAACTCTGTACGGTTTAGAAAGGTCGCGTTGGAACATGAAGCTTTCTCAGTCGCTGAAAAGCAGTGCGTATGATGTTTACGCCAAACTGGAAAGCGGCCAACAAGACAACTATGATGTGTTGAAGAAAGCGTTACTGGAGCGCTTCGAAATGAATGCTCGCAAATTTTTGCAACTGTTTCGCAACAGCAGGAAGTAGAGCTCTGAAACTTTTCACCAGTTCTCATCTCGTCTAAAGTGATATCTAACAAAGTGCCTTGAGCTTTCACAGCTCCCCTCTACCTATGAAGGTCTTGAGGATGTTGTTTTAACGGAACAAGTAAAGAACACTTTGTCTGCTGATACCCGGAGATTTCTAGCTGAGCAGGGGGCAGAAAAGCTTGAAGACATCTTAGAAAAGTCTGAGCGTTATCACAATGCGCTGGCTGAACTACCGGCCTCAAAACGTAAACCGACAGAAGAGCATTTTCGGAAAAATAATCTAGACCAATCTTCTCAGGCTTCTCATACTTCTCATGTTTCAAACCAAAATAACCACAGAGAAACTGGACCTCAAAACCCCCCTCCTGAAAAATCCAAGTTCTACAAAAACAAGTACCCCAGCAACCACAGTAAACAGTCTGATCAACCCGACCGCCCTTCATGGCAGCGTGGCCAGAAAGGTCAAGGTTGCAAAGGGAGAACCCCTGAGCACGGGAATAATGATCAGAGTGAGCACACCAAGCCGAAACGCATCGGATGCTTATTAACAGTCTCGCAAGGTGGAATTATTGACAGTGATTCCCAACCTGTTGGGGATAGACCCTCAACGCGAGGTACTGTTATTTTGAACTGTTCTCAAACTTCTTGCTTATTTGACACGGGGCTTTCTTATGATTGCATTGTCGCCAGAAACCTGGTTAAACCCGGTCAAGAGACAGGAGAGACCGTCAAACTTTGTGGAGTTTCTAAGAGTGATGCACCTACAGCGCTTCCCATCGCACTGGTGGAGATCCACTCTGAGTTTGTCAGAGGCGTGATCAAAGCGGCTGTTATGGATGATCCCATCTACCCAGTCATACTTGGCGGGAGATACGTGTGTACTGGGAAACCGGAGGAGCCGATTGTGGCAGCAGTAACTACAAGAGGGCAAACCAACAAGGAACGGGAGCCTGCGCCTAATTTGTTACCTATGGAACTAAAAGAAGAGCAACAAAAGGACCCTACCTTGGCACCCTGCTTTAGGAAACTGCCCATGGCTAAGGAACCCAGACAGCACGGGGACATTTTTTCTACGGATGGCGTACTTTATCGCAGAACGGGCAAGCCTGACCAAGGTTACAACCAGCTCCTAGTACCGAAACAGTACAGAAGCCAAATCCTAGAAATGGGGCACTCTCTTCCCTTCAGCGGACATATGGGACAGAACGCCACAAACCAACGGATAACCACTCATTATTGGTGGCCAGGAGTAAATACTGAGATTATCAGATATGTCAAATCCTGTGCCCAGTGCCAACGTGTGCCACCCAGGCAACGGACACCCCCAGTCTCGTTGGGTGAAATGCCAATAGTGGGAACACCATTTGAAAGGTTGTGATCGACATTTTAGGACCCTTCGAAAGGACTAAAAGAAGGAACAGGTTTATCCTGACCTTAGTCGATACATGCACTTTATGGGCAGAAGCTATCCCGCTAACATGCGCAGATGCCAAGCATGTCGCAGAAGCCCTCGTGCAGATTTTCACTCGGTTGGGATTCCCTCAACAAGGGTTGACGGATAACGGATCCCCATACCGAAACCTGTTGATGGATGAGATCGTGAAGATCTTGAGGACCAAACACATCTACACAAAGCCTTATACTTCGGCCGGAAATATGCTCGTGGAACGTGTTAACGGAAACCTCAACATGATGTTAAGTAAACTGGCACAAGTGAAACCTGAAGAATGGGATCTTTGTATTCCTGCAGCTTTATTTGGCTACAGAGAATCTCCTCATACTTCCACAGGATTTCCGCCAGCTACGCTTTTATTCGGCAGACCCATTAAGGGCCCGCTTGAAGCCTTACTTCAGTCTCTGTCAGACGAGAAGGCTGATGAGACAGTCGTCTCAGCAAGTAAATACGTATCGGATTTAAAGGATAGGTTGAAACTAGGATGGGACCGAGCAACGACTAACTTTAAGCGAGCACGCACAAAGCACGCTAACCGATACAGGAAAGTCGCGAAAGAAAGAGAACTGGAAGCAGGAGAGAAAGTTTTGGTGTTACTCCCTACCGGAAACAACCAACTGAGGATCGGATGGCAAGGGTCGTTTACCGACCTGAAAAAGATTTCTAAGGCTAACTACCAAATCTCTATTGAAGGAAAGGAGACGGTTTTCCATTTAAACCTGTTAAAGAGATACTTGGAAAGACCGGCGCCGACCTCCGACCATCTCCTGACGATCGCCAAAAACGGACGAAGATGACGATAGTGGCAGGGAAATTGCACTGCACACACACGAAATCTTTCAGAAATGTCAGAAGCGGCGACACTCTTTTAAGCGCGCATGGGAGACATTCCAGAGGAAGTAAACTTTGGGAGTAGACTTGAGTAGGAATTAGAGAGAGATGGAAGGGGGAGATGAGAGGGAAGAGGACAGACACCCGGAAGCTACGGATATAGGAAATTTATTTCCATAACGTAGACATGGAGTGCTTCCATATCTTAAAGCGGGGACGTTCTGTCACGTAGACATTTATGATCTATAAATTGCCTATATCTTCTTCTTTTTCTTTTACCCGTATCCTCTATTTTTATTATCACTCTTTACCTTTTTCCTGTATTTTTCGCATCCCTTCGTTTGCGAGAAATAATATTTTTTCCATTCTCACTTTCGCTAGTTTCGTTTCTCAGTTAGAAACGCATATCAGTGCTGATTAAACGAGTAACTTCTTACGTAACGCGTCAGTCCCTCACCAGACGATTTGGCGTGAGAATGCATTCGGTCAGTCGCAGCAGATTGACGAATAAACTGTGAATATTTGGCTATTCTCAGACGTAGGGCCGACCTGTCGTCTGCATTCTCACCTGTCCAAACGTAGTTTCTCGGTGAGCGCTCAGCAAAAGCGCGATAAATGACGTCTCCTTGGCGCAGTTTGAGACATTTTGTCTGGAAATCCCACCTGACACGACCCTCATTGTGGGCCATGGTCAGCGTGAAGTGTGAAAACTGCCGGGACATTGGAGACTAGCCGTCTGAGATTCGCAACTGACACGCGCCCTCTCGGTCAGTAGGTGGCAGTTACGGCATGCGTTTAGGTGTTAAACGTAGTGTTATAGACGGAAAGGGGGATTTTTTCGATTTGGCGAAATAAACGTTTACCTCTTTGTCTGGTAATAGATATAATCAGAATTTGAAACTAGATTTTCATTCTCGCTTTTAAATTCGAAGTAGACAGGACGTTTCGTGCTATAAGAATAAGCTGTATAGCGAAGTCTTAGTTTGTTCTTGGCAAAAATTTTGCCGAACTTCTAGACTACCGATATATATATAAGCATATAATTCTAGTTTCTGCGATCGCCTGTAAATTCTGTGTTGAGGTAAATCTTATACATATTTGTCGTAATTTTTATCTGAGAGAGTTCTGATGGATATTGGTCCTTTAGAGTGTAGAATGATAGTGAAGGCTCTTGAGAATAAGGATTTAGGAAAGTGAGGTAGTAGATTCACAAGTGCTGGGGGAAGAGTAAGGACAGTCTCTTATTACGACAATATTTGTCTCTCAAAAACTATTCCTACCACTCTTCTGAACAAACAGTTGTTTGTCAGTTCCAGTCGCTCATGCGCACACACCGATTTGGTGATTCTGACGCGCAACGTACATGAATACACACTACGATAACAAAATATGGGAAATGTTTGGGTTTTGGGCCAGCCGACACCAATGCTAATAAAGTTTTTAATACTTTTATTATCATAAAATCATTTTACAAGTAAGTATCAATGTACAGTCAGAAATCATAGGTTACAAAACACAAAATAACAGGGGGGAGGGTTTCTGAGGAGAAGTATCCAATGCACCTTTTCCCGCTTGTATTTACTAACAGAAAAGACCGGGTCCCAAAGACGAGAAAGGGGGGGGGGGTGATGATGACGATCAGAGATAGGCAATTTAACCCAATGGTAAACTTCTTACTCTGATCAGGGGGGTTACAGTAATAAGGGGTAAAGGAAAAGCTAGGGGTCATCAAATGTTTTCCTTTAATCAACCAATTTTTCCCGGGAGGCGGGAATGCTCACAGTTAAATAATCCCGCTATGATAAATCCCGTACAATTAATACCGTACACCTTAATACTAGGTTGAACTAATTATAAGGGTAAAAAGATTAAATCTCTTTTTTTTTCACAAAAAAACACGCTTGGCTGGTCAGCTCACAGTCACACACACACAGACTTACCAAATGGTGAATTCTGGCACTTCATAGGAAATACATAAAAAAAACAGCACTAAACCTTGGCTTAGGTAAAAGTATTTTCTTCCGTGTACAGCCCCAGATTAGCGGGTTGTTGAAGTTAACAAAGTGTCCCGAAATCGCTGGACGTTGAAGTTTAATGGTACTGTTTGTTTATTAGATAAAGTACCTAAAGAATGGCACAGGCACTTGGCTAAGTGTGAGGAATGGTGTGGTGTCTAAGATTGGCACAGCTGGTGGAGATAACTTTCTTTTGCGGTAATGTCACAAACTACAAAAACACTGAGGTAAGTTCTTCAGGGGGTTGGTACAATCCAATGATTATGCTTGACAGACAGTGTCAGGGAAATCTATGTTCTTCTTCACGAATAGAGCAGTGAGTAAAATATTGCTACTGTTGACTGTTCTTCTTCCAGTTTGATAACTATAAAAAAACGACTTTATGAATTGGGATTTTAAAATAGTCTTTGGGTTTGCTTTGTTTCTGCATACTTCAGATAGCTAAGTCCCAACAGGATCACCACAAAGATTAAATTTCAAATATGTTCATAAGTCACTGGAGTAATCGAACTGAGTCGGCAAGACTCTAGATATATATTATTGCTGCGAAATGGCTGCTTAAATGTTGTTTCATTGCTGCTTAATTGCTTGGATGCGAGGTTCAAAATATGCAATAGAAAAACAAGAAATGCAATAAAATCATATTAAAATCTAACGCGCGATACATTTACAGTTTAACTATTTTATGCATTCGCGTCTTCAATTAATAAAGCAAGAAAAAACTCCCCGTGAGGTTAATAGTTGAAAGCACATCTATTTATACAGAACTAAACTGTATTAAAGTTATAATTCCCTTAAGCGGCTATTGTATTAGGAAATAAACTTATAGATGTAACATTTAGTTGGCACTAGAACGTAGAAGATGGGCTTATTTAATAAAGTTGAATTTACCCCACAATCCAGTGAACTAGATATGAAATACCTAGACCACTGATCACTCGAAGCTAAAGTAGTAATTACCGTCTGCACAGAAAAAGAATTTCACTCCAATAGCCAACAATTTAGATGAAATCTAGCAGGAATTTTTTTCTATATGCTAGTGAATCTTAGAATTCTGTCAGAACGAATGATACGTTGCCCGTTTCAGATTCTGTATTTATCTATTAGAAATGCAAGATAAATGGTACATGTGAAAATGTCGCGCCTCTTCAGTTCCCAGGGGAAGTCGAAGTTATTTAGCCGCCATGCTAACCACGATGGGCCGACTGGCTTCCGATCTACGTTCGTTCCAGGCTGCTCGCACGAGCATGAGAAATTCCGGCGAGACTAGCCTCATTCGCGGTGAGTTTCCTGATTCCTCAGATCGTATCCGCTACGCTGAGCGTTCCGTCTTTCGGGCAAGTCTGCCGGTGGCCACAGAAGTGCGAAGTCTGCATGAAGCTTTCTTCTGACCGCTCGTGTCCGTCTTGCGAACGGTTCAGTGTTCGTACGGAGATGCTAAACTTCTGCTTCTCTGTTCTGGGGATCTTCTTTGACTGCTTTGATCATAGACGCTACTCTTCGTTGATGAAAAGTTACAACAATACTGATGTTCAGGGATTCTAATGTTATGAATAGCTAAAGTCCCTTTAATCATCCATCAAATCAGGGAAAATTCATTTGACAAACTAGACGTACGTCACAATCGTCCCGACTTTTAGACATGAAACCATTTTTCATGTTTCCTTCTTGACAGTGGAGGTGACCTGATTGGTGACTTTAGGATGAGTGGTATCTTCAGTTTGCTCTACTTCATCTGTAGACCAGTTTCTACTCAAGAAGTCAGCTCCGACATTCAGTTTTCCTTGAATATATTCCACTTTGAAGGAATAGACGCTCAATAATAATGCCCAGCGCATAATCCTTGCGTTGAATTCCTTATTGGCACCAAGGAAAGCTAATGGAGCGTGGTCGGTTTGTACTGTGAAAGAAGTACCACACAGAAACTCATGATGGCGTTTGATGCCATGAATCAGAGCGAGACATTCTCTTTAAACGACACTGTAGTTGCGTTCAGCCGTGTTCAGTTTCCGACTGCCGTAAGCTACTGGGAATAGCATATTCGGGTCACTGTCCTCGGCTTGCAACAATGTTGACCCGATGCCCTGACCTGACGCGTCAACTCTCAGTACGAAAGGCTTCTTAAGGTCAGGTAACCTTAGGATGGGGTATGCCGACAACTGTCCTTTCAAAGTGCTGTATGCATGTTCGCACTTTTGATCCCACATGACCTTATCAGGACAACCTTTTTTGGTGAGGTCAGTCAGAGGTGCCGTAAGTCCGTTGAAGTTCTCGATGTATTTCTGATAATATGCACATAGTGATAGGAAGGAACGCACGTCTTTCTTCGTTCTGGGCCTTTTGGCTGCAGCTATTTTCTCCACGTTCTTCTGAACAGGCCAACTACAGCCGTGGGAAATAGTATGCCCCAAGAAGTCTAGCTTTTTGAACCCGATGAGACATTTGCTAGGTCTGGCTGTGAGACCAGTTTCCTGTAGTCTCCTGAGGAGCATAGCAACCGTAGCAATATGTTCGTCGTAGGTTTCCGATGCAATTAATATGTCATCCATGAAATTATGGATGTGGGGACTTTGCAAAGGTTCTAACAGCTTCCTCATCATTCTGGTGAACACTCCTGGTGCGTTATGCAATCCGAACGGCATCACATTAAATGTGTAATGTCCTTCACTAGTGCTGAAAGCTAGCAAAGGTTTAACTTCCTCCTTGACTGGTATTTGATAATAACCTTTACTGAGGTCAATCTTGGAGAAAATCGTTGCCTTGCTGAGCTTGGTGAACAACTCAGAAACAGTTTGGAGAGGTTCGGGCTGGAATTCCGTAACAGCGTTTAGCAGCCGGTAATCTATACACAGCCGAACTTCCTTATTGGGCTTCTGCAACAGCACTACACTAGAACTGTAAGGAGATGTAGACTCACTGATAATTCCTGCCTGACGCAGCTTGTCTATTTCTCCGCGAAGTGCATCAGCTGGGGTAAATTCTGGTTCGAACAGGGGTCTCATTTGTTAATTTCATATCAAATTCTATGAGATTTGTTCGACCAGGTACATCCGTTAAGACTGCACTGTACTGTTTTAGTAGCGCCCTGGTTTCTGTTTGTTGTTCTGGTGAGAGATATGTCGCCGAACTTGACATCTTTAAAGGATTCTGTGGGTTGCAGTGGATACTCCATGCAACCATCATCATCTTCCTCGTCTTCCGTTGCTATGGCGACAGCCAGGAGATGCTCGGAGGATGGCACCGGTCTTTCCAAATATTTCTTTAGCAGATTTATGTGGAAGACCTTCTCCTTTCCTTTGATGGAGATCTTGTAATTGGTACGTGAGATCTTTTTAAGGACGGTAAACGGCCCTTGCCATCCGATGCAAAGTTTATTGCTTCCGGTTGGAAGTAGCAACAAAACTTTCTCCCCTGGTTGTAGTTCTCTCTCTTTTGCAGCTTTATTGTATCTTTTAGCATGTTTAGCGCGGGCTTTCGTAAGGTTGGTAGTAGCTAGATCCCATCCTAGCTTTAGCCTTTCCTTGAGCTCAGATACATACTTGCTTGCAGAGACGACTGTTTCGTCAGCCTTTTGGTCTGTCAGCGACCGAAGTAAGGCTTCTAGTGGCCCCTTAATAGGTCTGCCAAATAAAAGTGTAGCTGGTGCGAATCCCGTAGACGCTTGGGGTACCTCTCGGTAGGAGAATAAGGTAGCCGATATATATAGGTCCCAGTCTTCCGCTTTCTCCTGCCCCAGCTTACGTAACATGGTGGTGAGGGTGCCATTAAAACGTTTCACGAGCCCATTTCCGGCCGGATGGTAGGGACTTGTGTGGATATGTTTGGCCCTCAAGATCTTAAAGATCTCCTCCATTAACAGGCTACGGAATTGGGATCCATTGTCCGTCAAAACTTGTTGAAGGAATCCCAACCGTGTAAAATTTTGCACGAGGGCTTCTGCGACATGCTTGGAATCTGTGCATGTTAGCGGTATAGCTTCGGCCCACATTGTGCAAGTGTTGACTAAAGTCAGGATGAACCTGCTCTTTCTTTTGGTCCTTTCCAGGGGTCCAATAAAGCCGACAGCAACCCGTTCAAATGGAGTACCCACTATTGGCATTTGCCCCATAGGTTCTGGGGGTGTCAAGTGCTTTGGTGCTACCCGTTGGCACTGGGCGCATGATTTCAATACCTGATAATGTCAGAGTTCATTCCTGGCCACCAATAGTGGTTTTTTATTCGCTGAATAGTGGCGTTTTGTCCCATATGTCCGCTAAAGGGAAGAGAGTGCCCCATTTCTAAGATCTGTCTTCTGTACTGCGTCGGTACTAGGAGCTGGTTATTCCCCGTGTCCGGGTTGCCCGTTCTACGATACAATACGCCATCCTTAGAAAAGATGTCTCCGTTGTGTCTGGGTCCTTAGCCATGGGCAGTTTTCTAAAGCAGGGCTCCAGAGTAGGGTCCTTTTGTTGCGCCTCCTTCAGTTCGTTCGGCAACAAATTTGGCGCAGGCTCCCTCTCCTTCTTGGCTTGCCCTCTTGTGGTTACCGCTGCCACATTCGGCTCCTTTGGTCTCTCAATAAACACATATCTACATCCCAGGATAACTGGGTAGATAGGATCATCCATAATGGCCGCTTTAATAACTCCTCTGACAAAGTCAGAGTGTATTTCTACCAGTGCGATAGGAAGCGTCCTGGGTGCATCACTCCTGAAAACTCCACTAAGTTTGACGGTTTCCTCTGTCTCCTGACCTGGTTTGACTAGGTGTCTGGCGACAATACAACTAAAGCTTAGTCCAGTGTCAAAGAGACAAGTAGTTGAGGTACCATTCAAAATTACAGTTCGTCGAGTTGAGGGTCGGTCCCCCTCAGGTTGAGAATCACTGACATTGACTCTACCTTTCGAGGCTGTATCCAAACATCCGACGCGGTTTGAACCGGTTTGCTTGCCCTGATCAGACGTTCCGGGTGTAGGGGGCTTCCCTTTTCCTTGACCTTGGGGGCCGCGCTGCCACGTAGGCTTGGTGGGTTGATCAGAATTGTTGTTGGGGGGGTATCGGGTTTGTA